>OX123187.2:1825406-1969710 GCA_944739405.2 Euclidia mi | reverse complement strand
TATATATACCAGGCTGACTAAAATATAAAGTTCTCTATGAGATATTGTACATCGTTATATTATTAATAACCGCGTGTACCATTAGTAGTGGTTCGTACCTTGTTGATGATGGATGTGAAGACGAGCGATGTATGATGGGAGTCTCCGTATTCGCGATCAGGTGGTAGAATGCAGGACTTTCACAATCGCTGTCTTAACCTGCGTACAGGCCAGTACATAGCAGCTGACAAGGTTTTAAAGAGCGAAAGAAGAGCCACCTGTCGGTCACGCGGTAACCATAAGTCCCGGCGGCTAATCTAGCGGCGATTGTAACGAGAGCTTCCCGGCAAACTATGCGCGATGGCTTAATACGTTTTAATTGACTATGTTTGTATGGGCTTCAATGTTGTGACTTGCGGCAAGGAGGCGTTTTGTGACATCAGTTCTGAGACTGTTACTGTACGCTCAATACTATACACTGGATATCGCTGAAATACTCGGCGCCGATAATACTAAATGATTAATATACCTGGATCATGTTCTCCGTCTCCCTGGAGCTGCCGTCTCTGAGATACGCTGCCTTGTACTCAAGTACCAATATGTGAAGCATGAATATATGGCGAGTGATTTTGTGATGACAAACCAATACTAATGTATCGCTGTCTTTAGTATTTTGATGTCCACTTTCATTCAATTATAAGCATTTACGTTTGGTAAATGCTGTCAGCAGAGGAATATAAAGTAAGGACGAATTCCATGGTCCTGCGCGGGGAGGTGCGCGGGAACCCTGGCCACAAAATTACTTGGCGGGGCTGGCATTTTAAACCCAGCTATTAAGAAAACTAAAATTTTAATCAGCCTGGGGTCCATAGGATTCCGTTACAATACTTAGTTAATCATCAAATACTACTTATAATTACACCCTGATTATAGAGCTGCAAAGTGATCACGATCACCACACAAAGTTTTGGTCTGGGAACAGAAACCACTGGTCACTGGACTAACCAGGCCACTCACAATACGTATAGTGCAGGTACTATAAAGTTAGGCACTGATTAAAGTGCCACTAGCTTATGTACACTTTCAAATTCGTTGAAGTATAAAGCTATCGTTTTAAGAGTTGAGGTACTACGCTACTTTAATTAAGTACCTACGAGAAAATGGATCGGTACGAAATCCCAAAAGCGAATATTGTGTGATTAGTTTTAAAGAGATTCGATTAACAACGTAACCGAGCGGTGTAACTTCGTTAGATAATATTTATGAGGTAATTCGACGAGATGTCAAATTACTTCATCGGAAACTTATTAACATTATTTGAGCTATTTAATTACATCGCAGACACTTTACATCGACCTCGGAATATTATTTACAATTTTAATTACAAAATATGAGGTCGATTACAGAACACTTTATTATGTGAACAGAGGCTACGGCTCACGGTTGACTTACAGCGCGGATATTGTGCTGAAATATTAGAATAAATCGCCCGACCGATAATTGGCGCCTACCTGTCAACACCGAGCCGTCCCGGTGTGGACATCACTCAACTCATTAACTCTGAACAAAAGTCACGGTAGCTGCTCTTATCTGCTCGTGTGTCCACTCAACAGAAACCAAACACGCCGGAACATTTATTATCCCCTCGTCTGTCAAGTCGCCGCCAGGCGGCAGAACACAACACCCCCCGCATCTGTCAACTAGCCGTCTGGCGGCAAATCGATCGTTGTGCACTTGACTCAAGTTTTTATAAATATGTTGGACTTTATTACCATAGTGCAAGGTTCAAAATAATCGTGAAGAGTATATCTGACGTTTCATAAAAGTTCCACGCATCGTTCCATAGCCAAAACTAAATTATATGCGAGGAATTCTTCATTGCCGCCGGACGGCACGTTGACGAAGTATATTATTTCGTCCGTAAAATTATTTTGCTTTATTTTCTTGATTTTTGGAAGGTTTTTTATTAAATAACAAAGTATCTTTTTGTTAAAAAAAATATAAATATATTGATATAATGGTTTAATTTTATAATTATCTCGACATTTATCTAATTACCCCAATGTTGATACTACCCCCTTTTGAAATTAAATTTAACAATATATTGAAAGACAAAACTTTACTAAATCATACATAACTTGTTAGCTTCTTTCATAGCAATTTCAACGAAATAAGTTTTATAGTTCCCATACAAAACTTTAGAGATATGGTCATTTGAATCATACGCGCCGATAACGCGCAGGGTACTGAAAAGTAGCGTGACAGATGCGTTTAAGTCGCGCGAAAAGTTTATTGTTTGAATATTTTTCAGCGTGCATTCAACAAACTTTATGAGAGTGTGCTTATTATATTTAATATTTATATTTATAGTACTATGAACTCTGATTGTCTTTTCTTTAGTGTTGACATAATATCTTGAGTAGGTATCCATGGTGTTTCCATCCACGCAGAAGCTGGAAGACAGTTGTCTTCCAGCTTCAGCGGACAAGAATCCGCACATCCCAGCGCCGTGCATCCCAATTAGTGACCTTTCATGAGAGCATGTGAATACCTACGTGAAATAATCAAACAAGTTTATTATTATACAGTGATATTACGCACGCCCCACTCTGTTGCAGAAGCGTCCCGTGCCCACTCATAGTACGTGACCATGTGTGTACTTCTAAGTGTGATTGCTTGAATTGTAACATACGCCTTATCAGTTAAGAATCGCTTGCTTAAAAACATGTACTACTAGAAATATTCGGAACAAACTTTTTACAATAGACTTGCATTGTGGCAACAGAAGTTATTCCTATAACTAAATATAGGATATTCCATAGCTATGAATAGCGCAGGTCACAGAAAGTGGCTCGTAACGTTATGCTATCTTGTTTATCATGGAGCTGTGGGCTACAGGGCTGCGGAGGCAATCGGCATCGCAAACAAACCTCATTCAAACAACTGTTTGGTTGATAAACAATGCTGTTTTCCGTGTATATTTTTTAAATCTGTTTGTAAAAGCCCTGGCCAATGTAACAAATGCGAGCGTTTCATTGTTCGTCCTTGTGCCGTCGAGATGGAGGGATGGAACGAGCCTGTACTTAAAAGAAGGAAATAAAAGGCTACGTTTTAATTTCATTGGTACGTAGCGACACAACGAGGCGCGTCACAATGTGCTGGAGAGACTCCGCGCCGAAGACGATGTTATCGAACCTTTTGACGTCGAGATGATGTGAGCAGCGCGCTGCACTCGCTACGTAAATAGAAACTCCAAACATTAGGACGTTATAATAGAAAACAGACTAGTTCGGCCTTTTGATTTTTTTATAAATTTCACGTACCTAATAATTAATTACTAATTGGTGAAATTTCATAACTCCAGAGTCTACTCAAAAATATATTTTCTCAGAGATGAGAAAGGCATAGAAATTAAATATAAAATATTAAGCTCTAAGGTTAAACCTGAATATTGTATATTTATTCAAGCTTTCAGAGGCTTAAAAATAAATCACGCTTCAAATTGTGTATCAATAGACAGCGGAGCCTTCCTTGTTGGTTTTAGTGATCACTTAAACTAAAGAGAAATTGCACGCCGACCTAAAACCTCATCACTTCATATCGAGATGAGAGTCTTGGAAAAGGAAACATAAAACGTTTTATTATTATTTTCGTGGATTAGAGTGCTGATTTTTATATATATCACTCTAAGTGTATACCATCACATCAATACATTTATAGCACTAGATAGTTAAAGTTTATTGGCTTCTGCTTTTGGCAGAAGACTGCAGCTGAACTTCCTACTGACGCAGACGACTTCTCCAAACACTGGCAGTCTCAAAAGTCTAACTCATTAGCGAATTCCACTCAGTTTCCATTTTATACAAACAAGCTTCGCTAAAGCAATCACAGTAACAATGTCAAGTGTGTGTCAGACAGTATCGTTGCGCACAAAGCGATCAACGCGACAATATTGCATAACCAGGTCAATTACTGCGAACTATTCACAGATGTGATTAGAACAATAAGCTGTTTACGTTACGATGCAATTTAATCAGTGTATTAGTATGACACGTCGCACTGCACGCCATTCGGTCTACAATCAGTGACACGTTATCGCTTCGCGCTAATATGCCCCGTACCACGACACTCGATGACGCACACACGTCAACAACGTCATTTTAGCCCCGTATCCATTGAATGTCAAGTAAGGGTCGTTATCACACTACTACTTCGCCACGCAGCAATTCATAACCATTCAGCTAAGTAACTGGAATAGTGGCTACATTACGAGACTGCTCAGCGTACAGGACAGTCAGGTTGTAAAGAGGGATGCACGGATTTTGAGGCGAGTGAGCTCGTTTGCTCTGCTTGCAGATTAGATACAATCACACTTGGCGCCCCAAGAAGGATTAAGTGTGTGTGCAAACGGGCCACATGCTGCAATTATAAAGTGCCACAAGCGAGCTTCAGACTGTTGTTTTTTTTCACATTCATGTAGACTCGTATCCCGAGACGAGACACATTGTTTGATTCATAAATGAGTCTATGTATTCATTGTGTTATGTTTGTCAAGTTCCCCGCCACACAGGATTTAGTCCCAATGAGCAAATAGTCTTAATAAAAAAAACAGTATCGCCTGCAACCGCTCCTCGCCACTGGTAGCCGGCGTACGAGCTTACTGTGACCGCCATAAACAAAAAATCTCTCCTTTTATGCTTTAGTACTTCTTTATGTTCATCGGAGTGTTTATATTGTGTGATACAAGCCATCACATCGGTGGTATCGAATTTCGCAACGGCCACTCTCTTTTTGTATCGACCACCGATTACAAACCATTTTCCCGCACTTTAAGGTACAAGTCGGTAGCAGACCGCAGAGAACAGCGGCAGACGACAGCGCCGTATCCTATTAGTGCTGAGTATTCTATGCGACATGATGACTTTGAGAGCGTCATTGGCAATACTAATGTGCCGTCAGGTAATATTATGCTGATGTGCGGTCGGGCGACATCTCGCTACAGCGCGCCGTAGGTGATTTAAGGCTTGCTACGAGGCGCCATAGACGACATGTCGCTCGTTACGTAAGGTATTTTATAGAAAAACATAGAACCTGGTAGTGTAACGGCGACAAGTCGTCTACCGCTGCCGTCTGCGGTCGGGAACGAATTCACACCTTAAGTTTCTTTTGTGGTTGCCTCAAGTTCAGTCCCGTGTAGACGTGTACGTAAGTAAACACGCCGCAAGTGACGGCTACACAAACATGTCACCGCACGTCGCTACGTCAACAAACAATACCTTACACATGTATGAGCACGAGCCCCACTGAGAGACGAGAGGGCACAGTTCAAGTAACACAGTTAAGTGAGCCGGCGATAAGGAAGCGAGTGATATCGCTAAACACCGCGAGGTCGCGCGTGCTCGCGCTACTAACCGCGTCCTCGCGTACGCTACCAACATTCTGTACTATAGGCTAATTACCCTGCGAGGATAAATGCAGCCGCAACACCAAAAAACTATGACCATTTGGGTTCATATTTTAAATCTGTGCCAGCGATTATCCTGCGAGGAGACACAAATAAACGGCGGCGATTTAGAGATCAGTGCAGAGGATCGCACGATGGTTAAATTCTTGAGAGTCGCGCGGGCGAGCCGCACTTCGGCGCGGTGCGCGAGTTGCGGCCGGCGAGCCATCTCAGCGGCGTCCCTCACGGCGACATACATCGTCGAACGAGTCGTATATTGAACGCTCACATAATAAACCTTAAGTTCAATTGTAAATCACTTGTATAGTTTGGATATGAAACTGACAGATCAGACATTACAACGACGACATCATTTATTGCCTCGTATGCAAATGTTAGCTTTTGTTGGCAGATTTGCAATTTGCCCCTATACGTTATAAATGTGGTAAAACGCCAGCTTTATCGTGAATAACATATTTCGTGCTGAAATGTTAACTCTGCGCGTATCGGCTGCCGGTGGAAAACAAACCGTCAAATAGCTTTTTGCTTTTTAAAAATGCCGTAATAGTCAGTCGTGTGAAAAGATTGTTGAGTTGTTCGTTTACAAAACAAACGCAGTGATCTGTCGCGGAGCGCGGTGTCAGTAAACTGCGCGCGTGTGGCGGTAACTAAGAGTTGTTGTGATATATTCACTCGGTTTGTTTGAAAGACTTCACGAAATGTTGGAGAAGGAGGTAACACCGCAACAATTAAAGCGAAATCGAACCAATCTGTTCCTTTGTGTTGCGGCAGTCTGTTGACAGTGGCAACATAGAAAATCAAATTTAATATTTTGTAAAACCTGGTTATAAGATGAAAACGGAGACGACTCTAGTATGATTATGAGACTGTTAATAAAATATTAATGGTATTATTGTTCAAAGGAACATCACTAATTCATTTACATAACGATCCCAGACAACAATGTAAACTTGCCAAACTTGCAGTAAGTTTAAATCAAACTTGCTAATTTGTTATCTGGGATTGACGCGTGGTTTTCTTTTTTCTTTTTTTTATGGTAATAGGCGGCAAACGAGCAGCGAAGTAAATACTGCGAGACTAACCAACTCTCACGGTTTGTCGTAGTATGAGCTTGATATATTAATTTAGAAAATCGCTTCCAAATTTAAATGTTACTTTTGTGCGCATCATCGCATTGTCTTTGTATAGCGATTCCCCTTAGTGCATCGATCCGAGTATATTTAAGTCTTATATATAATCGTACTCATGTACTCGTGTGCATAACGCCACTCAACCTCTCGCGGATTAACCCCCCGTCAAATCTTTTGTCATCTCGTATGTGTTATAAAGCCTCTTAGCGATTCTTTCGAGATAACACCTGACGGAATCCCGTTAACCCTCGTGCTATAAATATCGTGTCAATGTTCGTGGGAGCGACGATTGCGCGATGAAAATAGATCAAAGTGAAGTCGTAACAGAAAGTGGGACAATATCGCGCAGTAACAAGGAGCGGTATGGTGCTCGGCACACGACCGAGCGACGAGCTGCAGCTACTGCTAACTGTCGACAATTAGTCGCGCGTATGTGCGGCTCCGCGCGGGTCCGACGTTCGTTTTGTGCTTCTTTGTACCTTGTAATGGCCGCCGCTGTCCGGTGAACTGTCGGCGGCTTTTTATTGCAATAACAAAGCCTGTGCCTCCACTGAACATTACCACATGCACCGGCGACCGTGGTAATGAGCAGTAATGAGCACACACACATACACACCGCCCGCTCGCCAACACACGAGGTCCGCGTCGATGTAGATCGCGCAGATCTTGTCGAGTAGTTCGGACACGTATTTTGTGTCGCGACGTCGTTGAGCTCGAGCACTCCCGCGGCGGAAGCGCCGCCAAATGAAAAGAAATCTTGTTTGCCGATATCAGCACATCGCCGGAACTTGTCGTTCGAGAGAGGGAAGGCTCCGTTCATCTTTCACGGCTTCAGAGCGGTCGCGTACTCGCAAACAAATTGCTTATAAACTTTAATTTGTTGGAGCGCTCCGTATCTGGGGTGATACGCTCACGTACAAGTGATGTGTTATTCGGCGCAACATGTATTGTTTATAAAATACTACTCCCTAATTTCGTACTTAAACATAAATAAATTATTTTGATAGACAATTGTAGCGAACTTGTGTGAAGTGAGAAGTGAAGGGCTGCGTCGATCTTTTGTTTGATAAGCGTTCATTTGGCCGAGCATTTGTGACTGATCTTTAGGGGTATTTTTTCATTAGTGTAAGAGGGAATATTTTTCATTGACGAAGCGTTGGAGATGAACAAAGAGTCAGATGCGGCGCCTGATGTATCTGCGGAATGTTAATGGAGGCTGCTGTAATTAGTAGGCACCGTAGCGCGCAGCGGTGCCGGTAGCGATGCTCTACGATAGTACGACGTAGTGTACTCGAACAATTACGCACAAAATAACAATTTAAAATTATTGTAGCAGAACAAACTTTATCATTCGTTTCTATACATCATTGTGTCGCCGTCGGCCACCTGTGGGTGCGTGTTTGGCATTAAGTTCGTGTCATCTCTGTGTTATATGCACGGTGTGTATGTGTGTGTGTGCGTGTGCAAACGTCGTGCGGTTAATGTCTCTGTTAAGGCGACATTCCTCGCCGCGTATTACCTCCTACATAGTAAACTCGCACAGGTACAGCACATACTTGTTTATGGAACAAATACCAACTTCGGCTTAATAACTTCGCTACACAAGCTCGGTATATTACCAAGGCTCATAACAAATAATGAAAATGAGTTAAAAATTAAGTGTAGGTAATCAGTGATTTGGAGTTTCCGGTAAAGAGCCAAGTTTAGCGTTTTTTCTGCCAGGTGTGAGGCAAGGTGAGAGGGGTGAGGACCGGGAGGGAATAGGAAGCCATCAAGTCATCAAGACAGTGCCTACTGTCCAATCAGCATAATTGAAACGCGAATTGTTACGTCTTAACTTTTAAGATATTCATTTTTAAACTAACTGTCGAGTAAGAAGAGGGTTTGGAATAAGAAGAGGCTTGCCATGCTGAAAACATACTTTTTAAATTTCTGAGAAAATGTTTATTCATCAAAAAGTAAAAGAAGGACAAGTAGAATAAAATCATTTACGACAAATTAGTGTCAAAGGTTTTCCTTCGTGGTAGATCTTTTCTTTTCACTACGTACGTATTTGACGAGTTCATATCTTCCATCTTTCGTAGTTGGAACGGCGATAGCCTTGTGTGTCTTACAGACTGCTACGCAAGTGATCTTGGGTTTAAACATAAAGACACACACAAAAGTGAATGTTTATTAATATTTAACTATTACTTGCTAATCGCTGAAGGAAAAAATCTTGAAGAAAGGAAAGTAATTATCACAAAATCATATATAATTGGTATATGGTAACCAAAATAAGACGAGACGATGACAATAAATGGATTATTAAAAATACGGATTGCGTGAAAATATTGGGGCGCCATTCTGTTGTATGTAGCACCGAAATCCAAAACTACATGTCAATCTTGATTGTCCTTAAACCTGTATGCTTCGTAAATAGAGTTTTAAAGGTGTTTTTTTATTATCACTTATCTAATACAAAATGGAAGCAACCATGTTGTACTGTAGGTGGTTGTTTCTTGAAGTAGCCAGGATTACTTCTACTGTCTCTATTGGTTGATTTCAATATTCGATCTATCATGGATTTGACATATTTTATATCAATGGGGCTTCTATCAAATTTGTATCTCTAGTAGTTATCCAGTCGTTTGGAGTAGGTAAGCTGTTGTCTGTTTTACATCCCACAGCAATAAAAACAGGTGACGTAGTACTTAGTGAATGGCTGCGCTAGACAGCTACAAATAGCTAATTTAGCAAGTAGTAATTACCCCTCTCCCCCTCCCCCGGCCCCTCAGCTCTCGCGGTCGCGCTCACCGCGAACTAATCAGTGACAATTAGTGCAAGTGACCTCTGCGACTACAACATCACCGCGGACACCCGACCGACGTGCCGACTCCTTTACTATGACCAGTTATTGTTGATTATCGTTAAGGAGTTAGCAGGCTTTTGTTACTATCACATAGAACTTGACTAAGAATGCCTATAGACATAGCAAAACTACTGTCATCAATAGATAGATTTTGAATTGTAGCAAATCTAATAGCATGCAGATACCTTTATCTGCATTAATGAGATCTTAGACCTAGAGTCCTTACTTAGAATGCACCGACGTAGTGGTCTGAGATGTCGCTAAGCTTATACGTCTCGAGTCACAATACCTACGTTACGAGGCGTGCATTTGATCACGGTACGCAAAATCAGTGACTGGGTGTTCCTTGCGACCATTGTTTGAATAAGAACCCTTAAAAAAAGATTTTGACATTCTACAAGCTGAAAGAGAACCATTAGTAAGGTTAATCTCGTCTTAATACCTTGTGGGGTTAGAATGTTTCTACTCTAGATTCAGAAGTAACAGAAATGTTTCTATATTTTTGCTGTTAATAGATTTTCAATGAAATACGTACACAGACGTAGTTACATACAAACGTGCCCTAATTGAAAAAGTTTCAAACATACCTCATTAGCGATCTATCAGACAAATCTTCGTTTCCATGCAGCAACTAAAAAATTGCAACTGGAAAATATAATAAATCTTCCTACAGTACGAGTCCGTGTCCGTCAATTTAAAAGTAAAAAATATCCTCGAACACATAAGTATGCAGAGCTCTTAGAACATTTTGCAGAGTACTTATTTGTACGATGTCAGTTCTCTCGCAAGAAAGTTCTGATACTGTTTTCGTATGAATCATCTTCGGTGAGATATCGCCGCCGCCGCTTCTAAAGTTGGCAACTGGTATCGGTTACGGCACTCCATGTAATATTTCAACGTGTCCTCCAACACGGTACGAACCTGAATATATTATCAAACAACTTGATTAATCAATTCTGCTTATAAAATCTTAAGAAATTATTATTGAAATCAATAAACTATAACTATGTTAGTTGTACTTCAACTAAAATGTTTACATACTTAAAATATGAAACAGTTGATCATTCCGTATTCGAAGAGTCTTACGAGATATTTTTGTGAATTCAGCATATTACAAAGTTAAAATTTCCTCTATATTGTTTTGTTGACGACCGGTTGGCGCAGCGGAAGTGTAAGCGACTGCTACGCCGAGGAAGGGTTTGATTCCCGCTCAAGTCAAACATTTGTGTGCATGAACATGGATGTTTCTGTTGGTCTGGGTGTTTATTTATTTTTTATTTATTTTTATTTGGAAAACCTACAGCTTTTTTCTATTTGACATAAAAAAATATGTTTTAGACACAAAGGGCCAATGATAGGTTTTCACGCTTAAGTGTTAGATTTTATAAAATTGCGTGGACATAGTTTAGTTACCATATTTAAAAAAAATTGAAACTATTGACAACTGTTTAGAAGACCAAACATGCTGATCAAAAATCCAAATAATCCCTACATAAATATTTACAATTACAATTCACCAAAAATTACATAAATTCAGAGAAAAATCAAGGATTAGTATCCGCCTCATCGAATCTAGCTTAGTGTTAAATATGTCAAAGTTGTGCTTTTTACATGCATTATTAATGGCTTCGCTCGCTCGCCACAGAAACGAATTTTGACGATAGTTGCAAGAGACCAATGGAAGATGTATAGGAGTGTAGTGCCTCACAACTTTATTAGGTGCATTAAAACTAATTTTAGATAGAAGGTTAGGACAGTCAACAGCTCCCGATATTATGTTGATCATATACACTACATCTGCTATTTCGCGCCGCTTTGTTAGCGGTAGAATGTGAAATTTCGGGTAGTCGCCGGATGAATAAGGATATTTTATGCGATAACACAAGTATCTAATGAACTTTACCTGGATATTCTCGATACGCAAAATGTATTTATCATACCGAGGATTCCATACTTGGCAAGAGTACTCCAAAATGCTTCGTACAAAGGTACAGTATAATATTTTAAAAGTTTTTGCTTCCTTAAAGTTATTGGACTTGATTGCGATGCCTTAGCTATAATGTGATTTATATGTTTGTAGGGACACAGATTATTACTCTGTGGCTAGGTAGCGTTGCTCGCCAGTCAGTAAGTCAGTCATTGTCGCGCTCGGTCCGTAGACGCACGCTTAAATAAATAATAAGCTGTGCATACTACCATCTTTCATTACAAGACCCGAGATACCTCACACACGAACACAAAGTAGAGACATATTTCCACATATACACAGATAACTTTTACATTGGTGACCCCTGTGAATGGTGCGGACGATTTTCGGACTTTGCGGATACGGTGATAGTTATCGGGCGGGACAGTGACTCACGAGGCAAAAATGTTGCAAGGACATACGACACCGGCACCTGCGCAACCACAGGCGATAAAACCCGAGGGTAGCGCAGGTGAGGACGCGTTGGCCTCGGTTACCGTGACCTCACGGATCCCGGAATTTTGGGTGGATAAACCCCGGCTTTGGTTTGTCCACTTTGAAGCCACCGTTTACTCACAGAAACTTAGTGACGCAGCTAAGCAAAACCTGGTGGTCACGAAGTTAAGCAAGAACGCGATCGAACAAGTCAGCGACTTGTTACTTGACCCACCAGCGGAGAACAAGTATGGGACGCTTAAAGAAAGGCTCTTGCAGGTATTTGAGGAGAGCGAAGCTCGTCAATTCCAGAAATTATTAGGCGAGATGGAATTGGGCAGTCAGAAGCCGTCTCAATTACTACGACGCATGAAGGACCTAGCTCGTAGCAAAATTCCTGACGAGACTCTGAAGATTATGTGGTCAGGGCATCTACCATCATCGGTGCGAGCAGTGTTAGCCGTCACCGACGTTAAGGACCTGGAGAGTTTGGCAGTCGTTGCCGACAAGATCATGGAGACTACTCGTCCAATAGAGATTACTGAAGTAGCCAGTGCCAGCGCAACTTCTCAGCCAGATTTAGCAGCGCAAATTGCCAAGCTGACGTTGGAAGTACAGGAGCTGAGCCGGCGAAGCAGGCAACATTATCGTACAGATCGGAGCAATTTCGTACAATCAAAATCAGGGACAAGGACAAGGAGCAAGTCCAGGGAAGGTCGCAGCCGCGACAGTAAGGATTGGCTATGTTTCTACCATTACAGATATGCTGAAAAAGCGAACAAATGTATTAAACCGTGTAATTGGGACAAGAAATCGCAGTCGGGAAACTAGACTTGGCGGAGGGCTGTTTAGACTTTGCTAATCACCGGTTATGTGTGGCCGACGTAAAATGTGGTTACAATTTTCTGGTGGATACAGGTGCAAATATATCAGTGTTGCCAAAAAATTTAGTGAAACCTAGTAAGTGCGGTAAAATTAGTGATAATTACAAACTTTACGCTGCAAACGGTACGGAAATCAAGACTTACGGTACTTGTACGTTGACCCTGAACTTGAACTTACGAAGACCATATCGTTGGACATTTATCGTTGCGGATGTCAAGCAGCCAATTTTAGGTGCAGATTTTTTAAAATTCCATAAGCTTTTAGTAGACTTAAATGAGCGTAAGCTAGTTGATCAGTTGACTAATCTTAAGGTTATCGCATCCGTCATATGTAGCGATAGTACGGCAAGTATCAAAACAATAGATGATAATAACCCATGGCATATGTTGTTAAGTGAATTTCCAGATGTGACAAACCCCGTATGTTACAAGGAGCAGCCCAAACATAATGTGTTACATCACATTGAAACTTCCGGCCCCCCTGTGTACGCTAAGGCGAGGCCATTGCCACCTGACAGGTATATTAGAATAAAAGAGGAGTTTAGAGTCATGACCGAGCTTGGTATATGTAGACCGTCCAAGAGTGCGTGGGCTAGTCCCCTACACATAGTGCCGAAAAAAAACGGTGATCTTAGGCCGTGTGGCGATTACAGGCGCCTTAATGCGATTACCAAGCCCGATCGTTACCCTATACCCCCCTTGAGAGATTTTACTTATGTACTTGCTGGAAAGAAAATATTTTCACGTTTAGATTTAAATAGAGCTTACCATTTTGTTCCAATATCACCTGAAGACATCGAGAAAACAGCCATCATAACTCCTTTCGGTTTGTTTGAGTTTCCGCGCATGACCTTCGGGTTGAGAAACGCAGCTCAAACATTCCAAAGATTTATGGATACAGTAGTTTTAAAGGGTTTAGATTTTTTATACAATTTTGTCGATGACGTCATCGTGGCTTCCGATGGGGAAAATCAACATAAAGAGCATTTGAAAGCCGTTTTCTCGAGGTTTAATCAATTTGGCATAACTATTAACGTAAGTAAATGTAAATTTGGCTTAGAAAAGCTAGAATTTTTAGGTTACGAGGTGTCTACGCAAGGAATTCGACCGCTTGGTGAGAAGGTCAGAGCAGTTCAAGATTTTCCGAAACCGGAAAATATTGAACAGCTCAGGCGATTTTTAGGGATGTTGAACTTTTATCGATCTCATTTACCGAAGGCTGTGGAATGTCAGTCGGTATTAAATAGTTATCTGCATAACGCAAAAAAGAAGGACAAAACTAAGATCGTGTGGACAGAGGAGGCGAATAAAGCATTCGATCAATGTAAACTTAGCTTACAGGACGCGGTTACATTCTTTCACCCGTTGCGAGACGTGCCCTTATCTCTGATGACCGATGCGTCCGGCTCAAGCGTGGGAGCAGTGCTTAAACAAAAGGTAAGTAATGTATATCAACCGTTAGGCTATTTCTCTAAAAAATTGACAGAGGCGCAGCAAAAATATAGCACGTATGATAGAGAATTATTGGCGATATTTTAGCTATGAGGCATTTCAGGAACATGTATGAGGGCCGGCCTCTGACAATTTTTACGGATCATAAGCCCCTGACGTACGCTTTCACCAAGAGTAATAGTAATGTAGATAGTCCTAGGCGAATTAGGCAGTTAGCTTACATTAGTGAATTTACCACCGACATACAGCATATTAGTGGGCAGGATAACGTGGTAGCGGACACGTTATCGCGCATAGAAACAATAACATGTCCCACGGCGATAGATTTCTCAGAAGTCGCATTACGTCAACATAGCGACCAGTACCTCGCGCAAGCGTTGCAAGTAACAAAGAACAGTAAATTGCAATTTAAACAAATTTTGTTACCTTTTTGTAATGAACCTATTTATTGTGAAATATCTACAAATAAAATGAGACCTTACTTACCGGAAGAATTTCGACGTACAGCTTTTGATTCAGTTCATAATTTAAGCCATCCCGGAATTCGTGTCAGTAAGAAGTTGGTAACTGAGAGATATTTTTGGCCGTTTATGAATAAGGACATTGTTTCATGGGCAAGATCATGTATCCAATGTCAACGCGCTAAAATACATAGGCATACGGAATCGCAATTAGGTACTTTCCCTAGTGCAGATCGATTTACGCATGTACACATAGATATTGTAGGACCCTTGCCAATTACAGCAGATGGATACAGGTATTGTATAACAATGATTGATAGGTGTACCGGTTGGCCTGAAGCATTTCCGACCCGCGATATTACGGCAGAAACAGTAGCCGAGATAGTCTTTTCTGGTTGGGTAGCTCGTTTCGGTTGTCCGGTTAAGCTAACTAGCGATCAGGGCAGACAGTTCGAGAGCCAATTGTTTAGCCAACTCATGAAATATTTAGGTATTGACAAAATGCGTACTACACCTTATCATCCGGAAAGTAATGGCATGATAGAACGTTGGCATAGAGCACTTAAAGTGGCACTTATGGCACGTTTTCAATGCGACACTAGTTGGGAACGACAGCTGCCCGCCGCCTTATTGGGATTGCGCGCGGTACCACGTAGCGATACGGGAGTAAGCGCTGCAGAACTTACCTATGGCCGAACATTACGTTTGCCTGGTGATTTTTATGATGAGGTAAGTATAAAAATCTCCGATGCGGAATATGTAGATAGGTTAAAAACAGCAATCAGTAATTTACGACCTAAACCGGCATAAGTGTGCAATGGTATTCGTACGTAATGACTCGGTACGTCGTAGCTTGCAACCGCCCTACGACGGCCCCTACCCGGTGGTCAAACGCCGCGGGAAAGTCTTTACGATCAAAATAGGAGATAGAATAACGTCTATTGGTTTAGACAGGTTAAAACCTGCATATGTGTTGAATGAAGGTACTCTGAACGACGATGATGCAATAATTAAGCGCACTACGAGCGGCAGAGTGGTAAAAAAACCCTTAAGATTTATTTAATCAATCTAATTTATGTCGTCGTTGAAATACTTCTTTGAATTGCGATTGCATCATCGACGGTCACAGTATTCAATTCTGTAATTTGTAATAATGTGTTTTAAATGTGTATTAGTTTTTAAGGTTGGTTAGTAACACATGTCATTTGATAGGTCAGCAATTTTAAAATTTCGCAATTGACTACAGTGTCGTTTCTTTAACAAAGTTACCTTGGTACATACTTATTTACGATTTGTTGTTATAACGATATATACGTATTACGTACTCATAGTAAAGATGGGTTACGGGCAAAGTAAAGAAAAGCAAAATCAAAATATTATTAACGAGACAGTAATTAACAATGGATTGCACGATAAAATTAATAATTTCACATGGATACTATGTACTTTTGTGGTTTTGACCGCGATTATTATATTGTGCATTGTTTGGAAACGATGCTCAAAAGGCGCTAAGAAATGGATTAGGAAAGAAATATTGTCTGTAGCAGATGCGGTACCTACTGTTAAGGTACATACTATCCAGCAGCAGCAACAACCACAACCAGGTGTGGTTGGCCACATCTAATTATGGAACTGACAATAATTTACTTTTGTATAATTATGTAAAGGTAAAAATTTTTTTACTGAAATTAACTAATTTTTGTGTATTTTTGTGTCAATAGCTCACTTCTAATGAAGTGTGGTTCAATATTTGTATAACAATTCTTGTACCTATTTGTTTTCAAATTGTGTATTTTACTGATTAATAAAGGTGAACATATAATTTGCGTCTACGATAAAATATCGTATTTCAAAACTTGTAATTAATTCTGTGTACTTATGTTATGAATTGCGTTAACAGGAACGCAACTTGATACGCTATTGTATTGTAATCGTGACGCCTGCGGATCGAGCAAGACTGCTGACTGGCAAATTGTTTCAACTTAGGACCACTAACAGTACTCAATTTATGCTTTGTATTATTTCAAGGTTATAACTTAGTTTATTGAAGTTAATAGTGATTGTATTCTGTAGTTTTTTTTTCTTTTTTTGGCAGGAGAGTACTGTAGGGACACAGATTATTACTCTGTGGCTAGGTAGCGTTGCTCGCCAGTCAGTAAGTCAGTCATTGTCGCGCTCGGTCCGTAGACGCACGCTTAAATAAATAATAAGCTGTGCATACTACCATCTTTCATTACAAGACCCGAGATACCTCACACACGAACACAAAGTAGAGACATATTTCCACATATATTCAGATAACTTTTACATGTTCATCAAATAACAATTTAAAGTCATGGATGACGCCAAGGTCACGTGTACTAGTACACCTTTGAACAATATGTCCGTGTAAGGTATCATTCGAACGAAGGATATAATAAATTACATGATCTTAAAATATCACGCATCTTCCTCGGTGATAAGTTGGATGTGTGTTGGAATGCCAAGAATGTCATGTTCATGTTTGAACAATAACAGTTATGTGGATTTTGGTTTTTATGAAATTTGGAAAATGTTTATGAATATTTGGCAAATATTTAAAAGATTATTTAAATATTTCGAGTAAAAATTAGAAAATTCTAGAAACTTCAGGAAGGAATGGAAAGGTTAAAAAGAGACAGGAGATGGAACACAAATTTAAATATTTCGAATAAAGATTAGAAAATTCTAGAAACTTCAAGAAAGAATCGAAAGGTTAAAAAGAGACAAGAGATGAAAAAAAAAACAATTGGATAACGAAAAGACAATCGAAATTAGTAGATCTAGAACATTCCTAGGGGTATATAAGGCGGTGTAGACGTGCTAAGCGCCAGTTTAAGTTGAAAAGTGGTCAAGTGAAGAAGAAAAGAAAGAAGTAAAAGGAAGAAAGAAGAAGTAGTAAAATAAAGTGCGGTGAAAGTATAGTGCAGTAAAGTGCAGTGAAGTGCAGTGAAGTGCAGTGAAAAGTGCAGTGCAAAAGACGCTAGTGTTGGTGCTGTCCGCGTCGAAGTTAAACGGTGCGTCGTGTGTGAAGTCGAATAAAGTGTCATCAGTGCTACTCGGTGTTTCCTTCCAATCCCGTTACCCCGTCCGTAACTATATTATACATAGAAACACAATATATAATAATAATAATTACATTTCCAGTTGGGTAGTTCCCCAGCGGAGTGCCACAATGCTCTTTGTTGAGACCGTTGCTGTTTCTGGTCTGTGTAAATGACATCGAGAAATGCTTCCGTCACTCACCCATATAAACTTTTGCAGACGATATGAAATTTTTTAAGGCTATGTCGTCAGAGGCTGGTGCCTTTGATCTGCAATCGAATCTTACTCGCTTAGAACGCTATTGTACGGCAAATAAGCTTGAGCTTAATCCATGTAAGTGTTCGGTTATTACCTACAGTAGAAAATCTAATATCCTTCGTTCGAATGATACCTTACACGGACATATTGTTCAAAGGTGTACTAGTACACGTGACCTTGGCGTCATCCATGACTTTAAATTGTTATTTGATGAACATGTAAAAGTTATCTGAATATATGTGGAAATATGTCTCTACTTTGTGTTCGTGTGTGAGGTATCTCGGGTCTTGTAATGAAAGATGGTAGTATGCACAGCTTATTATTTATTTAAGCGTGCGTCTACGGACCGAGCGCGACAATGACTGACTTACTGACTGGCGAGCAACGCTACCTAGCCACAGAGTAATAATCTGTGTCCCTACAGTACTCTCCTGCCAAAAAAAGAAAAAAAAACTACAGAATACAATCACTATTAACTTCAATAAACTAAGTTATAACCTTGAAATAATACAAAGCATAAATTGAGTACTGTTAGTGGTCCTAAGTTGAAACAATTTGCCAGTCAGCAGTCTTGCTCGATCCGCAGGCGTCACGATTACAATACAATAGCGTATCAAGTTGCGTTCCTGTTAACGCAATTCATAACATAAGTACACAGAATTAATTACAAGTTTTGAAATACGATATTTTATCGTAGACGCAAATTATATGTTCACCTTTATTAATCAGTAAAATACACAATTTGAAAACAAATAGGTATAAGAATTGTTATACAAATATTGAACCACACTTCATTAGAAGTGAGCTATTGACACAAAAATACACAAAAATTAGTTAATTTCAGTAAAAAAAATTTTACCTTTACATAATTATACAAAAGTAAATTATTGTCAGTTCCATAATTAGATGTGGCCAACCACACCTGGTTGTGGTTGTTGCTGCTGCTGGATAGTATGTACCTTAACAGTAGGTACCGCATCTGCTACAGACAATATTTCTTTCCTAATCCATTTCTTAGCGCCTTTTGAGCATCGTTTCCAAACAATGCACAATATAATAATCGCGGTCAAAACCACAAAAGTACATAGTATCCATGTGAAATTATTAATTTTATCGTGCAATCCATTGTTAATTACTGTCTCGTTAATAATATTTTGATTTTGCTTTTCTTTACTTTGCCCGTAACCCATCTTTACTATGAGTACGTAATACGTATATATCGTTATAACAACAAATCGTAAATAAGTATGTACCAAGGTAACTTTGTTAAAGAAACGACACTGTAGTCAATTGCGAAATTTTAAAATTGCTGACCTATCAAATGACATGTGTTACTAACCAACCTTAAAAACTAATACACATTTAAAACACATTATTACAGCGATAGCCGAGTGGATATACCAACAGACTGCCATGCAGAGGGTATCGGGTTCGAATCCACGGCACGCACCAATGACTTTTCGGAGTTATGTGCGTATTGAATTGTTAATAATCGCTTGTCCCGTGCCTCGGAGAGCACGTTAAGCCGTCGGTCCCGGTTGTCATGAAGATCTCTGACAGTCGTTACAGAGCGTCAGTACCTTCTAAATAAACTGACACTAGTCTAAACCATGGAATATCGCTATCCCTTCGGGTTGCGGAGGTCAGACAGGCAGTCGCTCTGTGGAAAAGCTAATATTCAGCCAAATCCGGTTAGACTAGCAAGCGGACCCCAGATTGAAACTGGGATAACGCTAAGAGAAAGAAGAAGACAAATTACAGAATTGAATACTGTGACCGTCGATGATGCAATCGCAATTCAAAGAAGTATTTCAACGACGACATAAATTAGATTGATTAAATAAATCTTAAGGGTTTTTTTACCACTCTGCCGCTCGTAGTGCGCTTAATTATTGCATCATCGTCGTTCAGAGTACCTTCATTCAACACATATGCAGGTTTTAACCTGTCTAAACCAATAGACGTTATTCTATCTCCTATTTTGATCGTAAAGACTTTCCCGCGGCGTTTGACCACCGGGTAGGGGCCGTCGTAGGGCGGTTGCAAGCTACGACGTACCGAGTCATTACGTACGAATACCATTGCACACTTATGCCGGTTTAGGTCGTAAATTACTGATTGCTGTTTTTAACCTATCTACATATTCCGCATCGGAGATTTTTATACTTACCTCATCATAAAAATCACCAGGCAAACGTAATGTTCGGCCATAGGTAAGTTCTGCAGCGCTTACTCCCGTATCGCTACGTGGTACCGCGCGCAATCCCAATAAGGCGGCGGGCAGCTGTCGTTCCCAACTAGTGTCGCATTGAAAACGTGCCATAAGTGCCACTTTAAGTGCTCTATGCCAACGTTCTATCATGCCATTACTTTCCGGATGATAAGGTGTAGTACGCATTTTGTCAATACCTAAATATTTCATGAGTTGGCTAAACAATTGGCTCTCGAACTGTCTGCCCTGATCGCTAGTTAGCTTAACCGGACAACCGAAACGAGCTACCCAACCAGAAAAGACTATCTCGGCTACTGTTTCTGCCGTAATATCGCGGGTCGGAAATGCTTCAGGCCAACCGGTACACCTATCAATCATTGTTATACAATACCTGTATCCATCTGCTGTAATTGGCAAGGGTCCTACAATATCTATGTGTACATGCGTAAATCGATCTGCACTAGGGAAAGTACCTAATTGCGATTCCGTATGCCTATGTATTTTAGCGCGTTGACATTGGATACATGATCTTGCCCATGAAACAATGTCCTTATTCATAAACGGCCAAAAATATCTCTCAGTTACCAACTTCTTACTGACACGAATTCCGGGATGGCTTAAATTATGAACTGAATCAAAAGCTGTACGTCGAAATTCTTCCGGTAAGTAAGGTCTCATTTTATTTGTAGATATTTCACAATAAATAGGTTCATTACAAAAAGGTAACAAAATTTGTTTAAATTGCAATTTACTGTTCTTTGTTACTTGCAACGCTTGCGCGAGGTACTGGTCGCTATGTTGACGTAATGCGACTTCTGAGAAATCTATCGCCGTGGGACATGTTATTGTTTCTATGCGCGATAACGTGTCCGCTACCACGTTATCCTGCCCACTAATATGCTGTATGTCGGTGGTAAATTCACTAATGTAAGCTAACTGCCTAATTCGCCTAGGACTATCTACATTACTATTACTCTTGGTGAAAGCGTACGTCAGGGGCTTATGATCCGTAAAAATTGTCAGAGGCCGGCCCTCATACATGTTCCTGAAATGCCTCATAGCTAAAATATCGCCAATAATTCTCTATCATACGTGCTATATTTTTGCTGCGCCTCTGTCAATTTTTTAGAGAAATAGCCTAACGGTTGATATACATTACTTACCTTTTGTTTAAGCACTGCTCCCACGCTTGAGCCGGACGCATCGGTCATCAGAGATAAGGGCACGTCTCGCAACGGGTGAAAGAATGTAACCGCGTCCTGTAAGCTAAGTTTACATTGATCGAATGCTTTATTCGCCTCCTCTGTCCACACGATCTTAGTTTTGTCCTTCTTTTTTGCGTTATGCAGATAACTATTTAATACCGACTGACATTCCACAGCCTTCGGTAAATGAGATCGATAAAAGTTCAACATCCCTAAAAATCGCCTGAGCTGTTCAATATTTTCCGGTTTCGGAAAATCTTGAACTGCTCTGACCTTCTCACCAAGCGGTCGAATTCCTTGCGTAGACACCTCGTAACCTAAAAATTCTAGCTTTTCTAAGCCAAATTTACATTTACTTACGTTAATAGTTATGCCAAATTGATTAAACCTCGAGAAAACGGCTTTCAAATGCTCTTTATGTTGATTTTCCCCATCGGAAGCCACGATGACGTCATCGACAAAATTGTATAAAAAATCTAAACCCTTTAAAACTACTGTATCCATAAATCTTTGGAATGTTTGAGCTGCGTTTCTCAACCCGAAGGTCATGCGCGGAAACTCAAACAAACCGAAAGGAGTTATGATGGCTGTTTTCTCGATGTCTTCAGGTGATATTGGAACAAAATGGTAAGCTCTATTTAAATCTAAACGTGAAAATATTTTCTTTCCAGCAAGTACATAAGTAAAATCTCTCAAGGGGGGTATAGGGTAACGATCGGGCTTGGTAATCGCATTAAGGCGCCTGTAATCACCACACGGCCTAAGATCACCGTTTTTTTTCGGCACTATGTGTAGGGGACTAGCCCACGCACTCTTGGACGGTCTACATATACCAAGCTCGGTCATGACTCTAAACTCCTCTTTTATTCTAATATACCTGTCAGGTGGCAATGGCCTCGCCTTAGCGTACACAGGGGGGCCGGAAGTTTCAATGTGATGTAACACATTATGTTTGGGCTGCTCCTTGTAACATACGGGGTTTGTCACATCTGGAAATTCACTTAACAACATATGCCATGGGTTATTATCATCTATTGTTTTGATACTTGCCGTACTATCGCTACATATGACGGATGCGATAACCTTAAGATTAGTCAACTGATCAACTAGCTTACGCTCATTTAAGTCTACTAAAAGCTTATGGAATTTTAAAAAATCTGCACCTAAAATTGGCTGCTTGACATCCGCAACGATAAATGTCCAACGATATGGTCTTCGTAAGTTCAAGTTCAGGGTCAACGTACAAGTACCGTAAGTCTTGATTTCCGTACCGTTTGCAGCGTAAAGTTTGTAATTATCACTAATTTTACCGCACTTACTAGGTTTCACTAAATTTTTTGGCAACACTGATATATTTGCACCTGTATCCACCAGAAAATTGTAACCACATTTTACGTCGGCCACACATAACCGGTGATTAGCAAAGTCTAAACAGCCCTCCGCCAAGTCTAGTTTCCCGACTGCGATTTCTTGTCCCAATTACACGGTTTAATACATTTGTTCGCTTTTTCAGCATATCTGTAATGGTAGAAACATAGCCAATCCTTACTGTCGCGGCTGCGACCTTCCCTGGACTTGCTCCTTGTCCTTGTCCCTGATTTTGATTGTACGAAATTGCTCCGATCTGTACGATAATGTTGCCTGCTTCGCCGGCTCAGCTCCTGTACTTCCAACGTCAGCTTGGCAATTTGCGCTGCTAAATCTGGCTGAGAAGTTGCGCTGGCACTGGCTACTTCAGTAATCTCTATTGGACGAGTAGTCTCCATGATCTTGTCGGCAACGACTGCCAAACTCTCCAGGTCCTTAACGTCGGTGACGGCTAACACTGCTCGCACCGATGATGGTAGATGCCCTGACCACATAATCTTCAGAGTCTCGTCAGGAATTTTGCTACGAGCTAGGTCCTTCATGCGTCGTAGTAATTGAGACGGCTTCTGACTGCCCAATTCCATCTCGCCTAATAATTTCTGGAATTGACGAGCTTCGCTCTCCTCAAATACCTGCAAGAGCCTTTCTTTAAGCGTCCCATACTTGTTCTCCGCTGGTGGGTCAAGTAACAAGTCGCTGACTTGTTCGATCGCGTTCTTGCTTAACTTCGTGACCACCAGGTTTTGCTTAGCTGCGTCACTAAGTTTCTGTGAGTAAACGGTGGCTTCAAAGTGGACAAACCAAAGCCGGGGTTTATCCACCCAAAATTCCGGGATCCGTGAGGTCACGGTAACCGAGGCCAACGCGTCCTCACCTGCGCTACCCTCGGGTTTTATCGCCTGTGGTTGCGCAGGTGCCGGTGTCGTATGTCCTTGCAACATTTTTGCCTCGTGAGTCACTGTCCCGCCCGATAACTATCACCGTATCCGCAAAGTCCGAAAATCGTCCGCACCATTCACAGGGGTCACCAATGTAAAAGTTATCTGTGTATATGTGGAAATATGTCTCTACTTTGTGTTCGTGTGTGAGGTATCTCGGGTCTTGTAATGAAAGATGGTAGTATGCACAGCTTATTATTTATTTAAGCGTGCGTCTACGGACCGAGCGCGACAATGACTGACTTACTGACTGGCGAGCAACGCTACCTAGCCACAGAGTAATAATCTGTGTCCCTACAAACATATAAATCACATTATAGCTAAGGCATCGCAATCAAGTCCAATAACTTTAAGGAAGCAAAAACTTTTAAAATATTATACTGTACCTTTGTACGAAGCATTTTGGAGTACTCTTGCCAAGTATGGAATCCTCGGTATGATAAATACATTTTGCGTATCGAGAATATCCAGGTAAAGTTCATTAGATACTTGTGTTATCGCATAAAATATCCTTATTCATCCGGCGACTACCCGAAATTTCACATTCTACCGCTAACAAAGCGGCGCGAAATAGCAGATGTAGTGTATATGATCAACATAATATCGGGAGCTGTTGACTGTCCTAACCTTCTATCTAAAATTAGTTTTAATGCACCTAATAAAGTTGTGAGGCACTACACTCCTATACATCTTCCATTGGTCTCTTGCAACTATCGTCAAAATTCGTTTCTGTGGCGAGCGAGCGAAGCCATTAATAATGCATGTAAAAAGCACAACTTTGACATATTTAACACTAAGCTAGATTCGATGAGGCGGATACTAATCCTTGATTTTTCTCTGAATTTATGTAATTTTTGGTGAATTGTAATTGTAAATATTTATGTAGGGATTATTTGGATTTTTGATCAGCATGTTTGGTCTTCTAAACAGTTGTCAATAGTTTCAATTTTTTTTAAATATGGTAACTAACCTATGTCCACGCAATTTTATAAAATCTAACACTTAAGCGTGAAAACCTATCATTGGCCCTTTGTGTCTAAAACATATTTTTTATGTCAAATAGAAAAAAGCTGTTGGTTTTCCAAATAAAAATAAATAAAAAATAAATAAACACCCAGAACAACAGAAACATCCATGTTCATGCACACAAATGTTTGACTTGAGCGGGAATCAAACCCTTCCTCGGCGTAGCAGTCGCTTACACTTCCGCTGCGCCAACCGGTCGTCAACAAAACAATATAGAGGAAATTTTAACTTTGTAATATGCTGAATTCACAAAAATATCTCGTAAGACTCTTCGAATACGGAATGATCAACTGTTTCATATTTTAAGTATGTAAACATTTTAGTTGAAGTACAACTAACATAGTTATAGTTTATTGATTTCAATAATAATTTCTTAAGATTTTATAAGCATAATTGATTAATCAAGTTGTTTGATAATATATTCAGGTTCGTACCGTGTTGGAGGACACGTTGAAATATTACATGGAGTGCCGTAACCGATACCAGTTGCCAACTTTAGAAGCGGCGGCGGCGATATCTCACCGAAGATGATTCATACGAAAACAGTATCAGAACTTTCTTGCGAGAGAACTGACATCGTACAAATAAGTACTCTGCAAAATGTTCTAAGAGCTCTGCATACTTATGTGTTCGAGGATATTTTTTACTTTTAAATTGACGGACACGGACTCGTACTGTAGGAAGATTTATTATATTTTCCAGTTGCAATTTTTTAGTTGCTGCATGGAAACGAAGATTTGTCTGATAGATCGCTAATGAGGTATGTTTGAAACTTTTTCAATTAGGGCACGTTTGTATGTAACTACGTCTGTGTACGTATTTCATTGAAAATCTATTAACAGCAAAAATATAGAAACATTTCTGTTACTTCTGAATCTAGAGTAGAAACATTCTAACCCCACAAGGTATTAAGACGAGATTAACCTTACTAATGGTTCTCTTTCAGCTTGTAGAATGTCAAAATCTTTTTTTAAGGGTTCTTATTCAAACAATGGTCGCAAGGAACACCCAGTCACTGATTTTGCGTACCGTGATCAAATGCACGCCTCGTAACGTAGGTATTGTGACTCGAGACGTATAAGCTTGGCGACATCTCAGACCACTACGTCGGTGCATTCTAAGTAAGGACTCTAGGTCTAAGATCTCATTAATGCAGATAAAGGTATCTGCATGCTATTAGATTTGCTACAATTCAAAATCTATCTATTGATGACAGTAGTTTTGCTATGTCTATAGGCATTCTTAGTCAAGTTCTATGTGATAGTAACAAAAGCCTGCTAACTCCTTAACGATAATCAACAATAACTGGTCATAGTAAAGGAGTCGGCACGT
This sequence comes from Euclidia mi, assembly GCA_944739405.2. Classification (NCBI taxonomy): domain Eukaryota; kingdom Metazoa; phylum Arthropoda; class Insecta; order Lepidoptera; family Erebidae; genus Euclidia; species Euclidia mi. Next base: position 1,943,686 of record OX123187.2, on the reverse strand, counting down.
CGGTCGGGTGTCCGCGGTGATGTTGTAGTCGCAGAGGTCACTTGCACTAATTGTCACTGATTAGTTCGCGGTGAGCGCGACCGCGAGAGCTGAGGGGCCGGGGGAGGGGGAGAGGGGTAATTACTACTTGCTAAATTAGCTATTTGTAGCTGTCTAGCGCAGCCATTCACTAAGTACTACGTCACCTGTTTTTATTGCTGTGGGATGTAAAACAGACAACAGCTTACCTACTCCAAACGACTGGATAACTACTAGAGATACAAATTTGATAGAAGCCCCATTGATATAAAATATGTCAAATCCATGATAGATCGAATATTGAAATCAACCAATAGAGACAGTAGAAGTAATCCTGGCTACTTCAAGAAACAACCACCTACAGTACAACATGGTTGCTTCCATTTTGTATTAGATAAGTGATAATAAAAAAACACCTTTAAAACTCTATTTACGAAGCATACAGGTTTAAGGACGATCAAGATTGACATGTAGTTTTGGATTTCGGTGCTACATACAACAGAATGGCGCCCCAATATTTTCACGCAATCCGTATTTTTAATAATCCATTTATTGTCATCGTCTCGTCTTATTTTGGTTACCATATACCAATTATATATGATTTTGTGATAATTACTTTCCTTTCTTCAATATTTTTTCCTTCAGCGATTAGCAAGTAATAGTTAAATATTAATAAACATTCACTTTTGTGTGTGTCTTTATGTTTAAACCCAAGATCACTTGCGTAGCAGTCTGTAAGACACACAAGGCTATCGCCGTTCTAACTACGAAAGATGGAAGATATGAACTCGTCAAATACGTAATTTTCCGTAGTGAAAAGAAAAGATCTACCACGAAGGAAAACCTTTGACACTAATTTGTCGTAAATGATTTTATTCTACTTGTCCTTCTTTTACTTTTTGATGAATAAACATTTTCTCAGAAATTTAAAAAGTATGTTTTCAGCATGGCAAGCCTCTTCTTATTCCAAACCCTCTTCTTACTCGACAGTTAGTTTAAAAATGAATATCTTAAAAGTTAAGACGTAACAATTCGCGTTTCAATAATGCTGATTGGACAGTAGGCACTGTCTTGATGACTTGATGGCATCATTCCTATTCCCTCCCGGTCCTCACCCCTCTCACCTTGCCTCACACCTGGCAGAACAAACGCTAAACTTGGCTCTTTACCGGAAACTCCAAATCACTGATTACCTACGCTTAATTTTTAACTCATTTTCATTATTTGTTATGAGCCTTGGTAATATACCGAGCTTGTGTAGCGAAGTTATTAAGCCGAAGTTGGTATTTGTTCCATAAACAAGTATGTGCTGTACCTGTGCGAGTGACTATGTAGGAGGTAATACGCGGCGAGGAATGTCGCCTTAAGAGGCCGTTCCCGTTTTTTAAGCCATTTTGGCGATTAACACGCGCGGAGATACGTGATTGTGACTCAGATATATCAACAAATTAAGAAATTAAAGATGATGCTATTAGATCACTTCATTTACTATTGTATGACTGTAGTAAAAATAAGTGTTTGATTACCTACAATAGGAAAATCAAGTTTCCGCAAAGCATGTTTTGAAGAAATCATTTTATGAGCATTACGCGATGGTCCATGACATCGAAAATAATGTGAGTAATTAACTTTCAAATGCATCTACGACATAACAAGATCCTGCCCCTTGGTATGATTGAGCCAGAATGTTAGGTTTCATTCAGAAATAAACCAAAAAATGTTACGTAAAATGTCATTAAATTGTCAGTTTACGTCTAAATTGATTATTTTTTATCACATAAAATACACTAAGAAATAAAAAAACGAATAGTCTCTAATAAGATTTGATATAATACCTTGCTAGGAAAAAAAATCAGCTTCTGAATGTGATTACAAATATTTTAAATTAATTTGTAAACGAAGCCAGAAATCGTTATATAAATCCTGTACGCGTCTACGGAACTTTAGACCGCGCTGAGCGCTCATCGAGGTAGGACGTGTGCCGTTTGCCGTTGTCACTGCGTCTGTGTGCGTGCCTTGTAAACACCACTGTATTTATAGCGCGACAAACCCTTCTTGATGTGAGTTATTATTGTTGAATATGTATAATAAAATAATGGTAAAGAAATCGATGCTCTTATAAAATAAATACCGCAAAATTCAAAAATACTATATTCACTTAGGTCACAAGGCGACTCTTATGAATGTCAGAAATTGTATCTAAATATATATATAAAACTCAAAGGTGACTGACTGACATAGTAATCTATCATCGCACAGCCCAAACCTCTGGAGGGATCGGACTGAAATTTGGCATGGAGGTAGATGTTATGACGTAGGCATCCGCTAAGAAAGGGTTTTGATAAATTCGACCGCCAAGGGGATGAAAGTTTGTATGAAACTTTGTCAATTTTAAACTGATAGGGCTGAGACTTTGCATGCATATAGCTACTATGACGTAGGCATCCCCTAAAAAAGGATTTTGATACATTCCACCCCTAAGGGGATAAAATAGGGGATGAAAGTTTGTATAAATTTTCATAGATTTTCGACTGATTGAACTGAAATTATACATTGGAGCTACTATGATGAAGACGTCCGCTTAAATAAAAAAAATTGAAATGTTGGTACGTAGGTATATGATTCTTGTATTATAAACATCGATCACTAGTTATAAATGGTGACAGCATGGTATTGAAAACAACATGTGACAAAACATTAAGACGTTACTTTTTAGGGTTCCGTACCTAAAAGGTAGGTAAAAATCGGAACCCTATTACTAAGCCTTCGCTATCTGTCTGTCAATCCGTCTGTCTGTCTGTCTGTCTGTCTGTCACCAGGCTGTATCTCATAAACCGTGATAGCTAGAAAGCACAATCACAAATAATGTATTTTGGTTGCCTCTATAACAACAAATACTAAAAATAAAAATAATGAAAATATTCAGGGGGGTCCCATACAAAAAACGTGTTTTTTTCGTATTTTTTGCTCAAAATGACTAACTGTAACAGGTAGACGCTTTTAATTTTCACAGAATATGTAGTTGTATATTACCTTTCAAAATAAATAATTAAATTAAAAAAAAAATAATAAAGGGGGCTCCCATACAACAAACGAAATTTTTAAGCAATTTGTTACTCGATCTTAATAAACAGGTAGAAACTTAAAAAGTATTTAAGTATACATACAACAAACGTGATTTTCTTTTATAAATGTTGATACGGAACCCTTCGTGCGCGAGTCCGACTCGCACTTGCCCAATTTTTCTTATTTATTTTAGCAAACAGTACATAGCGGCGATGATGGCTATCAGTTGATTTGTAATAGTACAATAAATGAGGAGATGGATACCCCAGAAAAATTTCGGCTACTTTTTCAGCTCAAGTAACATCTCATTTATATTGTATATTAATATTTTCAACCGACTTCAAAACGGAGGCGGTTCACAATTCAGTTGTATTATTTTTTCATATTTTTAATGTTTGTTACCTCACTAATGCATCATTTATGGACCGGACCGATTTGGATTTATTTTTATTTCATAGAATATAATGATATTACTTCCAGCTTGGTCTCATAGAAAGTTTTCCGAAATCGGTTCTGTATTTTGGATTTTATAACAGAATAACTAGAATTAGTATTTATTGTAATCTAAGTAGGTAAATGAGATTGCATGTTTCTACGACTGTTTGAAGACGGCTTTTTTTTAACAACAACAATGGAATCTACCTGGAATTATTACATTCAAACATCAAAATACATTAACCAAAATAATTCTGTATTACGATCATAAAATTTATCGGTCAAAGTATCAATTTGTTTTGTCTCCGTGAGTTCACGGCAAGGTAGATTTTGTTGGGCTACACAGACGCACACATTGACACCTCGATCGCGTTGCCCGCGCGCTTGGCGTAAAATACCTATTCACGCAGTCCGTGAATTTTGGAACGGCCTCTTAACAGAGACATTAACCGCACGACGTTTGCACACGCACACACACACATACACACCGTGCATATAACACAGAGATGACACGAACTTAATGCCACACACGCACCCACAGGTGGCCGACGGCGACACAATGATGTATAGAAACGAATGATAAAGTTTGTTCTGCTACAATAATTTTAAATTGTTATTTTGTGCGTAATTGTTCGAGTACACTACGTCGTACTATCGTAGAGCATCGCTACCGGCACCGCTGCGCGCTACGGCGCCTACTAATTACAGCAGCCTCCATTAACATTCCGCAGATACATCAGGCGCCGCATCTGACTCTTTGTTCATCTCCAACGCTTCGTCAATGAAAAATATTCCCTCTTACACTAATGAAAAAATACCCCTAAAGATCAGTCACAAATGCTCGGCCAAATGAACGCTTAGCAAACAAAAGATCGACGCAGCCCTTCACTTCTCACTTCACACAAGTTCGCTACAATTGTCTATCAAAATAATTTATTTATGTTTAAGTACGAAATTAGGGAGTAGTATTTTACAAACAATACATGTTGCGCCGAATAACACATCACTTGTACGTGAGCGTATCACCCCAGATACGGAGCGCTCCAACAAATTAAAGTTTATAAGCAATTTGTTTGCGAGTACGCGACCGCTCTGAAGCCGTGAAAGATGAACGGAGCCTTCCCTCTCTCGAACGACAAGTTCCGGCGATGTGCTGATATCGGCAAACAAGATTTCTTTTCATTTGGCGGCGCTTCCGCCGCGGGAGTGCTCGAGCTCAACGACGTCGCGACACAAAATACGTGTCCGAACTACTCGACAAGATCTGCGCGATCTACATCGACGCGGACCTCGTGTGTTGGCGAGCGGGCGGTGTGTATGTGTGTTTGCTCATTACTGCTCATTACCACGGTCGCCGGTGCATGTGGTAATGTTCAGTGGAGGCACAGGCTTTGTTATTGCAATAAAAAGCCGCCGACAGTTCACCGGACAGCGGCGGCCATTACAAGGTACAAAGAAGCACAAAACGAACGTCGGACCCGCGCGGAGCCGCACATACGCGCGACTAATTGTCGACAGTTAGCAGTAGCTGCAGCTCGTCGCTCGGTTGTGTGCCGAGCACCATACCGCTCCTTGTTACTGCGCGATATTGTCCCACTTCCTGTTACGACTTCACTTTGATCTATTTTCATCGCGCAATCGTCGCTCCCACGAACATTGACACGATATTTATAGCACGAGGGTTAACGGGATTCCGTCAGGTGTTATCTCGAAAGAATCGCTAAGAGGCTTTATAACACATACGAGATGACAAAAGATTTGACGGGGGGTTAATCCGCGAGAGGTTGAGTGGCGTTATGCTCACGAGTACATGTGTACGATTATATATAAGACTTAAATATACTCGGATCGATGCACTAAGGGGAATCGCTATACAAAGACAATGCGATGATGCGCACAAAAGTAACATTTAAATTTGGAAGCGATTTTCTAAATTAATATATCAAGCTCATACTACGACAAACCGTGAGAGTTGGTTAGTCTCGCAGTATTTACTTCGCTGCTCGTTTGCCGCCTATTACCATAAAAAAAAGAAAAAAGAAAACCACGCGTCAATCCCAGATAACAACAAACTTGCAGCAAGTTGAAATCAAACTTGCTAGTTTCACTGCGGCAAACTTGCATCAAACTAGCATGAAGTTGGTTTTTCAAAGGATTTGGATGACGACGAGCTCAGGTTGGTGGTCGGTCGACCTCCTAGATACAGCAGGAGGTGCTCGACAACCAGCTGTTGTCGCAGTGAAATTAGCAAGTTTGATTTAAACTTACTGCAAGTTTGGCAAGTTTACATTGTTGTCTGGGATCGTTATGTAAATGAATTAGTGATGTTCCTTTGAACAATAATACCATTAATATTTTATTAACAGTCTCATAATCATACTAGAGTCGTCTCCGTTTTCAACTTATAACCAGGTTTTACAAAATATTAAATTTGATTTTCTATGTTGCCACTGTCAACAGACTGCCGCAACACAAAGGAACAGATTGGTTCGATTTCGCTTTAATTGTTGCGGTGTTACCTCCTTCTCCAACATTTCGTGAAGTCTTTCAAACAAACTGAGTGAATATATCACAACAACTCTTAGTTACCGCCTCACGCGCGCAGTTTACTGACACCGCGCTCCGCGACAGATCACTGCGTTTGTTTTGTAAACGAACAACTCAACAATCTTTTCACACGACTGACTATTACGGCATTTTTAAAAAGCAAAAAGCTATTTGACGGTTTGTTTTCCACCGGCAGCCGATACGCGCAGAGTTAACATTTCAGCACGAAATATGTTATTCACGATAAAGCTGGCGTTTTACCACATTTATAACGTATAGGGGCAAATTGCAAATCTGCCAACAAAAGCTAACATTTGCATACGAGGCAACAAATGATGTCGTCGTTGTAATGTCTGATCTGTCAGTTTCATATCCAAACTATACAAGTGATTTACAATTGAACTTAAGGTTTATTATGTGAGCGTTCAATATACGACTCGTTCGACGATGTATGTCGCCGTGAGGGACGCCGCTGAGATGGCTCGCCGGCCGCAACTCGCGCACCGCGCCGAAGTGCGGCTCGCCCGCGCGACTCTCAAGAATTTAACCATCGTGCGATCCTCTGCACTGATCTCTAAATCGCCGCCGTTTATTTGTGTCTCCTCGCAGGATAATCGCTGGCACAGATTTAAAATATGAACCCAAATGGTCATAGTTTTTTGGTGTTGCGGCTGCATTTATCCTCGCAGGGTAATTAGCCTATAGTACAGAATGTTGGTAGCGTACGCGAGGACGCGGTTAGTAGCGCGAGCACGCGCGACCTCGCGGTGTTTAGCGATATCACTCGCTTCCTTATCGCCGGCTCACTTAACTGTGTTACTTGAACTGTGCCCTCTCGTCTCTCAGTGGGGCTCGTGCTCATACATGTGTAAGGTATTGTTTGTTGACGTAGCGACGTGCGGTGACATGTTTGTGTAGCCGTCACTTGCGGCGTGTTTACTTACGTACACGTCTACACGGGACTGAACTTGAGGCAACCACAAAAGAAACTTAAGGTGTGAATTCGTTCCCGACCGCAGACGGCAGCGGTAGACGACTTGTCGCCGTTACACTACCAGGTTCTATGTTTTTCTATAAAATACCTTACGTAGCGAGCGACATGTCGTGTATGGCGCCTCGTAGCAAGCCTTAAATCACCTACGGCGCGCTGTAGCGAGATGTCACCCGACCGCACATCAGCATAATATTACCTGACGGCACATTAGTATTGCCAATGACGCTCTCAAAGTCATCATGTCGCATAGAATACTCAGCACTAATAGGATACGGCGCTGTCGTCTGCCGCTGCTCTCTGCGGTCTGCTACGGACTCGTACCTTAAAGTGCGGGAAAATGGTTTGTATTCGGTGGTCGATACAAAAAGAGAGTGGCCGTTGCGAAGTTCCATTCCACCGATGGCTTGTATCACACAATATAAACACTCCGATGAACATAAAAATGTAGTAAATCATAAAAGGAGATATTTTTCGTTGATGGCGGTCACAGTGAGCTCGTACGCCGGCTACCAGTGGAGAGGAGCGGTTGCAGGCGATACTGTTTTTTTTATTAAGACTATTTGCGCATTAGGACTAAATCCTGTGTGGCGGGGAACTTGACAAACATAACACAATGAATACATAGACTCATTTATGAATCAAACAATGTGTCTCGTCTCGGGATACGAGTCTACATGAATGTGAAAAAAAACAACAGTCTGAAGCTCGCTTGTGGCACTTTATAATTGCAGCATGTGGCCCGTTTGCACACACACTTAATCCTTCTTGGGGCGCCAAGTGTGATTGTATCTAATCTGCAAGCAGAGCAAACGAGCTCACTCGCCTCAAAATCCGTGCATCCCTCTTTACAACCTGACTGTCCTGTACGCTGAGCAGTCTCGTAATGTAGCCACTATTCCAGTTACTTAGCTGAATGGTTATGAATTGCTGCGTGGCGAAGTAGTAGTGTGATAACGACCCTTACTTGACATTCAATGGATACGGGGCTAAAATGACGTTGTTGACGTGTGTGCGTCATCGAGTGTCGTGGTACGGGGCATATTAGCGCGAAGCGATAACGTGTCACTGATTGTAGACCGAATGGCGTGCAGTGCGACGTGTCATACTAATACACTGATTAAATTGCATCGTAACGTAAACAGCTTATTGTTCTAATCACATCTGTGAATAGTTCGCAGTAATTGACCTGGTTATGCAATATTGTCGCGTTGATCGCTTTGTGCGCAACGATACTGTCTGACACACACTTGACATTGTTACTGTGATTGCTTTAGCGAAGCTTGTTTGTATAAAATGGAAACTGAGTGGAATTCGCTAATGAGTTAGACTTTTGAGACTGCCAGTGTTTGGAGAAGTCGTCTGCGTCAGTAGGAAGTTCAGCTGCAGTCTTCTGCCAAAAGCAGAAGCCAATAAACTTTAACTATCTAGTGCTATAAATGTATTGATGTGATGGTATACACTTAGAGTGATATATATAAAAATCAGCACTCTAATCCACGAAAATAATAATAAAACGTTTTATGTTTCCTTTTCCAAGACTCTCATCTCGATATGAAGTGATGAGGTTTTAGGTCGGCGTGCAATTTCTCTTTAGTTTAAGTGATCACTAAAACCAACAAGGAAGGCTCCGCTGTCTATTGATACACAATTTGAAGCGTGATTTATTTTTAAGCCTCTGAAAGCTTGAATAAATATACAATATTCAGGTTTAACCTTAGAGCTTAATATTTTATATTTAATTTCTATGCCTTTCTCATCTCTGAGAAAATATATTTTTGAGTAGACTCTGGAGTTATGAAATTTCACCAATTAGTAATTAATTATTAGGTACGTGAAATTTATAAAAAAATCAAAAGGCCGAACTAGTCTGTTTTCTATTATAACGTCCTAATGTTTGGCGTTTCTATTTACGTAGCGAGTGCAGCGCGCTGCTCATATCATCTCGACGTCCAAAGGTTCGATAACATCGTCTTCGGCGCGGAGTCTCTCCAGCACATTGTGACGCGCCTCGTTGTGTCGCTACGTACGAATGAAATTAAAATGTAGCCTTTTATTTCCTTCTTTTAAGTACGGGCTCGTTCCATCCCTCCATCTCGACGGCACAAGGACGAACAATGAAACGCTCGCATTTGTTACATTGGCCAGGGCTTTTACAAACAGATTTAAAAAATATACACGGAGAACAGCATTGTTTATCAACCAAACAGTTGTTTGAATGAGGTTTGTTTGCGATGCCGATTGCCTCCGCAGCCCCACAGCCCACAGCTCCATGATAAACAAGATAGCATAACGTTACGAGCCACTTTCTGTGACCTGCGCTATTCATAGCTATGGAATATCTTATATTTAGTTAAAAGAATAACTTCTGTTGCCACAATGCAAGTCTATTGTAAAAATTTTGTTCCGAATGTTTCTAGTAGTACATTTTTTTAAGCAAGCGATTCTTAACTGATAAGGCGTATGTTAAAATTCAAGCAATCACACATAGAAGTACACACATAGTCACGTACTATGAGTGGGCACGGGACGCTTCTCCAACAGAGTGGGGCGTGCGTAATATCACTGTATAATAATATACTTGTTTAATTATTTCACGTAGGTATTCACATGCTCTCATGAAAGGTCACTAATTGGGATGCACGGCGCTGGGATGCGCGGTCTTCCAGCTTCAGCGTGGATGGAAACACCATGGATATCTACTCAAGATATGTCAATACTAAAGAAAAGACAATCAGAGTTCATAGTACTATAGATATAAATATTAAATACAATAAGCACACTCTCATAAAGTTTGTTGAATGCACGCTGAAAAATATTCAAACAATAATAATTACGAGTATATTAAATGTTCCGGCGTGTTTGATTCCTGCTGAGTGGACACACGAGCAGATAAGATCAGCTCCCGTGACTTTTGTTCAGAGTTAATGAGTTGAGTGATGTCCACCCCGGGACGGCTCGGTGTTGACAGGTAGGCGCCAATTATCGGTCGGGCGATTTATTCTAATATTTCAGCACAATATCCGCGCTGTAAGTCAACCGTGAACCGTAGCCTCTGTTCACATAATTAAGTGTTCTGTAATCGACCTCATATTTTGTAATTAAAATGTAAATAATATTCCGAGTTGGTAAAATTCGCTCGAGGTCGATGTAAAGTGTCTGCGATGTAATTAAATAGCTCAAATAATGTTAATAAGTTTCCGATGAAGTAATTTGACATCTCGTCGAATTACCTCATAAATATTATCTAACGAAGTTACACCGCTCGGTTACGTTGTTAATCGAATCTCTTTAAAACTATATCACACAATATTCGCTTTTGGGATTTCGTACCGATCCATTTTCTCGTAGGTACTTAATTAAAGTAGCGTAGTACCTCAAAACTTAAAAACGATAGCTTTATACTTCAACGAATTTGAAAGTGTACATAAGCTAGTGGCACTTTAATCAGTGCCTAACTTTATTGTACCTGCACTATACGTATTGCGAGTGGCCTGGTTAGTCCAGTGACCAGTGGTTTCTGTTCCCAGACCAAAACTTTGTGTGATGATCGTGATCACTTTGCAGCTCTATAATCAGGGTGTAATTATAAGTAGTATTTGATGATTAACTAAGTATGTATGTAAGTATATCTGTTTGCCACAGTACAAGCTCTGCTTCGCTTAGGAGCAGACTATGCAGTGTGTGTTTTAATATTATTACTATACAACGTTGATTGAGAGACCAACGACGCACGCTTGTATTTGTCGCCAGTATTTGGTACCTTACTGTTAAGGCACGCGGTCCATTCTTAACACAGACCATACAGATGCTATAAAAATCTCTGTCTTGGATTCTGTTTTGAAAAGGAAAGGAAAGTTTCGTAGTAAATGAAAGAAACTTTATTTTACTCCAAAACTCAAATTGTATGCCAACAAGTGCTTACAAATTCCTCTCCGTAAAACACGCAGAATTTGAATTAAGAACATAACTGTACGACAGGGCCTTGCCGATATAGCGTGTAGTCTGTTTACGATGTGTGGCTTTGTAGAGCTCGCTGAAGACGTGCCGTGCCGGTACGCGCGGTGACGGCGACGGAGGGTATATCCGTCAGATATAACAACGTTAGTGTAAGTTGAGCGCTAACCTGATCAACGTCACTTACGTAACAAGTTCAAGCGCACTCTCTCACACCCGCACTCCGCGGCTTCACTACTCCGCTCAACTAGTATTAAGTTGTGACTTTAACCCGGTTATGGAGAACTTGGCTGTAAGCTTCAACAAATGTTTTTATAAATCACGAATTTATTACAAGTTAGTTAGTCATTTTGTTTGCGAGCCATGTATAAAAACTGTTCCATTGCTGGGGCGGACATCTTAGCATTATGAGAAGGGAAGGCCAAATCACTATGCTGATCAAGTGCGTGTTAGGCATACGTCATAATTGTCTTTCGACAACATTATGAAAACCTCTTAGTCATGCAAGTTTCCTAACGATGCTTTCCTTCAGCGTTTAGCAAGTAATACTTACTAATTTAATAATAAATAAAATAATACGCAACTGCGTAAAAGAGAATAGTGCGCGCTGGGTGTTTAAACCCAAGACCACTTGCGTGGCAGTCTGTAAGTCTCTCCAGAAGGCTATCGATGCCCTAACTATGAATAACAGAAGATAGAAACACATCAAATACCTACGTAATGTTCCGAACTGCATAAAAAGATCTGCTATGAAAAAAAACTTCGACATTCGTCCTTCTTTTACTTTTTGACGAATAAAATGTTTCTAAGAGATTTAGTTTGCATTAAAATTTGTTTTGAAAATATGTTTTCAGCATTGCAGACCTCTCCTTATTCCAAGCCCTCTTCTTACTTGACAGTTAGTTTAAAAATGAATATCTTAAAAGTTACGACGTAACAATTCTCGTTTCAATTTTGCTGATTGGACAGTAGGCGCTGTCTCGACCTGATCGCATCATTCCTATTCCCTCCCTGGCCTAACCCCTCGCATCTTACCTCACCCCTTGACAGAACAACCGCCAAACTTGGCTCTTTACCGGAAACTCCAAACCACTGATTACGCTAAATTTTTAGCTCATTTTCATTATTTGTTATGAGCCTAAGTAATGTAGAGAGCTTGTGCAGCGAAGTTACTAACATGAAGTTGGTGTTAGTTCCATAAACAAATATGTGCTGTGTACCTGTACGAGTGACTACGTAGGTAATACGTGGCGAGGAATGTCGCCTTAACGACGTTTGCACACGCACTCTCATCACACCCCGTACACATGGCACACAGGTGACACTTAAACGCACACACAGATAAAATACGACGGCACAATTTCCACAAGTGAATAATACAGTTCTTTCTGCTACAATAATTTTAATTTGTTATATTATACGTAATCGAGTGCGCTACGCCGTAGAACCATAGAGCACCGCTACCGGCACCGCTACGCGCTACGGCGCCTACTAATTACAGCAGCCTCCATTCACATTCCGCACGTCCCGCAGATACATCAGGCGCCGCGTCAAACTCTTTGTTCTCGCTTACACTACTAAAAAAATACTGCAAAAGATCAGTTACAAATGCTCGGCCAAATGAACGAGTAGCAAACAAAAGGTCGACGCAGCCCTTCACTCCAAGTTGGCCGCTTCAATCGTCTTTCAAAATAATTTATTTGTGTTTAAGTACGAAGTTAGGGAGTCGTATTTGCACAAACAATACATGTTGCGCCGAAAAAACACATCGCTTGTACGTGCGCGTATCACCCTAGATACGGAGCGCTCCAACAAATTAAAGTTTATAATAAGCAATTTGTTTGCGAGTACATGACCCCACTGAAGCCGTGGAAGATGAATGAAGCCTTCCCTCCCCCCTCGCCCTCTTTGAGCGACAAGTTCCGGCGATGTGCCGATATCGGCCGCTGTTCTCTCATCGTACAACAAGATACAAGATTTTTCATTTGGCGTCACTTCCGCCGCGGGAGTGCTCGAGCTCAACGACATCGTGACACAAAGTACGTGTCCGAACTATTCGACAAGGTCTGCGCGACCTACATCGACGCGGACCTCGTGTCGACGAGTGAGTGGTGTGTATGTGTGTGTGCTGATTACTGCTCATTACCGCGGTCGCCGGTGCATGAGGTAATGTTCAGCGGAGGCACAGGCTTTGTTATTGCAATTAAAAGCTACTGGACGGCGGCGAGTGGCAGTTATTGAAAAAAAAAATGAAAATTTGATTGTTCTTAAAAAGCGATACAAATTGTTTTTCCACTTTACAGAGGTATTGACACTTACAGCTAATTATAACTAGGTAAGTGGAAAAGATCACCTGTTACCTGTACTAGTTGAATAACTGTTTCACAGGCAACAGGGCCTTCCCTGAGAAATTTGTGTTAAATGAGTCCATTTAGAAATGTATCGGAAAATATCAAAATACTGACAATAAATACGCATCTAGAAAAACAAAAAAATAAAAATAAAATACAAACTAGATAATTAAATTATATAAAAGAAAAACGAATAATACTAATAATACTATTCATATATAAAATTATTGTTCAATTGTATGTGTGTGTGTGTGTGTGTGTGCGTGTGCATGTGGGTGCGTGTATGTGCGTGTGTGTGTGTGATGTGGTTATTATAAGGGCTTAGAGGCACTAAATGACAAGTACTAAAAGGTTTTCCGTATCCGCGTACGTGAACTTCAGAAACCAATCGCTGATAGAAGATTAACTTTTTATAAGAGGAAGTTGATGTATATTACAGTTTTTGCATGCTAAATTGTATAGAGATCCTAGTACGTAGAAATGATGACTAGCCAGTGCGGTTCTGTGACGTACAGCAGGGCACACACAGTTTGCTGTCGCTTACTGTTCAGTGATGAGGGAATGTATGTTGTATTGGCATGTTTGCGCAGAACAGTTTGCATGGTGTACAACTGCCGTACTGTGAGAAGCTTACATTCTTTATATAGAAGGGCGTTGTTGAAGGTGCGCGGTTTGCGAAGCATAACCTTCAACACTGCTCTTTGAGCCCTTTCAACTTTGAGCATCGCTGTGATGTAAGTCCCTCCCCACACAGGTATACAATACGAGATGAGTGATTATTATTATTTGAATGCAAACATCTTATGTAACCCTATTTACAGTGAATAAATGATTTGAATTTGAATTTGAATTTGAATTTGATTACTACAACGAAGCACAAAGCGACCGTCAGTCCCGCGCGGAGCCGCACACATGCGCGACTAATCGTCAACAGTTAGCAGTAGCCGGCAGCTCGCCGCTCGGTCGTGTGCTGAGCGCCATACACGCGCTCCTTGTTTCTGCGCGATATTGTCCTGCTTCAGGTTTCTACTTCACTTTGATCTTTTTCCATCGCGCGATCGTCGCTCACACTAACATATTACATTGACACGATATTTATAGCACGAGGGTTAACGGGATTCCGTCAGGTGTTATCTTCAAAGAATCGCTAAGAGGCTTTATAAGACATACGAGATGAGAAAAGATTTGATGGGGGGTTAATCCGCGAGAGGTGAGGCGTCGCGGAGTCGACTGCTTGCTTCGTTATGCACGAGTACAAGAGTATGAGTTTATATGAGACTTAAATAAGCTCGAATCGATGCACTAAAGGGAATCGCTATACAAAGACAATGCGAGCAACTGAACTAAAGCTCGATGCACACAAAAGTAACATTTTTTGGAAGCGATTTCCTATATTAATATATCAAGCTCATACTACGATGAACCGTGAGTGTTGGTTAGTCTCGCAGTATTTATAATTGGCTTGTACAATATGATCGATATGTTTTAACGAACAACGAGACACGAAATCATTTTAGCGGACTTCATCAAAACGAAACATTTAAAGAAATGGTAATTAAGTAACACATTCTGCTACTGTATTAATACATTCTGCCAAGTTTCAATCAATTAATTTAATTACAGCTTGTTTTAATTCAAGTTTTTAATATAAAGAGATAATGATAAACGTTTCTCACGCGTTTCTCTACAGTTTACTCCCTAAAGTATGCCTACTGTTTATTTATTTATTTATATAATCTCTAACGCTGTGTAAATATGTCACTTAAAGGCGCGCACTCCATTCATAGTACATTTATCGTAAACAATTTAGAAATATGATTGGTACTTGCAGGAAAAAGGCAGCGATAGCCGAGTGGATATACCAACAGACTGCCATGCAGAGGGTATCGGATTCGAATCCACGGCGCGCACCAAAGACTTTTCGGAGTTATGTGCGTATTGAATTGAATTGTTAATTATCGCTTGTCCCGTGCCTCGGAGAGCACGTTAAGCCGTCGGTCCCGGTTGTCATGAAGATCTTTGACAGTCGTTACAGGGCGTCAGTACCTTCTAAATAAACTGACACTAGTCTAAACCATGGAATATCGCTATCCCTTCGGGTTGCGGAGGTCAGACAGGCAGTCGCTCTGTGGAAAAGCTAATATTCAGCCAAATCCGGTTAGACTAGTAAGCGGACCCCAGATTGAAACTGGGATAACGCTAAGAGAAAGACTTGCTAGATATGGAATCTAGTTAATTGGTATTATTAAATTTAAATTGCATCGAGACCAAATAAAATCAAAATTAAGTCAGTATGAAGATAAAATCAAATTAAAAATAAATATAATTAAAATTAAATTAAATCAAATTAAATAAACACTAAATCAAAATCAAATTAAAATTAAATAAACATTAAGTCAAAATCAAATGAAATGCAAATTAAAATTAAATAATCGTTAAATCAAAATTAAATTAAGTGCAAATTAAAATTAAATAATCAATAATCATACATGTATGTATGTATGTAAATCAAAATGTACTGAAATGCAAACTAAATTAAAATAAATTAAAAAAAAACGTCATTAAATACATTTTGTCACAATTAAGAACATAGATCCAATAAAATCAAATAAAATCAGAATGTCATTAACAAAAGCAAAAAAATATCATAAAGCAAATAGAAATAAGAACTACAAGTTTTCAGTATGTGCAACTCTATCCTTAAATATCTTTAGACTGTTGAAATAAATCTCCTTCTAATTGGAGCTGATTCTAACGTTATCCACAATGATCGTGGTCGCCGTGTGCGCGTCGCCTTAGGCAACGCTGCGCGCTGTGACACGGGACGTTCAATCGTACGACGCGACTTTGTCACAGATTAGCTAGAGTTAACGAGTTAACTAACTTAACTTTAATTAATTAGGATGCCATCTTATGACGCTGAGGGCGGTGCGCGGCGAGGTCAACACAAACTGCTTGAGGTCGGCGGCTCTGAGTACGAGGTGTGCGCCGCGGGGGTCAGCAGATTGATCCTGAGTCAAGCTAGCAAACAGTAATAAATCGGCGCCGAAATCAATACAAACAAACTGGAATTGTGAGCGTGTTTAAACTGTCCTCGCCATCTCCCTTCCCGCCCCGAGCCGCACCGACCCGCACCCCGCGTCACCGGCAGTATTTACATAGCCGCGGCGGCGAACATTATCACTAGCTATCGACAAAGGCTTACTACAGTTTGTTTTACTATTAATATAACTTTCCTTCAAAAAACTGATATTGTTGGGAGGCTCCGCAATTTATTTTGTTTTGTTCGGTAATCGGTTTGAGGCAGAGTGTTGTGGGTGTGTACTTTGTAGTAATGGATCCAATCACGCGGTTCTGTTGAATCAATCACGACTCAATTTACATAATCACAGCTTTGTACAATATTGTCCTGTGACTAAATAGTTTTATATTGGCCATCTTAGGTGGGGCAATATATAACAATTTAAGATGCCCTAGTGTGGTACCAGATCGAAAATCAGAAGCCTACATGAAAATTTAGAACTATGGAACGCAACATAAAATTGTTAGTTTGCAAAAGCTAACGAAGCATGTCCGTCGCTGCGCTCCAAAATAGTAGTCAGATCCAATTGCAACGTTTAGAGTGGCATTTGCGCAGCTCACACAAATAAAATGACTTATATCGCGTGTGAGGAAGGAAAGTAACGTCACTTGTGCCAACAGCGGCTCGCGAGTTGACGCAACGTCGAATTTGAGCTTATCAGCGGTCGGGGCGCGGGGTGCAGTGTTCCGTGCCCGGCCACTAACTTTCACTAGTTAACAATCTCATTTGAAGAGTTGCCACCGCTACCCCGAGCCCACTCTGCACGCTGCGTTCTACAGAATATTATCTATATATATTATCTATATATATGAGTCGTGTTAGTTAGGTACACTATTTATAACTCAAGAACGGCTGAACCGATTTGGCTGAAAATTGGTGGGTAGGTAGCTCAAAACCAGGAAAAACACATATGATACAATAAAATGCAAAACATAATCTGGGAGGGATCTTGGAGAGGGTCGAAGTTTGTAGGGACAAACTGACTGAATAGTTTCGGCATAAAGTGGTTGTGACATACGGATAGACTAGCGCGTCTATAAGGATTCCGTGTTTAGCCATTTTTGACTACGGTACTCTAAAAATACTGTTTACAGAAATGTTTTAAATACTTCTATCGGTTATATTTCTTATTAGTCCAAAATTAAAACGAAAATAACTATCGAACGACGAAGGAGTTTTGTGTTACCCCGAATTTAACGTGAGTGAAGCCGCGGGCAAAGGCTAGTTAAAGATAAATTGAAATGAAACACTACAACCTGCTAATGGAGGTACTATAAGGTCAAGAAACTATCAGCCAGGTTGACATCGCTCCAGCTGTGTCGAGTCACGTCGTAACGTAAGTGGCCGTGACATTGTCCCCCCAAAGTGTAATAAATACGCGCGTGTTTACACGAACTAGTGTCCACCGGGCAGCGGGCAGTGGGCAGGAGGGCGGCACACATGTCGTTAACTTGGTAATTAATACAAATGGCGCGCACCGGGTTCGGACGCCGGACGAGACACTATTAACACCAACGTTGCTGTAAGAAATCAGGTTTCATGCTAATCAGGACACTGCATTCATTATATATTTCGTGTTTTACTTTTTTTGTGTACAATCGTGTGATTGGCATATGATTGTTTGCTATTTATTTGGAGTGCGAGAAGAGGAAACGTGATGTCGAACCTCGAGAGGCCATTAAGCGGGCTTTCTTAATGAATGCAGGACTCTGCTTCAGTGATTGAAGGGGGAAACGAATGACACCGCGGATAAAATATGGTCCAACATCGATTGATTAAAAGCGATTACCGAGTCATCTGTATGACAGGACAGGTCTGATTATGGATAATGATGTAGTTGCGAGGGTGTAGTTTAATCATGGCTATTCGTTGCGTTATATTTCAAATCCATGTGTTTTGCAGCCCGTTGCTGCTTTGTTTCAATATTTAGTTTTGTAAACTGGCTACGACTCAGGATTCAATAGAATCTCAGGAATATAATTAAATATTTCTTTGTGCCTTAACTAAGTAACCTACTCTATTCAAAAAAGAGATTAAGCACATTGTAATTATAAAAGTGAATAGCGGCAGTACTAACACAAAAAATATTTGCAGCGGGTATGCGGGAGTGGGGAGAAGGGGAAAGCGGCACCGCGGGTCATCATTATAGCGATAACGCACTCAGAGCGTGATATCTGCAGGAAGCGCCGGCAATATACATTTATGAGCTCACATCATACATACGATCACCTGCGCACCCCGCACCTCGCGCCGGTCAGCCCGCACAACACTTTATTTATTCATGTTGGCGGCCGCGCGCGTGTTGACTTAGGACGACAGCTCCGACACTGATTTACAACAAATATGTTTTATATAACAATAGAGGCGGCGCGTTCACCTCGCACCCGCGCCTCGCACGCGCCTCACTCGCGCTCATTGATATTTACGAGCGACGCCGCTTGTTTGCTCGCGCCCAAACACTCGCTCTGTGTAACCAGGAGCCAGTTAATCATACAGAGTAACAACTTATTGTCACTGGAGGACGATCGCTCGATCGCTCTCGAGAGTATTGCGTCGTCGTCTCGCCACCGCCCGCGCCGAGCGCCCCACCACTGAATATCGTCTTAACTAGGTACGTCTTACAAGTTTCCAATTAAAAAGTTGGTTGATCTTGTTGCCCATTTTATTAACGCAGCGCTAGAGCCTGCTTTTAAAATAAACAGCAAGTTGCAGCGCGACTGCGACGAGCGCTGTACCAGGAGTGCAGATGTATCGCGGAGCTCAGCGCCACGTAGGAGAGACCGGCCCGCACCCGCGACACTACCATACAGCGATTTACTGAGAAATACTCTATCACTAGTGAGGTTAGTGTGTAGTCCATAGTAGAATATATATTTAGTGAAAGGTGGCGTAGACTCGTGTTTGTCCTAGAACAACATTTACACTTCATCAAGTAGCGTGGGGCGTCGTCGCTAAATAGCTCACTGTATGGTAACTGTCTGCTCTGAATTGACTCAATCTATTTATTTAGAGGTACGTTTACTTTACACAGGTACAGTTCAATGATAGGTTAATTAACTCAAAATAGAAGCATAAGGGTCTCGGCTAGCTGCCGCGAGGTCTCGTAACGTTTCGTCACCACATGATATTAATTACTTACCGTATGGTTAAATTGGGCAAAAGTGTCACTGGATTTTTCCGAATTCTCAGTAACAGCACGGAACTGGTGATGTGCCCGGTAACGGCAATAGGCTCGCCCCCTATTACGTGGGACCTAAAAATTCATGGCAAAATGTGATGTGGCAGAATGTGAGTAAACAGAGGTGTAATATTACACCTCTGCTTACCCCTTCGGGGATACAGCCGTCAGTCTATAAAAAAACTGTGTACAAATTTGCGAGTTTTCGCATTTTAAGGATGATTAATTTACCTGAACTGGTATTGCTAAATATTCTTCTTTTGGAATACTATTTAACCATAGCTAATCGCTGAGTAGTTTTCAATGAAGTCTCTGTATTTGTAACATTTGTGTGAAGATGCTTTACCAATTAAGCAGATTAACATTTCGCTTGTTCGTTATTATTAGTTTATGGCGTTTATATTGTAACGTCTTAGCCACGAGATGATCAAAACATTACAGTAGCAACAGGAGCTCTGTGCTTCAGTTGAACTGAAATCAAATAACGTTTACCTACTAACTACTAGTTAAATTTCCAACAACGTCGACGAATATTATATTACCTAATTTATTCCTCTGAGAGTTTCATAACAAAGGTCACGTGTTGAGGGAGAGAGAGCCAATTGTCGTCATATGACCATACATACCTACCAATGTGTAGGTTAGTGAGCGGCAGGGCAAACATATGTCATTACACTAATGAAACAGCAGAAGTATTGTTTGTGTGAGTGATTCAAGTTACTCGTTATGTCAGTTTTATACTTCAGCATATAAAATTAGCCGCATTAGCAAGGTAACGTTAACATAGTAGCACGGAGTCTCCGAGCGATTTTAGACAGTCGGCTCTGTGTATCCGGGAGAACAGGCGGCACCCACTGTAGCACTTGTTGCAATCTCTCAAGTGCTATGTAGGCTTTGTGGTACGTTGCTTAAAGTTACTACTCAACATGTCTTCTATTTATCACTCTGTTCAGTGTTATGTCATATGTAGTGAATTTTGTCTCTAAATGTCGAGAGAGCGCGCACGCTGAGGCTGTGCGTCGCGGCGGCTGATTAGTTGACGTAACAACAACACAATAACAACTGGCGGCGCAGACAACAGATCTACTCTCAGACAACATCTGCTTTCATTTCGCACCTTAAAATAATGGTTAGTGAATATTAGTATTATCTGCAATAGCAATTCTGTCAAGGACTTCATCCAAATTACGTTTCGCTCGATAAATTAAACGAATTGCTCGCAGCTTCACGGACCAAAACGCGACAACCGAGTACTGTGCCAGCCTACTTACATAGATAAAAAGACAAGACTTTCTAGAGTCGCCGGCTGTAATAATTATATCAAAACTGTTTAACAGTGTGACAGGGGACGGCAGGGAATAACTAACTCAGTAACTAACTTTTTGCGGTTTGAAATATGTTTGTGGTCTGGAACAAATATAGCTCTGAATTTTCTGTGACACATTTAGTGATAGTTACATCGGGGCCCGGTGGCAAGGCACGTGCACTGTTAGAGATTACTAATATAGGTGCTCTTATTAATCTCTTTGTTCGAGTGACAGTAGTCTATTCCGACCAGAAATCATTTCTATCCGCATTATTAAGTTACGTGCAGTCAAAAGTTCGTTACTGAGCAGTCGTCAGACAGTTTTTTATTAAAGAATTAAATATAACGCTTTTAGTGTGAAGATGGAATTTATTCGGCTAATTTATTATGTGTTCAGGGAAATTCCGGCAGCGCGACCTTCTGGGCGAGCAGACGTCGCGTGCCCTCACCGGCGCGCTGGTCCCGACTGAGTCTGCCTACACTTACATCAGTGTATAAGTGTCGATAAGTGCTCGTAACTTGGAGTGTCGCTCCGCACGAGCGCCGCTCTCACCTCACTATCAACGATATATATTTATTATATGCATATTTATTGATCAGAAATAGTCGCATAGTGATTGCCAAATATTATAAGCTATAAATGTTAAAAAGCTTGTATAATAAATTAATAGTATAAAAAACCCCACGCTTTTACAATCAAATATTATAATTAAAAGCACATAGTTTACACTTCAGCCCAGAAATAGAGACAACTTGAACGATCCATAATTTTTTTTTTGTTTTTATGTGCATTTCGTGCGTGTTTTTCTGGTGTTTTTTAAACTATTAATTTATTTTATACTTTTTGGTCTTTGATAACGAAATATTATTAACATTTATACATTTATTTTAAGTAGGCGAATGAGCCCGCATCCTCTTCATCTCTGCCTGCGCGTCTGTATTACATGGTCTTTAATCTGTCAGCTTATAACAATCTAGCTCTTCAATCAGAAGAGACTTAGTGATTTTACTCTACTTAAGGCCACATACGCCAGTCCAGCCGCAAAAGTACGAACCCTAACTACACCACTGCGTGGTCTACAATATATAATTGGTTTGTTCAAAGTCCATTACAAAGCCTTTCTCACAAGTGCAAACACGACTATGATACGATATTCCATCATGGAATGCCAGTGCCTATCTCCCGGCTTCATCATCAGACCTTGAAAGCTTATCGTGGCCAAAGTTTATTACAAGACTTATCTAAAAATCCAAAACAGCTATGATACGATTTTACATCATGAAGTTCCAGTTCATGTCTTACAGCTCCATCATCAGATCAGTTTGACAGTACCGTATTATTGTATTGTAATTAGAACTACATACAACTGCCAATTTTAACTACGCTACGACCCTTGGAAGATGGTTAAATTAGTTACCTTAGATTCCATTACATAGTTACATACATGTCGAGTTCCAGTTCATATCTTCCGGCTCCATCATCAGATCAGTATGACAGTACCATATTATTGTATTGTCATCAGAACTAGATACGATGCCAATTTTCATTACGCTACGACCCTTGGAAGATGGTTAAATTAGTTAGCTTAGATTCCATTACATAGTTAGTTACATTCACGATGACCTAATAAAAGCGTGTTAAAAACTTGTATAAAAATGTATTAGGATGGCCAGTTACAAGCTTATATGTTGCCTTTGAGATTCGACAATTTGTCAGTAATAACTTCTGCGTATAAGTAATATACGTCACGTAGTCGTGCCAATTTGGGAGATGTACGAGTGCATTTGCTTTTTACTGGAAATCTGTACTTGGTTACAATATATTTTTAGCAAATTTAAGAACATTTAGTTTATGATAGGCGATTAAACTTCATTGAATTATTCATTATTAGATTTTAAGGGCGATTAATCAGTCTATGAGTTTCATTTATTGTCACCAACACGTCATATTATCCGAAAAGCATTTTAGGCGTTGCACCCTTTGATTATAAAAAGTTGCATCTTACCAAGTGTCACCAACACGTAACATTACGCTTATAACTTTGCTGATATTGCAATTTCTACTTATTTCCAAAGAATACGGGCACTGGGGGCGTGATAAGAAGTCCATTAAGTTGATTCATTTGTAGAACGATGTTGGTTTAAGGGAAGCGTAATACATATGCTAATACCGTTCCAAAGAATTTGTATGAAATTAGGAAAACAGGAAACGGTGTATTTTAGAGAGATATAAAAATCATACGCTCTCTTTACGATATTACATGTAGTTATGTAACGTTTCGAGTTAGTGTGCGCCGCGCGTCTGTACAAGGGCTTCAAGTGGGTATCTGCCCTCAACATCTCATGGATAATAGCCAAACTTCAGACAAGTTCGAACCCGTGCTAATGAAGCAATCATTTTATCATGAAGTACAACCTCACTCCACAGAGTAAACAAGTTTGTGTTGGTTATATACAAGTAACAACGAGCAAGTTTAGCCGAACATTTGTGATCTAGTGGCTCGATATTGATGCCTTCTATCGAATGGAATTTAATACAAATTCACTCTGAGAGACAAAGATTCAGATAACTATCATTCCTTTGTTTCTGAGTTATGATACCATAAAATTGTAACCTCGTGATAAAATATTGCAGAAATAAAATACCGGACGTAGCTAGGCAGTCGTTACGAGCAACATTGTAGAAGTGAATCGAGACAAACATCACACTATTGAATGTGCACCTCGTGCTTCCGCTCGCACATGTGGGCCACTCGTACTATATGTGCCATTATTTATGTTAGCAATTAACACATGTTCACTACATAATAGTTGTGATGGCAGTTTAATGTGCCGACATGTTTCTTATGCACAACCTGCCGTGTTCGTCGCGTGTGTTTAATTAAGCGCTGGTTGTTAATCACAAGTCTGACCCGTTGGACACTTACGAGCACTAACAATGTTATGATATGGGACACATATGTTCGGGATGACTGCTAACAAAACTGCCGTGTTTTGCTGGTGCTATCTCTTCTTGAAATTTGATGAAGGGCATGATGAATTATTGGTGTAAAACAACACGGGCTCGTTGTAGTGTGGTCTTAATCATCAACCATTCACACCAAAACGCACAGATGGTTGTTTATTATGTGTGCTGCCGCCCACACGCGGCCGTGTGTTTTACAAACAAATATGTAGTTGTTGATCTAAACGACGTCTATTACGACGGTTTACTACAGTTATTTATTCTCGCGTGATTGTGCAATTACATGTCACTGTACAATTAGTCTTTCATGCGAGATACACAGTTATCTTATATGCGTAGCTTAATAGAAGTTCTTACAAACTGCTGTACTGTAAACAATCTGTACTAAAGCATACTCAGCCCTGCCAATATCATCTGTATCCCAGCGCTGCACTCAGACAACTTGATGAGAGCGATCACGTGTGAGTGCGCGCTCATTAACACGACACAGTCAGTGGCGGCCGACACTCAGCCGCTTACCGTTGTGTCTAAGCCACGTGCTCTGTTTTTAATGCGACACAGCGTCTGTGACCTGTGATCTCCGTGTCATATGACCGCTGCTGTACGTGTACATACACGTCGTAGGAATAGTGTAGATATTGGCGGTACAACGAGCGGCAGCTGTGCGACGTTATCGTGTGCAGTCGCCGGTGGAGCGACGACGGAAAGTGTCACGTGCACTCACGTCGAGCGATCTACAACATCTAACGAGATTTTTTTTAAACTGAAGTCGGGTTGATAATTTGTAAGCTGAACGAATGCAATAGCGCGAAGTGTGTGGCAGGTTAACGTATGGGTCTACGAATGTTCTATACTTCGTAGCACTCGCGTCTCTACGTAGTATCTCTATACTATGTAGGCTACGAATAAGAACAAGGTTATGATTTCAATATGGATAATGTAGCAAGATTGCTGATGAAGCCTTTTATTATAAAAAATAATGATATTATGGAGATTATTAGTTGAGTTAGTAAGAAACTTTTAATAAGTTAAACTGCGAAAGTTCGGTCGCCACCGACGAACACAAAATTACTTTGTAAGCAGCTTCTGATATAAATTAAAATTTGTTATTAAATATAAACAACTTGGAAGTATTCATGCGATCAACGGAATTCAACATAATAACTACAACTTGTTACTGTGTGTGCGTTCCTGGAAATAAAAGATAGTTGATTGAAAAATAATGTTGTTTTTATGTTTCACATTTATTTACGCGTTAAAGTCATATATAGAAAATTTTACTTGTTTTCATTTTGAAGTATCAGCTAAATACTCAAGAGCAACCTTATGTAATTACGCTAAAAGAATGATGGTGATAGTTTTCACGCAGGTCAATAATACTTTATTCACTGCCTTAACGATGTGCATTTGCTATAAAATAAATATAAAAACGTAATATTACACAACTTTTGAACCTGGTAATAAAAAACCGTTCATTAATGTCTTCCCAGTGCTCGTACAGTTTTTGTTATCACCGCTTCAGTGCGGCTGCATCGCTTGCACGTGACACAACTGTTAATATAATCCTAGTAACAGTTTACTAGACAACTGTGCGCCTCTTACTTACATACATAGACTCACGCCTGTTTCCCCGAAGGGGTAGGCAGAGGCATATTAAACGCCCACTTCTCGCCAGTATTTTGATCCCACGTAAAAGGTGGCGAGCCTATTGCCGCTTATCGGGATATTTTTTTACTTATCCTTGTTATTTTATTTATTATCTAAATGGGTAATTGAGTTTTTGGTTTTGATTTCAAACCCAATTACAATGGTAAACAGATATCTGTGTCGTGTTTGTTCAGAGTCGGTGTCAGTGTTGTTCTGTGAGAGGATGTGTTATAAGCTGCGAACCAATATGAGCTATTGTGGTTCTGTAACGCTGAAACAAGCGAGTTATCCTAATATTATTGACAGAAGCGATCTGCGGCCGACGCGATGTGAAGTTGTGTTGCCAAGTGAAACAAATTCACTCGCAATTATCGTTGTTAATTAAAGGAGGCGAGTGCGTGCGTCAGCCATTGTATGTAACATGTTTACGCTAATCTTATACTTTGACAGCGCCGATAGATTAGTTGCCTAGGTTGCCGACTCAATGTTTAACATTGAATTAAAGGTTGTGGATTTATAAACACAGGATTCCAATCTTTGTGCGATCCATAATTGTACCTAGTTCCGAGTATGATCGTTTTCATCATCCATTATTTGAATGTCTACAAGGTCTTTCGCAGTAAAAACATCATTCGTATCGCGGGTGATGGTTTTACGTGCGTGTAAATGTACCTTAAATAAAAAAATACTTCATACAATATTTAATGTAGAGTTCAATGTTTATTTTGACGACGGCCGCTGTATAGCGCTTGAAATTACAGAAATAGTGTAAACATGTTATTAAAGATCTGTCAGTTTAAAAATAAACACAGTAAAACTTAAATAAACCGAGGATTAAATTGAAACAAAACGTCGAAAGTACATTTAGGTATATACACGTGTACGTTGCAAGGATGTAACAAAAAACCGAGATTTGTTGAACTCGTCGGATGATTAGATCAAATCAGAAAAGATGTTAACCTAACAACACGATATTATTATATCGCTGAACAAATCTAGCTATTGATTTGGTTTGATTAAATCTTACAAATGATTTTCTTAACTCTTCTTTCACACGCCAATTTTCCTTATTTTATTACACATTTTTTTTCTATTTGATCAATTCTCTAGAATTGTTTATGGAAACAAAAAAATGTGCTGTTACTTTAATCCTCCGTGACTTAGAGAGATTCCACAGGGATTAATCAAGTCTCTGTTTTTTGTCATATCTTAAGATAAGTTTTTTAATAGCCTACGCATTTAATAAGCACAAATGCTGTAAATGCCTGCCCCAAATCTTTCCATACTTGCTTGTCGCACGCAATCGCAGCTCTTGTGGCATCTAGATCATCTCGCCACGTCTTTCTTAGCTGGCGTCAGCAACGTTGTCCATCTTCTGACACCCACAGTATCGTATTTGGCTGATGTGGCCCGCCCAGTGCTATTTAGGCTGGCAGGTTATCCTTCTTTCTACGATTTTATTTTAATTTTACTGTAATAGCATGGATGCAGCGCTCCACGAGACGCGCGACTATTGCAACTCGGTAAGTGAGTGAAATAAATATAAGTAGGTACATATTATTAAACAGTTTATTCGTTGATAGTGTCGTAGTATCGCGACAGCTCTGCTAGACGTAGTCTAACGACTCTTAGCTGGAGCTGATTAGCGGCTAATGTGTGCGACGTGCGTGACGTCAACGTTTGCTGACGATATGACACACTACACGTACCTTCAGTACCATCGATCCTCGTTATGTGAAAACTGTTCTTTATGGATAATTATAGCAGCGGTAGCCTAGTAACGAGAATGACAGACTGCTACGCAGAGAGCCTCGGGTTCGAATCCACGACGGGAACCAATGACTTTTCAAAGTTTTGTGCTTATTAAATTGTTAATTATCGTTTCCTAAGCGGTGAAGGCAAACATCGTGACGGACCTGGTATGATGGAGAGTTCTCCATGATGTTCTCGAAAGACATGTGAAGTCTGCCAACCTACAATTGGTCTGCGTGGTGGACTATAGCCTTACTCTTCTCATAGTGAAAAGAGACCCGTGCCCAGCAATGAAGAGTGAGATGAATAATTCTAAGGATACTCCAGCCACATGAGGATTTTATATTTTGTATTGAGGCACTAAGCCTTCAGTGGACACTACTCATTCATACACTAACACATGTCGTATTTATTTCGGTTTTATTTTTTGGGCTGGATATCTATTCAACCTAAATAATAAAATTAAACTACGCTATCCCAGTAGCGGCCGTGCGGTGATGTTTGGCGGACATATATTATTATGCATTTATATGTATATTCCTATTTCTCTGTGAATGATACCAGTGAGGGCGCGTTCCCACTGAGTCGTTACGATTAATTAATTGTTGGACGACTGTCGTCTCTTGCTGTTACCATTAATACGATTGTTTGTCGTCAACATTTTTTATCGTTTATATAGTCATCCGCGCCACTCTTCCATTCAGTGTGATGAACTGTTTAACGAATAAACTAAACTTTCTGATTCTGTTTGTAATTATTCTTATATACTGGTACTATAATCTTATTTTTTTATGTTTTTTCAATGATAGTAGAAGTTAAGTTATCAAGCATATAATATGCACTTTCACTGTAACAAGTCTTTGTTTGTTAGAAGTCACACAGTATGAGTTGGCTAATCGAAAATTTTGACAAAAACGTCTGAGTTATTTTGCCATAATTTGGCCGTCACAAATTGTCTGTGTTATTTGCAGAATATGCACGAAAAGTCACGGAGTCGAATATCATCATGTGTACTTGTTGAAATAATTCTCATGTCAACCGATAACGTAATTTTTCGAGTTACGTTATCAAACAATTAATCTTAAAGCTAAATAAGTTTATTTATGTTAATAGTTACTGTTTGTTAAAATTTATATTTGTAATAAAGTTTTATCATTTGTTTTATTTATTTAATATACAACTGCTCACTACACTTACAGTTGCCCAAAACGTGTAGTGAGCCATTACATTTAGGTAGGTACATAACATTAACTTATTTTGTAATATTCATTAGTCATTTTCAAAAAACATTTTACATATAATTAAAAAGATATACAATTTGGTGACAAATATGTCAACATCAGGATATTTTCCAATAATATTATTGAGCAGTGTGAGTGCCTGAGTAGTAGGCGCGTACTGCGCGGTGCAGGTTCGTACCTGTGGTGCGGCGAGTAGGCGCCGCGAGCGGACTCGCGTATATTGGTTCGGTGGTGACATCGAAATAAAAAATAATGTAGAACTAATTTACATTTAAAAAGTACTTTTTTAAAAAGAACTTTCTGGGCTGTTGTTTGGCTATAAATGTTAAGTAAAGTTGGATGACAGAGACAATAGTTCTCCGCGCGACCATTCAAGTTCCGCTAGAGCGCGCGACCATTGTTATGTTAACTCCGCTTGCCTACACTCTTTGATGCATGTAGATCAAATAAAGAAAGTCCCATTTTGAATCAGCAGAAGTTTTTATCCATCTTCATAGCCAGTCATGGTTACCGACGTTCTATTACTGGGTACAGATATTTAACAGATGCTGAATAGTGGGTCATCAAATATGTTGACCACTAAATAAATTCCAATTCGATGAATTTACGTTAAGGGCCGATTTTTCAATCCTCAGATAAACAACCAGATAGTATTTATTCTGAGGATAGCGTAATATTGCGTTTTTCAATGGTCAGATAGGGCTTATTCGTCGAATAAATGACCAAACTAAGGAATAAATTTAACCGCCCGATCCTCGGTCAGATAACCGCTTATTTGACTGTTAATTTGACGTTGAGATACATTTGGTTGGATTTTGGGCGTGGATATTACGAAATATGGAAAATATGGCCATTTTTCATATTTTTGACGACGCAAAAATTGAAGAGGAGGCTATTATAAACGAATAGGTTGTAGCGGGTTCTGGTAGTAAAAACGCAGTAGAGGTTCTAGATGCGTTTATTGCAGAGTATTGTCTCACTTCCTATGCCGAGTATGACCGACCAACAACACGACACTGGCCTGAGCACTAAGGGCTGCAGTTTCCCACGTTGTTCCCTCCGGTAGTGTGTAGGCAGGCTGCTCGAAGGCTGCGCGTAGCAGTAGATCCTCGCAGGCCGTTGGCTCAGCTGGCAGGTGCCGGCGGTGTGTGTGCGACGACCGGGGCAGGCCAGACTCTTCGGCAGAGGTGACGCCGAAGGCGATGCAGCAGGTGTAGCGGTCTAGGTAGTATAGCCCGGAGCTTAAGGTAAACCTGGAACCTGAAGGAAAGCAGCATTAGGAGAGCCACAACCAATAGAGTCAGGCAGGCGGCGTCAGCCGGCCTCAGCTAGCAGGTAGAGAGATGGGCAGTACGCTAACGCAGTAAATGTAGTGCTTACCCGTAGCTGGGACCAGGATACACGTAAATACGACGTAGGGTCAGTAGGTACGCTTAGTTATAGTAGAAGCGACGTTAGAGTAGCGGTGCCGGCCTCTCTGTCGGCCCCTTTATATACCGGGCCCTCCATCAGGCTGAGAGTCCGTTTATGACCATATTTGGTCAGGCTTTGCGAGTGCGGACGATGGCTTTCTCTGATTGGCCGAGCGTATGGGCGGTACTGTGACGCAACGCGGTAAGTACCGGACATACGTTACAATACCGCCCGCCTTAGGAGAGGATTTTACGTGGCTAACAAGGAAAATCCGACTAGCTGCGTTAGGTCTATGAGTCCGCTACTGTCCAAGCTAAGACGGCATAAAGAGAGAAGGAAGGGAAAGTCTTCTACGGTTTGTAACAAATAGTTAGGCACCATAGTGTATAAGTTTTAGGTCCTTAATGTGCCAAAACCCAATAGAATTTCCAGACGCGTCCGACAACTCGTAAACGAGAGGCGACTTTTTATTAATCACTGTGCACTTCACGAATTTAGGGGCTAGTTTCTTACAGAAGGACTTATCCTTGTCGCTCTGATAAAAAGTCCGTTTCCACACAGTGTCTCCCACATTAAACTCAGCTGGTTTACGGCGTAAATTATACGTTTGGGAATTCCTAGCATGAGCTTGAATGAGGAGTGCCTGAACTTTGTCAAATATGCCTGATAAGTGACCTATGTTTTCTGCGTAATCGTCCCTAGGTATGTATACTATATCATCAGCGTCTGTGTCGACATAGTGTGAGCCGCATGGAACTAGTTCACGTCCATAGACTAAAAAACTAGGTGTATAGCCCGTGACTTCATTAACTGCAGTATTTAATGCAAACTGCACCTTAGGTACGAGAGTGTCCCATAATCTCTGGTCATTTCCTACAAACGCCGCTAAGGTAGAACCAATGGTTTTATTATAGCGTTCGACCATATTGACATGTGGGGAATATTTAGGAGTATAATGAAGATTAGGGATTTTGTACTTGCGCAACATAGCTTTTAAAGTAGCACTGACAAACTGTTTACCATTGTCCAATATAATTGTAGATGGTATACCATGAACTAAAAATATTTTTTCTTCCAAAATATTAGTTATTATTTCAGCAGTTGCGCGCCTGATAGGAAAAAGTAGACAGTATTTACTAAAACAACAAGTTACTACGAAGATGTAGGCGTTTTGTTCTCTTGTGACGGGTAGTGGCCCCACCAAATCTACACTAATGGTTTGGAAGGGTCGTGAACACACTTTGGGTCGTCCCATGTCTCCCAATGGTGCGTGATGTTTGTGCGCGATACAAGTGTCGCAAGAATTTATGATCTTAACTACGTCATCGCGCATTTTGGGCCAATAGTAACGCAGTGCTAAGCGCTTGTAAGTTTTAAATATACCGAAATGCCCCGAAGTGGGTTCGGCATGGTTCTCTAATATGGCATTATTTCGATCAGAAGAAGGTAGTACTTCTTTCCATTCGAACTCCTTACGTAGCATACACCTAGATTTAATCAAACGATATAATTTATTATTTTTAATAGAATAGTCTGGATAGTCATTAGGCGAAGATAAACAACCATTGTAGGTGGCTGAATACCATTGATCAGTGTTAACATTAGGGTCATTCACGTTATTATTATTCGCGTTAATTATATTTACAGGTAGGGATCGCGATAACGCATCGGCTATAATATTATCCGCACCGCGCCGATGCTTTATTTCGAAGTTGAAGGCTGACAGACGAACCGACCACCGAGCTAATCTACCAGTCGGGTTGCTCAAGTTTAGGAACCATTTCAGTGCGGAATGGTCAGTATACACAACAAACTTTAACCCGTTATCTAAATAACAGCGCCAATATTCGAGGGCTGTTAGAACTGCTAATGTCTCCCGTTCTGTTATACTGTAGTTTTGTTCCTGTGCATTTAGTGACCTACTCATGTAAGCGATAGGTAGTTCCACGCCATCTATTTCTTGTGTAAGTAACCCACCGATGCCGCTCGCACTCGCATCTGTGTGAACTTGAAAAGGTTTCTCGTAATCGGGACACGATAATATTGGTGCGGAGCTTAACAATTGTTTTAGTTTACAAAACGAGTCATCAGCTTCCACCGACCACTGAAATGGTGCGGCTTTCTTACCGGTAGAGGTAAGTTTGTTCAGCGGACCGGCAATAGTACTAAAATTAGGTATAAATCGCCGATACCATGATGCAATGCCTAAGAACCTTTTCACTTCTTTTTTATTCTTAGGCGTAGCATATTGAAGAATGGCTTCCACCTTACATGGGTCTACTTGTAATCCTTTAGAGTTTACTACGTAGCCCAAGTACTTCAATTCATCACGGAAGAATTTAGATTTTTCCAAGTTGATGGTAAGGTTGGCCGATTTTAATTTTTCGTATACTTTATTTAATAGTGACACATGAGCATTAAAGGATGGCGATATAAGCACGATATCATCTAAAAAAACGAATACAGAGTTTTCGAACTCAGGACTGTTCGTAAACAAGTGATCCACCAAACGCTGTTGTGTCGCAGGCGCATTCGTTAAACCAAACGGCATAGTCACAAATCTAAATGTTCCTCTAGTAGGCACATAGAACGCAGTCTTATCACGATCACATTCGCGAAGAGGCGTCTGCCAAAAGGACTTAGATAAGTCTATACTACTTAGATATCTAGCGTTCCTAAGGTTGTCTAAAATTTCGGATACGTAAGGTAGTTTGTACGCGTCTTTTTTAGTAATAGAATTAAGTTTCCGACTATCTAAACAAAACCTTAGTTTACCGTCTTTCTTAGGCGTTAGTAAAATCGGTGACGACCACGGACTTTCGCATTTTTCTACCACTCCCAATGCAAGCATTTCGTCTAATTCGTCAATAATTATTTTCAATTTCGCCGGCGGTAA
The DNA here is from genome assembly GCA_944739405.2 of Euclidia mi. Taxonomy (NCBI): domain Eukaryota; kingdom Metazoa; phylum Arthropoda; class Insecta; order Lepidoptera; family Erebidae; genus Euclidia; species Euclidia mi. The sequence goes on along the minus strand of OX123187.2, from coordinate 1,910,841 downwards.
CCTATAATATCTTTGGCGTATCGGCGCAGAATCGCCAGTGTCTATTGCATGTTCTATTAAGTGAGTTCGTCCTAAACCGGTTTTTTCAGTAGAAATCGACTCGTATTGCTTTATAATTAACTTAGCCGTTCTCTGTTGTGACTCACTCAACTCACTAAAAGATTGCAATACGTTCGTGTTACTTAGCTTATTTTCACCTAACACACTACACGGCAATGTTTTAGACATGCATACGGATGCGATATGGTTAGGCAGTAATTTAAATAGTTTCCAGAAATCGATGCCTAAAATTAAATTACTTGTAACTTCTGGAATAATATAAGCTTTCAATAAGTGGGTTTGATTATTAAAAGTAGTGGGTAAGTTGATAAAACCGCGCGGCAACAATATATTTCCACCTGCGGACCGAATGGAATTAGTGTTGTGACACTGCTGTATTTCTAACCCGGTTTTAGTAATTACCTCCAGATGGGAGTTGTTACCTAGAATTGTAATGGCTGAACCGGAATCGAGCAATCCACAAATAGGTAAACTGTTAATCGTTACGTTAACATAGGGCCGTAGGTCATTTTTAGGTTTATTATCCAGGATCGAGGCGACGGAATAACTAGAGAAATACACTTTTAGAGTGTTTAGCCAATTTCTCCAATCATCTTTGTCAAAATTGGTTGAATAGGTTGTAGAACCTAATTTAGATTTTGACACGCCCCGACCCTGACCAACTAGTTTTTTTGGTTTCGTCGATTTACAGTTCGGGCAGTTAGGGAATGTCACATCCCTACAGCCGCACTTGAAGCAAATTGCGAAGCGATCGCGTTTGCATTCATTCAAACTGTGATCATTGATTCGGCAGCGCGGGCAGTACTTGGACGTGACTAGAGCGACAGAGCTAGGTTTAGACTTAGGTTTGCTAGGTTCGTTGTTCACAGTGTATTCGGACGTACCCTCTATAGTAGCAACGGGATAATTATTGTAGGAATTATTACGCGCTCGGTTATTAGGTTTGTGACTGTAAGCTAGGTCTGGTGCCAACGTGTCGTTATTATAATTCGGTTCGCGGAATTGAGAGTTCAAACATTTCATCCGTTCGTAGTTTAAACATAACGTCTGCAGTGTTGCTATACTGTCTATTGAAGATATTGACGGAGCTAGCACTAGTGAGTAGCATGGACGTATGTTATGCAATAGGATGTCTAACTTTTCGCGTTCGGACAATCGCTTTGACGGAGACAGCCTAGCGAACAGCTGATTCATTATCGAGAGATAAATAATTATAGTTTCGGTAGCACCTTGAGTACGTCGGCGGATTTCATTTAATAACCGGTAGTCATAATCGTACGGTGTGAAATCGTCTATTAATTTAGTGGTGAGTTCTTCCCATGTAGTGAAATATTCTTTTAGGCCGCGGTACCAGTGAAGTGCGTTACCGGTGAAAATTTCGGAGGCATATGATAAAATTTTAGTGGAAGGTAGATTACGCGCGGTTTGGAATTCGGTTACGCGTTGTAGGAACGCTCGGACGCATCCCGTACCGTCGTATTTTAGCTTAGACAGTTCGCTAACTCTCAAATGCTTGCAATGCAATACTGGGGCTAACCCTGCCTGCGTCGAGGTAGACGGCGCAGGTTGGACCTCTGCCACAGCATCGGCTGAGTGAACAGCTGATTGCTCAATGGCGGACAGCTCCGCCGAGAGCTTGTCGAACCGGCTGCACAATTCGGTAATCCGTTTTGAAAACGCCGTAGGACGTTCCATCCTACGGAGTCTATGGTATAAGTGGTTGTGCAGTGCGGTAGACCTCTTAGCTAGGTTCGCGTCGTAAGAGGCAGATAACGAATTTAGTCGCTTGGCCAGCTCAGAGACGGCCTCGCTAGCGCCCTCGAAGTCCACCGCTATGGCTAGACCCGACTCCAAAATGTCATCATTTGGAATGGCTTCCAGTAATTTAGGGAGCTGCTTCCGCAGACCTAGGACAGAGGTAGCCGGCTCCTCACCTCTAATCGCGACCTCGTAAGCTAACTCGTTCTTGTTTAGCAGGAAGTATTTTATGGGGTGTGAGCCCATTGTGTATGAAGGAGTACCGCGTAAGTATAACACTACACACTACACTTAGTGCGCAAGCGTTCCGCCCTTACAAATGGCCTACTTTACGATTAGGCGTAAAAGTTCGACCGTTAGGACTAATTAGAAAAACGTTAGATTCAAATTTGCGAACTAGTACGTAGTAGGTAGTTACACTAAAAGGTAGGCAATTAGTACAACAATACGTACCGGTTCGCTGTAGCCGCACCTGCTCGCTTACAATGATGGAGACCTGCTAGATGAGAACTCGAGCACGGAAAGCGAGACAATAACCCACGTAGGCGCCACTGTAGCGGGTTCTGGTAGTAAAAACGCAGTAGAGGTTCTAGATGCGTTTATTGCAGAGTATTGTCTCACTTCCTATGCCGAGTATGACCGACCAACAACACGACACTGGCCTGAGCACTAAGGGCTGCAGTTTCCCACGTTGTTCCCTCCGGTAGTGTGTAGGCAGGCTGCTCGAAGGCTGCGCGTAGCAGTAGATCCTCGCAGGCCGTTGGCTCAGCTGGCAGGTGCCGGCGGTGTGTGTGCGACGACCGGGGCAGGCCAGACTCTTCGGCAGAGGTGACGCCGAAGGCGATGCAGCAGGTGTAGCGGTCTAGGTAGTATAGCCCGGAGCTTAAGGTAAACCTGGAACCTGAAGGAAAGCAGCATTAGGAGAGCCACAACCAATAGAGTCAGGCAGGCGGCGTCAGCCGGCCTCAGCTAGCAGGTAGAGAGATGGGCAGTACGCTAACGCAGTAAATGTAGTGCTTACCCGTAGCTGGGACCAGGATACACGTAAATACGACGTAGGGTCAGTAGGTACGCTTAGTTATAGTAGAAGCGACGTTAGAGTAGCGGTGCCGGCCTCTCTGTCGGCCCCTTTATATACCGGGCCCTCCATCAGGCTGAGAGTCCGTTTATGACCATATTTGGTCAGGCTTTGCGAGTGCGGACGATGGCTTTCTCTGATTGGCCGAGCGTATGGGCGGTACTGTGACGCAACGCGGTAAGTACCGGACATACGTTACAAGGTATATTAATCGACCTAGAAGGTAATAAAGAATAGTGAGACCGCGGGGCGATCATTTTAATACCTATATTGGATTCAATGGAGAGCTGTTATTATGAAATATTGAAACAAATCAGATAGCATGTATTTCAAACATTTATTATACTTAATACACACATTTATGGCATAAAAATACAGACTTATATTTTCAAAAACGAATTACAACTTAAATACCTATGTAATAACTCACTATTTCACTAAAGACTAATTTACAATTATTCAACTACCAAAATTTACATCATAATACTATTTAACAGTAATATATTATTACGTTCATGAGTCTTAAATAGTACTTAAATGTAAAGGTGTCCTGTTATGTTAAAACAGATGCCCAAAATTCTTTCTTTGGTCATGCTGGGAGCGTTGACTCGTTTTTGAAGAGACGATTTCTTAGAATCTCGTATTTAAGCTTTAATTTTTGGCACTAACGGTTATTTGTAGACATACCACATGAATTAGAAGCACTTTCTATCTTTCCACGCACATTCCTTGTCCTGATTAGTTACCGCATCAGTGGTTTTAATTTCTATAATATACTTCTATTTTTCTATTAAACTTACTAGTAGTTGAATGTCTTTAATCTCGCATTCAAATTTGAGGAACGCTGGCATTTTTATTATAATATAATTTGATTGAAAACGAACAGCACAACACTCACAAATTCCGCGAAAATACCACAGTCCAAACATACATAAACAAACAGAACCCCGAAATAATGACAACCATCATTTTGACAGTTAGAGCAGGACAGGCAATAAAGCTTCTGTTTCCTGTCCTGCTCTAGTTTCCTGTTCTGCTCTTACATGCACTTTTCTGATACCTATATTTGTTTCACCTCTCTGAAGTAGTGACGGGTATAGGTCGGTTCACGAAAGATGACCACTGCGCAGAAATCATTTTTTAGGTCTCCGTGGAGGTGCGGGGTGAGGCGCGGGTGGAATGCCAATGAATGGTGTGGCTCCGTTCTTGACGCAATCCCTAAATGCGTCAAGAATGGAGCCACCCCATTGGTGCACGAATGTACATATGCGCGAAGGGCGCCATTTGTGGTCAACTTTCGTGAACCGACCTATACGATGATGTTATTCGGTCAGATAGTTGCCCACGGAATAAAAGACAATTTAAAAATTTACACAAGTTTAACGGACTGTTATACAGCCTAATAATAGTTATTCATCTCTTTATCTGAGGATTGAAAATATAAAGTAGTTATATAGTTACACGCTCACACACACACAGTGCCGGTCGCCTGACCCGCGGTGAGTTACAGAAACAGTACTTTAATGTTTTGTTGTTAAACAAACGACTTGTTTTTGTACTTATTTTATTTTATATTTTAGTAAATTTTATCTTATCAAAATTTGTATTATTATAATAACTGTCTGCTTCAGTGGTAAATGTTGTGTATACTTACCTGTAATTGGAATATGTATCAGACCGTTTCCATGTACCTTTTATTTTGATTTTAAAATATGTATGCTTTTGGTGTAATAAATAAATAAACGACCGTGAGCACTGAGCGCTGAGAGCGGCTCGCTGTCGCCGCGAGAGTTATGTGTTGAGTTATCGTCGATTAACGCGAATATACGCGTTATTCGCACCGCGAGCACTCCACGAACGATTCGTTTTTAATAAGTACCTATCTTACAGGGTCATTAGCGCCACACTGAGTCCCGCGGACTTAATACAATTGATAATCGATATCAGAAGTAAGCCCTGGATTTGACGCAGCGAATTAGATACAAATGTTGGCAATTTATTTATATGTCGCAGGTGATCGAGACATTTCACAAGTAGGTCTCTTATGGCATAAAGCTGCAGTGTTCGCACCATGGGGCTTATAATGGTGAGGGAGAGTGTCGAACGGAGCCGGGCAGGGCTGGTCCCTCCTCCTCCCTCCAGTAAATAGTTCCTCCTGACTACTGATTTACACATTGCACGCAATAACATTACTTCATTATAACGCACTAGTCGCATCACATTTGCCTGAATATTTGCTATGGAACTACTGACTATACGATATGTATTAACAGGCCTCATTTCGTAAGTACCTAGATATTTAAAGGTAAAGGTATATAGAATACCTTTTAAGCCTTGAAGTTTTAAAAGGCTTATCCGTCGTGGACAGCGGTATTGTTTCTGCGATAACAACCGGTCTAAGCTGGTGATAAGTGCCTACGCGATTAACAGCCGTTAATAAATAACAAACTTATAGGTAATCTATACGAGTTGCGAAACTTTAAAATCATTGATGGCTCTACCATTAGTGCTTCGCTCCTTTATCGATAGCTGTTACACACAGTAGTAATATTTAATAGCTCTCTCATTTGCTTATCATAACACGTATATCACACACTACATATATACACATCGAAATGAATTACGTTATGATAATCATAGTAATAGAAATATATGTAGGTCAAACTACATTATAAATATATTTATTTTTCATACATTGAATGACCTGATAATGAATTATTGCGTATATAGATAAAATGTACGAAAACAAGTAGCTCTATGATCAAGAAATTATACTGTAAAGAATTTTTTTCTTATTAAGGCCTAGGAATTACATAGTACACCGAAATTGGTTCGTATTAATTTGACAGATTCTCTCATGTCCAATGTCACCGGCGGCGTCTTTACGTCAAAAACGTTCCGTTGCATCCTTATCCAATGCTTTCAACGGCAGAAATATATTTATATTTATCCTTTTATATCTTTTAACATAAAAAGATACATTCATTTATGATCATCTTTTAACAACTTGATTCAATTTATATATAAAATACTTTTCTCGAGGTTATGACAAAACCAGTCGATATAGATGTGGTATAATTGAAATGGAACGTAGCTAAACAAGGAAGTATTATCGGACACAGATAATATAACAATGCAGCGAATAAAAAATATTTTGATAAGGATGCGTTCATGAGTTCTAGAACATCTTTACAACCCAAAACTTTTCTTCTTACCTAGGCTTCTATAAAATATAATTGTTGGTGAAATCATTACACTATAAAATAACCTTAATTTTAAAATAAGTTTTATCCCTATACATGTTTAGGTCAAAAATGGCCATTCTTCTTTATGCATTAAGGAATAAATACATTTCAAAGGAGAAAGACCAAATACGGCCTGTAGCGGCCAGAAAGTTGTGAATCGTTGAAATTAAACATATAATTTTTAAAAATTTTACATCGTTTTCGTTTCTTGATAGAGTATCGGTGAAAGAATTTAGTTTTTAAAGATTAATTATTTTGAATAAGCTATGGTAATAGCGGATGAATGTCTTATGTTGCCAGCATTAAAAATAAAATGAAGTATGGTAGGCAGAAATTGTTTTAAGGAAATAATATTTTTATTACTATATTAGAAAACAATATATTTTATTTACTTTATAAGTATATTTGTAAAAAGAATCAAGAAATATATAATTTATTATACATTCCATAATTATTAATCGGTAAAAATCGTTTTGTTTTTTAATCGATAGTAGAAATATTTTTTCAAACCATTTGCAACACTTTTTTTATCTGTTATGTCATTCGTGTTGCTACTGTGTATCGTAAATATTTTGCTCTGATTTATTGGTGTTTTCGTACGGTTTTAATGTAATGTAATTGAATATAAATTCAATAATAATGATCAGTACCTTCTACCCATGCTAAGAATATGCAGCGGTGTTTGTGATTGTGGTTAGCTTTTTTGGACGAGTATACATAGTACGAGGTTCCCTAGTACACAGGTGATTATTCATTATTATTGGCCACTCTTTATGTAGTTTTTGTTCTTTAAGACGCAAAGACATACTTTTATTTACATCTAGGTATTATATTTATGTTAAAATTCAATTTTGAGGTATATTTAGTTGCGGAATAATTTCTATTTCAAATATCTCGTATCTTATTTCCACCAAAAGTTATTTAAAAAGAAATTATACAGTTTAATAGAGTAGTCATTTATCTTCAAAACACACATGGTGTTGTGTTTGGCCGTGCCAGGCCCATAATGTATGGCCAAATGGTACATCTCCTTTCGTGAAATGTGTTTTATAATTATTCGTAAATGTTCAAATCTGTTATTGATCATTATTAGGTACCTACATTATTTTTTATTAACTATAATACTTTAATTAAGGAGACGCCTAGTCCAGCAGTGGACTGTTAAAGGCTGATGATGATGATAATACTTTAAAGTTTATTGAGCGTTTTGGTTACTTAACAATACGTAGGTAGTATCATGGTACATGATAGCTCATTATTTCTGTGATCTTTACCCAAGATAACACTCGAAAATGTCGACATATGAGGTGACTGAAAGTGTGGCGAGACAGGACATGTGAAGTAGTGAGGGTTAGTGGTGTCTGTTGTCACATGTAATTGATTGTGAGCCAATGAGACGGTTGGTGTTGTCCGCGCGTGGGTGTCGCTCAGGGTTTGATCATGTTTGAGACAGATGACGTGTCGCGGTATCAGCGGCCATCATGACGTCACCGGCGATCGTGCCGTGTGGGCGCGCCGTCGAGAGGGATCATTCGTTAATTGTCAATAACAGAGTAACTGGGCGTCCATCAGCGAGGCCGCGGCTGGCATTCTTTGTGCTTCAGTAATTCGGTGATTAGTGATCGGAGTGAAGCGTTGGGTTTAGGTATTAGTGAGCGATAGATAGTGCGCAGTAATCGCTGAGCGCGCAGTCACGTGCGAGCGCTGGTCGCGCCGCAGGCAGTGGGCCACTCGCACGACGCTCTTCCGCATCACCACCGGTCTAGATAACAACCCGCCAGCCGCCGCGTGAGGCGCGGACACACTGCGACACATAGTCATTATGAGCTCTTCACTGATGTGACGGCAACGTACTATAACATTGCACTTTACCGTCACATCACTGTAGTGTGCTAGCCATAGTAAGCAACCAGCTGACCTAACGGACAGAAGGCACCAAATCAGTAAATCTTATGTTATTCATAATGATTTGCTTGTGAATCTACTCAAGTTTTCACTGTACCTAATGTGTGAACGCTGTTAAGTTTTCAATTGGTATTGCATTCCTACCTACCTCATCTCATCTCATCCACTGATGATGGGGGATGCCTACATCCAACACTACAGCAGGCACCTGATTACACTTAATCAGGTGCCTGCTGTAGTGTTGGATGTAGGCATCCCTCAGCGTGCGTCACAGAACCTTATTTCCCATTTCCGCTGTGCAAACTCTACCAGCCTCCTGTCATCGTTCTATCAGGCTGAAAGGCGTTCAACACTATGCTTGCCGAAACGTGGTCTCATTTTGAGAAACTGTTTACTTCATCGATGAGGCAAGTGGAAGTTCTGCATCAGGTGTGGCAAGCCCACTACCACTTCAGTTTGATACCACCTTAAACTAAGTCAGTTATTTTGAACTATGGCCAGATAACCTCGTTCCTTACTTCCTCCCAGAGCGAAATCCCTATCATTGACCTTTTCTTAGGTTTCTAAGAGATATGTCATGTAGGCGGGCTTCAGTACATTTCAGCTTTCAGATTCGAGCATCATGACTGGCAAGTGACAGTGATAGAATATACCAGTCTCTAAGATTATCTAAAATATATGACGCAACATCTCCTATTTATCGAGGAAATCATAATATTTTATAACTGTTTTGAAATTCGAGAGCAATAAAATATCCACAATCTGGCCGTACCTTGAGTGCTCTGAAGCGCAGCAGCCGCGGCGCGTATGTGAGCGAGTGTGTGGACACACACGGTGGTGGCGGCGTAGCTCCCGAGCGTCGCGTCGTGACCTTCCTCACGCGCCGGGGGTCACTGCCGAGTGCCGACACATCGCGTATTTTCGGCACCACCGCCCAACGGCCGCTCGTAAATTATATTGCGAAACAAAGCAATTTATTACAGAATAATATTTATTTAAGTGGCTCTAATAAACAACGTGAACATGATAAAATAACAAATGTACTGCTATTTATACAGCTTTTATAAATGAGATGCAGCGTGCAACGGCAGGTGCGGCGTGCTGTTATTTAAGATCTTGTTGTGATGTAGGATTATTTTTATATATTATATTATTTCCTGAAGAGGGAGCGTAATAAATAAAAACACTAATTTCCTTATAGAGATAATAGCATTGGACTTTAGTGTTAGCGATACTGACTGGTGTCAGGGCGAGTAACAAACGAGTTAGAGCACAGAGCACACTACACCGCCGTGTAGCGCTGCATCTGACGCGGCAACAGGTGCGCACTCAGGGTGCTTGTACACGGTGCATGTAGCTGGAGCAAGTAAAGGTGCGGGTTACACGCGTGAGTAATATGCGCAAGCTACTTGTTCAAGTTACTCGATTGTACTTGTACGTGGTGCAAATAACTGGAGCAAGTAAAGACGCGGACTACTTGCGCAAGCTGTAGGTATGTACAAGTTAATTGTTCGTGGTCAAGTTGACGTTCGTTTATAACATGTATTGTGCATGCTGTTCACGCAGTAGTTTATGACTTGATCCCGTAAAAATATCTCGACGAATGAAAATTCTTTTAAAATCATATGTTAAAAATGTAATTTTGTTCAAGTAACATACGCGAGTGACCCGCGCGCGCTGCAGAGCAAGCGAATTAGTTGCGCGGGTGGCTCGCTTTGGTACATGCTCGAGTCGCTAGACCCGCACATTTTTTAAACGATATGTTTACGGTGCATATAACCAATTATATAATAAATTATATATAATACAAAATAAAACATTGGTGGGTAGTTGTGGCCACTACAGCAAAAAAATTAGCGCTCGCTTTTTATTTAATTATAATTTAATTTTAATACTTATTTAGTAATTTAATGATTTAATTTAATTTATTACATAAATCTACCTGCCAGACAGTGTTATCTCCTTTCCACATTCACTATCATACATATTAATATGGAGTCACTACAGTGCACTATAGAAAACTTGAACAGCATGTTCCACCAAAGGATGTCGCAGTTTGAGGACAAACTGCAAAGCAACACAACTCCTCCATCCAATGTTGCTGGTCTCACTACAGAGTTTGCTGCATTCCGAGCATTTGTCACGGAATCTTTGAAGGGTCTGCAACAGCAAGTACAGCTGCTAGCGCACAGTGTGGATCATCTAGAAATGCTAGGTCGCCGCAAGATTCTTCTATTTCATGGAGTCAGCGAGGAAAAGAAGGAAGACCTTGTGCAGACAATCGTTTCAGTTATGAAGACGCATCTTAAGCTTGAGAATTTCACTCCTTCCTGCATTAAACGCTGCCATCGGATGGGGAGACCTGCTGCTCCAAACAGACACCGCCCAATTCTTGTCAAATTCCAAAATGTCTTGGTGCGCGACAAGGTCTGGTTTTCTAAACCCAAATTCAAAGGTTCAGGTATCACAGCCTCGGAATTTCTGACCAAAGCCCGTCATGACGTTTTCATGGCTGCACGGGAGAAGTTTGACATACATAAGTGTTGGACTAAAGAGGGGGTTGTTTATGTCTTGGGGGCGAACGGCGAGCGACATCGTATGAATTGTTTGGGCGATGTTCAAAATCTTTGCCTTGTCAACGTGGACCAGCAGAGGCAAACTGTTCCTGCTGCAAAGCACGAGCCAGCAAAAACTAGAAGAGCAGCTGCGTCTAAGAAATAGTGCCTTGTAATTTGTTCGCATCTTCTTCTATGTTGAATCCCAGGTGGGTGGCTGTATATTTATTAATTATATTGTTTTTGCAGGTACGAAAATCTACTTGACATGTTTTTATATTCATTTTATCTAGTTACCGACTACTTGTTTACATAAAATGCATTAAACTTTTAATTTTTGATGGTTCGAATTATGTAAGTGACACTAGTGACAGTACTGTCAGTTCTGATCACATATGTCGTTCTAAAACAGTTATCTTGTCATTTAAGTTGGGCCATAGTAACACGCTATTATAGTTTAATTTAACTTTGTTGTTACATAATTTATTTAGTTTAAAAATTCTCCTTGTTCATTTTGTAAAAATGAACCTGAACCGCCATTCTACCTGGGATTTAGTTAATATTGTGTATATATATTTTTTTTCTTGTTTAAACGTTTCTTCCATACGCCGAATTTTGTGATTAATTGTATTTATATTGTTATTATAAACTGGCAGGTGGGCTTTGTTGAAAAGTATTGAAAAGTAGTACTGAATAAACAAGATAAAGTATTATTTATATATTATTATTATTTATTTATATATTATATATATTTGTTATTAATTAGTGCATGGATAGTGACAGTGACGATTTCTTTTCTGCTAGTAGTGACAATGACAGTTACATTAGTGTTCCATCTTTGGTAGACAACTTGCAATCTTTGTTCTCTGGTGTTTCGAGAGACTTTAATGTGGTCCATATTAATGCACAGAGTATTCCCGCCCATTTCCCAGATATGCTGGCTAGTTTTGACTGTAAGAACATCCATGCTATTCTAGTCTCTGAATCATGGCTTAAGCCATGTATTCCTTCGGCTTCGTATACTCTGCCTGGCTACCAGCTTATTAGGAATGATCGGACTTGGAGTAGTGGCGGTGGTGTTGCCATTTACCTCCGTTCATATATTGCTTATTCAATATTAAACATGTCTTCACAGCCGCCCCCACCCAATGCCGGTGAACATCTCTTCTTGGAAGTCGAGCTGCACCATACAAAAATTCTCCTTGGTGTTTACTATTGTCCGTCCTTGCGTGTTGATTTCTTTTCGTCCTTTGAGAATCTCTTACTTAATCTATCCCACTCTTACAGTCAAACCATAATTATGGGTGACTTTAACACCTGTCTTCTTAAAAACGACTCACATTCCTCTTCTCTCTCTTCTATTGCTGTCTCCACTAATCTGCATATACTTCCTTTGAATGCTACTCATCACTTCCCAAATTCTACACCTTTACTTTTAGACCTCATTCTTGTCTCATCTCTTGACCATGTCGCTACACATGGCCAATGTAGTGCAGATGCTTTTTCCTATCACGACCTGATTTATCTCTCCTATAAAATTCGTCCCCCCAAGGCAAAGTCTAGAACTCTCTTGCTTCGCAATTTTAGTGGTATGAATACTGATGATCTCATTGATGATGCTAAGGCAATTGATTGGAAACCATTACTAGATGCTGATACTATTGACCGTAAAATTGAATTATTTGAGAGAAATCTTATTGACCTCTACAATGCCCATGCGCCTGTTCGCGCTATAAAATAAAAGCATGCGCCATCTCCTTGGCTTACTGAGGAAATAAGGCTACTTATTCAGAAAAAAGCAGCGGCCAAATCAAAACTAAAATCCAAACCCACTGAGGTAAATAAATTAAAATACATAACTTTCAGAAATCACTGCAATAGGGTGTGTAGGGATGCACAACGCCAGCATATCCACAGTTCTGTAGAAAACGGAGATCCTGCGAAAGTATGGAAATTTCTCAAATCATTAGGGGTTGGAAAGCAAAATCAGAATATTAATCCTTACAATTTTGATATTAACATGCTTAACCTGGACTTCTCTGCTTCGTCCAATTATGACGGGACAACCAAATTGAATACAATAAATTATCTTTCATCGCTTTCAACTCCTGATTATACTCCCTTTGTCTTTAGTCAGTTTAGTGCATGTGATGTTAAGAAGAGCATTTTATCTATTAGCTCCAACGCTGTTGGTTGTGACGGTATCACCCGTAATATGATCCTCCCCATCCTTGATATAATCCTACCTATTATCACGCACATATTTAATTCCTCAATTTCCAGTGGCGTGTTTCCTGCAGCTTGGCAGTATGCTCATGTGATTCCACTACCTAAAAAATCCAATCCTGTATCCTTCTCTGAATTCCGACCCATATCCATACTACCCTTCCTATCCAAAGTCCTTGAACGTCTCATCTATAACCAACTTAACTCATTCCTTATAAAAAATGACATCCTCCATCCTTTTCAATCAGGTTTCCGTTCTGGTCATAGCACCACTACAGCCCTTGTGAATATTACGGACGATATCAGGTCAGGTATGGAGGACGGCAAGCTCACAATTCTCTGTTTGTTGGATTTCAGCAATGCTTTCAACACCGTGACTTTGATGTTCTCCTTGCCATTTTAAGCTCTTTTAGCATATCTCCATCCGTGACTGACTGGTTTCGTAGTTACCTGTTTGGCTGCCGGCAGCGTGTCCATCTGGATGAAACTTATTCGTCCTGGTGCGACAATTCTGCGGGTGTACCTCAGGGCGGCGTTCTCTCTCCTCTGCTCTTCTCGATTTTTATCAATTCAATATCTAATTCTATTTCAAGTTCCTACCGCCTTTATGCAGATGATCTGCAAATCTACTCACAAGCGAAGCTTGAAAATTTATCTTTAGGCATCGCCAGTATTAATCAGGACCTAGTTGCCATATCAGAATGGACTAAAACGTATGGTCTTTATTTAATCCTGTTAAAACCCAGGCTATAATTATTGGCAGCTCTAGACTGATCTCTAGGATTAACTGGTCCGTGCTTCCCCAGGTGTCTTTTGCAGGTGTTTCTATTCCTTTTCGTAAAGATGTTAAGAATCTGGGGATATACATAGACACAACATTTTCGTGGGCCGTCCAGCTGCAATACATCAGCCAACGTCTTTTTGCTGCCATAGCATCATTGAGAAGACTGCGTAATTTCCTTCCAACTGCCACTAAAATTGCACTTGTGCAATCTATTCTTCTTCCCATTCTTGACTATGCCGATGCCAGCTATCTCGATCTCAATAATGATCAGCTTGATAAACTTGAGCGGCTCCAAAATTTCTGTATAAGATTCATATTTGGTTTACGCAAATATGATCATATCTCTGAATTTCGCACGAAGCTCAAGTGGCTGCCAATCCGCCTTCGCCGGAATACTCACATTCTCTGCCTTCTCTATAATATTCTATACAAGCCTTCTTTTCCCATGTATCTGAAAACTCGCTTTGAATACCTCCATGATACACATACAAAGTGCTTAAGATCATCGGAGAATCTTAGGTTGAAAGTTCCTGCACATTCTTCGGTTTTCTACGACAAATTTTTTACTATCCAGGCTGTCCGATTGTGGAATTTGTTGCCTGAGACAATAAGACAGGCTCAATCGCTGACATTATTTAAGAAACTTGTCACCAAACACTACTTAGCAGATTTTCCGTGACTACTCTTTTAAACTTGCACTGATATTGTATTTTTTATGGTATCTATTTATATAGGTATTTATATCTATTGTATTTATTTATAGTATCTATTTATATATTTTATAATGTATATATTTATGTACGTTGTAATATTAGTATGTAAGTACATAGTATTCTTATTAGTTTAGTTTTTTTGAGCTCTTTAGGATACACTATTCCTCTAAGTACATACCTACCCATTCTAACAGTCACTCAATTATGTATTCCATTTGGTTGTCTGGAAGAAATCGCATTTTGCGATAAGACCGCCCTTATACCTAGTTTTAAGTTGTTTATAATTTGATCACTGTATTCTTGTATATTTTTGTTTTTCTGGTGTACAATAAAGAGTTTTCAATCAATCAATCAATCAATCACTAACCCGCGCACGTGCCTCAACATGCTCAAGCTACATGCACCGTGTACAAGCACCCTCACTCAAACTGTTGTCTGTGTCACCGGACCACAAAATATACACCAGTAAACAGCCAATACGCTTAGTACTTAAAGGCTCCTACACACAGTGCCGGTGGCATGGCCAGCGTCCGTGCCGCCGTCATTAAAGGCCAAGCCGCTTGCACTAGGCGGCATACAAAGCCGCCGGCTTTGCCGCACGAAGGAGCCGCCGGCATGCCCGCGTGCCGCGCGGGTTGCAGCTTGCTACTTGTGTGTGGTCGTTCTATACAACTGGAATGTTGCCCGGCGGCTTTCTGCGGCAGACGCCGGCGGCACCGACACCGTACAAAAGCCGGCGGCCCGTGCCGCCGGCACTGTTTGCAGCAGCCTTAACGCATGCCTTGAATGCCTGGATAAGCAGATACATCTATTTATAAGTATACTACAATCTACAATTAACCTCTCAGGCATTTGAGCGAAGCTAGCTTGTCACTTTACTGAAGTTTGTAGTTAAATATGCTGATACTTTATTTCTTTTAATTTTTTTCTTTTTTTATTACTTTAGATAAGTTATTATTAAGTACACCCGCATGCTACCTGTTCTTTTAGTTTGACTATTTTTCCATTCACGGTTGTCTGGAAGAAATCACAACTTGTGATAAGACCGCCATTGTTCACTAGTTCTATGAATGTTTCTGAATACTGTTATTCCATTTCTTTCTATAGAACAATAAAGTATTATTCATTCATTCATTCATACTTTACTTACTATACTTGTTATTACATACTTTTAGTAAGTGCAAAATAAGGTATCTATTAGTATGTAACTATTTAAAAACATGGGTATTTTTGTAGGTCGTGACATTCTTAAAATATTTTGTATATCCATTAATTATAACCAATTACTTTATTGCCCGTATATTCAGCCAAGATTTCATATGGTACTTATTCTAGAAAATAATTACTTGTATCAACACATTGCAGCGGTGATTTCCTGTGAACGATATTTTTTTCCATAGAAACCTTAACATGTCAATCAGTTAAAGCCGCAGGCATATAGATAAAGCTAATTAATTAATGTCTTTTGATAAATACTAAAAAGTCCTCTTGGTGTTTATCAAGAGGCAGTAAAGCAAATAGTTAGAGCATACAGTATGTGGACAATACAAGTGACAGGACAGAGATCGTGTTAACTTTAAGCTTGAGGAGCTCGGTCCAGTCTGTGTCATAATCATAATGTCACTGTGTCCGGTGCTCGGAATCAAGTGTACCGCGGTGTATCGACGCTCTGGAGAGCTATTTTCTGCGGCGGATAGTTCGGCGGGTATGTCGGTAGTTCGGCCGCTCGCAGCTAATGAGCCAAGTTTTTCGTTTGGCCCTCAGCCCCTCACATAAAAAACATCTTGTCTACTTTACGACTTATTGTTATTTACGTCGCTCGAGAGCGCCACGTGGCGCCGCCCGCACTACACCACTAATTACTTTATATTACACTGTTTATTCTAGCAATGACGTCACTGGCGCGTGGTTGCTGCTGGCTCTCTAGGTTACCGGCCACGGTACACAGCAGCCAAGTAGCGAGCCCGACCACCGACAGCATCAGGGCGCTGTTCTCACTTATACTACACATGACCTTAATTTTCAGTCTCCATGTTTAAAGTTTAATATGTTTCTGTGATAAACAGAGCTTAAGACTTATACTTAGCACACTGTAGTGCCTCAATCTAAGTGCAAGGTCTCTCCTATCTCAAGTACTGTTCGTATAGACCAACTATTCAAAAAGACTGGAACAAATATAATTGTAACATATTCGCGTCCGGAATTAATCTATGTATTTTATTAAACCTTGAAATGAAGGACCCTGGAAACACCGCACGCTCGCAACGACTTTTAACCAATTCGCCAGCCGTGCACACAATAAATTGTTGATTTATCGCTTTAAACCCGCCAGCATAGCATTATGGGAACCACTGTGTGATAAAATATCGATAATTGCAAACATTTTACCTCCAAACACCTCTCTGCCGCGCGTCGACAGGAACTTGTTATCGTAATGAAGCGTGTTAAATACCACTTTTGAATACTACTTTTAGTCTCTCACTATCGACTCTCTGAGAACTCGTAATATGTACGAGTATCTGTGCCCAATGCAATTATGCTGCATCTGTAACGACTTCGTTATTTTCTGAAATACAGTAACGCAGAGACATGTAATGCACACTTTTCGGTTTCTTTGATTCGCAGCGTGTTCACGGTAGCTTGTGTATGTAACGCAACACCGGTGTCGGCTGGACCGCAGGGTGCTTGTATCAGGAGGACACACGGTGGTGACGCGACGCGTCTCGACGCCACTGTCGGCCCACTGTCGCGCGACATCGGTTGCAACTCACGCAGAGTCAAACGCGCCGCTTTCAATTATTACATTCACAGCTGTTGGACTACAAATTTTTCTTATGTGTATAGGATGACCGTATTGAATAAAAATATACACATTTAATTGCAAGGGATCAATACATCACTTAAATCAAATAGTCCACTTTCAAATGTGATTAGTAAAATTCTGTTACTTTTTATGTCATAAAAGTCGTATTTTGTATGTCACGATACTAATGTGTTTCCATAATAACGTTTAATTGAAACAACAACAGACACTGTCGGTCGTTTAATTACACGTTTGATAGAGCACGTTACCGCGACAGCTATGTCTGTAGGTGACGCGCCATGACGCGCCATGACGTGCCGTGACGCGCCTTGACACGCAGTGACGCACCGTGACGCACCACGATGCGCCCTATCGCTTGAGACCGTGGTACTTACTACCTCCGTACTGGTAGACTCCGTGTAGGCATGTTTTTACTGAGGCAACCTAAATTGCTTAACAACTAAAAGCTACCATTTCCCCCACATACCTAGTGTTTATTTTCAGAATAATGCTTTTTTTATATTTTTTATCAAGGGGTTTCAAAAACGGTCTGAAACAGCACCACATGCAACCTTTTTAATTTAAATTTCTTTAGAAATTACTCACATTCATGTGTATGCCGCACACACAGGATAATGTTGGCACTTCGACAGGCCATAGAGTATATGGAAAGTTTTAACAGTTCAACCTTTCAATTAGTACTATATAAGAGCTGAAACAGTAGTAGGGGTATAAGTAGGACGACCCTAGGAGCAATCCTGTTCTCGCTTCACACCGGCATGTAAGTCTCATTTCATGACGCGGTACGACTTACGATACGACATGGTGCGACGCGACACAGGGCGGCTACGGCTGACGCATCTTGATTGGCGTCCTCAGATTAATTAAATCGTAGGGTGTCGCCGCACGTCGCTTCGACGGAGCGATGACCTAACCCGCTATAACACTTATATTAAAGGGTGTCATCTCAACCTTCACAAGTGCCCATTATGAAGTTTAGCATACAATTTAAGCTTCGTTAATATTAGAAATTATTTTATGGACGCAAAGTAGTTCCTTATTCTTTAATGAATTAGTAATAATGTGCTGACATGACCTCGACAGAACATCTTATAAAAACCCATTTAAGAAAAGCTCTTCTAAGATTAAATGTTGCTACAATTAGGAAAGCAAACGTTGAATGTTGGCTCGGGGATGACTGTCTAAAGTTCAAGCCATCAATTAAACATCTGTCTTGTACTTAGTGAAACATTAGCAAAGTCAATATTGTACGAAGGACTTACAAACTACAGTCTAGTCTTGTTGATCTAACTTTGTAGTCGGGCTCGCTCCGGAGAAAGTCCACAAATCAGTAAGACGGTCCGTGATGCAGCCTTAGAGGCACAAGTTTTCTACAACTACATTTTCTTTATCTTTCTTTTCTTAGGGTCACCGCACACGGGCCACTGGCCATAACCACCAACGCCGCCACAAGAAGCTAGACGCAGCTACAAGAGTAGCTGAAACGCGTAGCAGCCACTTGTGGTCGGTAGTCGCCACTTTATCTATTACTATATCTATCACGTTTTGAATCCCAAATCGCAGGACGATGTTGAATCTCTGATATAAATAATTCTATATCCGTAATTTCAACAACAGACGTGCGTGCGTTGCCTCTGATTTTAACAGGTTTACTAAGGAAGGGAGAGAGGGGTGGGGAATCGCGCAAGTGGTGTGTAGCGACGTTTCGTGTCGGCGTTTAGGGCGGTGCGAGCCACGAGAAACGCGCAACGACGATTGTAGCGTGTGACGGCCACCGGCTTCAACCGTGTGCGGCGAGTCCATATAAAATGTATGGAAACTACAGGAAATATGCCGGTGGCGGCGTTTTGTGATTGTGGCCGGTGGCCCGTGTGCGGCGACACTTAGCAATCGTATGAATAGTGGATACCACTTTGATGAGTGACCGTTTGTTCTATCATTTACAACAGAGCACTAATGTGCTCTGGGGAATGCGTAAAGTTAGTCTCAGTATTTGTCTCAAGTAAATAGTGAATATCGTGGCCTATAAAATCCGACACCAACGATGGCCACACAATCACACAACAACAAGAAAAAGTTTATAATTGATATTTATACACAACATGAAAATCGCTGACATTCGTCATTGGGAGTCAGCATTCTCGAATACACTGGTCAAATCATGAGTATCACTATTCCCTTGAGTTGTGGAGGTCAGATGGTAGTCGCTCACTGGAAAAGCTTAAAAATAGACAACCAGGGTAGAGTGCTAAGCTGCAGGACCGTTTAGTCCACATTGATAAATAATCTGGTCGCACAGGAGTGCCCCCGCCTAGTCAAAAGCGGAGCAACACTGCCGTACCATTCTTTTCTGGAACCATTTCGCCGCATTTTCAAAAAATGTTCAGCGTTCTAGTATAGACTTTTTTCTCTCATGCATGCGTCTCATGCAGAGGTTCTCAAATAGTGTCCCTTTTTGAAAACCTCTGCATGAGACTAGAACGCTGAATATTTTTCAACTGGTTTTTCAGTCAACGGCCAAGTCACATAACATGAAATATAGTAATGAAGAAATTGCAGTAAGGAAGCTTAGACTTGGCTTAACGTTTAAGTGCTTTGTCGATAGAAATGTAATACGTATACATAATTAGTATATGATTAAGTGAGTGCACAGCTTTCGCCAACAAACTGTCATTCAGTTTGGCGAAATAATTAAATATATAATTATGTATTGCTATGAGTTGAAATAAAAAAAAAAACTTAGTCTAGAGATTTTATTACTTTTAGAGATAAACAAGCAGCTCCAGCAAGACTTGGCTCTTTTTATTTACAGAATATTTTTGATCGGATTGGGTGATACCTGAATGTGAGTGATTCAAATTTGCACATGTGAGAGAGAAGACTATTGAGAGTAATAGAGCGCTTGTCAATGCGTCATAATTATGTGGTGGTGTTGTTGGGCCACAGTGGAAGCGTGAGCTGTGAGCTGCATTGTCGCGTGGCCCGGCCGCGCCCGCTCACCCGAGTGCCACTGATAACACTATAGCTGCAGAAATTATTTGCGCCGTGCCACCCGTTATACTCACATCTGCATTGTTTGGCGATGAACACGATATTAATTTATCGAAGAAAATTAATTGCGAGCTCAAATGGTTTATAGTCGTCGTCGCACACACGGCAAAATGACTACTTTAGGCGGTCAAAAAGCTATTTATCAACATAAAGATAGATAGTCTAAATTAGCTTGTATTTTTTTAGTTAGATAAAAAAAAAGATAAAGATAAAATAAAGATAAAATAATTTTTATTCTTACACCCACACAAATAACGAATAACAATGAAAAAACAGTACAAGAAAACAATAACAAAGACAAATGTGTGGCGTGTCAGAACAGGGCATAGTTCAGCATTTGTCAGGCAGAGCAGATGCCTGACGCTGATTTTCAACTATGCCCTAGAGTGACTCACGCAAACATCAAACTTAACACTACAAAATAATACAGTAAAATAAACATAATAGTTAGGATACTTATATAAATAATATACTTATGTATAAATAATTATCAAACAAATAAATAAACATATCGTATTACTACATACATGCTATAAATATATTACTATAAACTGTACGTATACATACACAAAAAACATATCATATTACATTACGCGGCTGCGCACCTCTCGCACAGTGACTGCGCCGGCATCGCCGCGACTACACGCCGTCGAGTGCACAGCGCACCACACAGCGGACGCATGCAATAAGCCCCGCGCCGCGTGTTTCGAGCACACAAACAGTTCACAAGCGAATTATATTATTGTGAAGAAATAGGTATAGCTACACAGGCATGCATAGCAGTGAAGCGACTCAGACACGACAACATCGACTAATACGTTAGTACTATCTTTTCTGTGCCAAAACTTGGAATACGGAAGTAAACAACAATCAACGCGAATGCGCACACACCCATACACACACACACGCACACAACAAATACACACACGTGCCCTAGGTCGTATGGGGTGTTATAGTTACTTATAGCTATAACAAAGATGAGTTTATGTTCGTCATACCTAGCTTCCGCTGCGCCTCAATAAGATACTGACGTACGTGTTTTTTGAACGTTTTTACTGTTTTGAGTAATCTAAAAGGCGGTGGTAAGTTATTCCATACCTTAGAGGCGGCGTAGCGGAAGCTGCCCCTAAAAGCATTCGTCTTGTGAGGTAGTATCGACAGTTGTAGGGAGCACTGCCTTCTCGCGTATTCTCGGCCACTAGCCACCCAGCTTAGCTTATCGTACAAATAAATGGGCTCTTTAAGGTTGAGTACGGTAAACATAAGTGTGGCCATATGTAATTTACGCCTCGACTTCATTTTGAGGATGTAGTTTTTATTTAGGTATGACGTTACGTGGCATCTACGTGGTATACTGAAACAGTACCTAGCACAGGCGTTCTGCACTCTCTGTATAAGCCGATCAGTACGTGAGAGCAGACGCGGCCCGTATACCGTATCCGCGTAGTTTAATTTGGACAACACCAGTGTTTCGAT
The DNA here is from genome assembly GCA_944739405.2 of Euclidia mi. Lineage (NCBI taxonomy): Eukaryota > Metazoa > Arthropoda > Insecta > Lepidoptera > Erebidae > Euclidia > Euclidia mi. The sequence continues at coordinate 1,889,166 of OX123187.2, read as the reverse complement.
CAGTCTCACACGGAGATCTTCCGATATGTAGGGACGCACTTTATACAGAACCTTTAATCTGTAAAAGCAATTTTGTACGAGTTCAGCGACGTGTTTTTCGTACCTGAGGTTGGCATCCAATTTAAGACCAAGATTACGAGCTTCCTCTACCCTGCCTATTGTTTCACCTTGAAGGGTTAAGTTAGGGAGATTCAGAGAGTCAAGGTGTCGTTTGGTACCAAAAACCATGTATTTAGTTTTTGACGGATTGAGTACCAGGCAGTTGTGCACAGCCCATTCCACAATACGTTGAAGGTCGTCGTTAATCTCTGCCATAGCTTTCTCGTAATTGGCCTGTTTGAATGAGATATATAACTGTATATCATCAGCGTAAATATGGTACTTTGAATATCTTATACAATTAGTTATGTCCGCACAATACAAAATAAATAAAATAGGGCCCAGTATAGATCCCTGTGGGACTCCTCTCGCGAGAGGCTCCAGTTCAGAGCATACAGAGGAGCCATCGTTTTGACGCAATTCCACGCGCTGATAACGGTAGGACAGATAACTATGGAACCAGTGCACCGTTTTACTGTCAAAACCATAGAATGACAGCTTTGACAGCAACAGAGAAGTATGTATACTGTCAAAAGCGCGGGAAAAGTCCAACAGTACGAGTACTGTGCACATACCCTGGTCTTGCGCCCAAAGGATGTTATCCGTAACATCAAGTAACGCGGTGACGGTACCACGGCGCTTACGGAAACCCGACTGTAACTTTGGCAGTATGTTATGTCTTTCTAGATAACTTGTCAACTGTGTAGAAACTACTTTTTCCAAGATCTTCGATAGACAAGGCAGTATACTGATAGGCCGTAGGTCTTTGACGTCAATTGGGCTGGAGTTTTTGGGCAGGGGCCTAACAGACGCTATCTTCCAGACATCAGGACAAATAGAGGAATCTAATGATTTGTTTATGATACTTGTGATGGCAGACAAGGTATAAGGCAATGACAACAAGATCATCTCTAGATTTATGCCATCGTAGCCCTCTGCATTAGATTTCAGGTCCCTTTATAGTTCTATGGTCATTTTTATTTAGTAGGTTTATATTAAAATCTCCCAACAATATACATATATCGGTTTTATCAAGTGACGTTATGCTGTCTGTCATGGCGTCAAGGAATAGATCTATATCGAGCCAAGGAGGGCGGTAGGCCGTGCCGATGGCGATCTTTTTGGCGTTTAAAGTAAGTGTAAGCCACATTTGTTCCACCGACTCATGCCTTGTATCTATAGGAACAGGTAACGGACGCACACTGAGACCGCGCTTTACATAAAAACCCACCCCACCACCGCGGCCCGAGCGCACACTCGCCGGCCGGGGGACATGACGCAGTCTGTAGCCGGGCACAGTAGGCGCACGCCCATCCTCCCCGGGCCGTAACCATGTTTCGTTTATGGCTAGTATATCGAAACTATGTAATTGTACCATAGCCGTAAAATCATCATGGTTTGTGCCTAAGGACCCTGCATTAAATATCCCAACTTTTAAATGTTTAGCTACCATTATTTATCGATTTTGTGCCGCTCGCGCTCTCTGATGAAATACTAATAGCATACAATAATATAGCCCGCTCGAATGTGTAATGCATGAGACAAACCTGTTAGTGAACAGTATGTTCGTGTATAATATAAAAGGTGCATATCGTGTTTTAGTGTCTAAGATAATACAATGTAAATATATAAATAAATTTGGGTTTATAATTGTATATAATAGTGTAAATAATTTGTAAATATTATACTGTAAGTAACAAAGGACAAGGGAAAATATACAAATCAAAATATGATGTAAATAATCATCAGTACCGCTAAAGCAAATTACAGTTAACGATATGTAATAGTACATTGACATCTTATTAGAAGACACATATAATGTAATTAAATTATAGGTTCGACATGCTACGTACACTAGCTTAGGCTTTTCGCACAAAAGTTTTTGGGACGATGGGCAATGGTAGACAGCATATTTTGTCTTTCCGCATGCATAGATTATGAGAAAAATTAAACCTATAAAGAGTCTATTCATGGCCAAAAACTTTCTGAAAGTCGCCCTCGTCACGAATATCGAGCGCTTTATCGCCCTCGTTTTTTCGTACGAGCACACGGCCGCGCCTACACCAAACAAACTTCCAGCCTCCCTTTTGTGCAGCTTCCCGTACCCTCCGAAATAACTGCCGGTTCTTCGGGGTGAGACGCTCGTTGAGGTAGAAGCGCCGCGCGGGCCCAGCCAGGCCCAGGTCAGCTGATGTAGCACCGCGGCGCACGCGCGCTCCCGCCAACAGCTCGTCGCGGATGCTGCGGCGCGCGAGCCGCACGGCAAGGGTGCGGGGCCGGCGCTCCGGCCCTCCTGCATCCGTGGACACGATGTGACGAGGCCCAGCTCGCTCGGCACTCACGATGTCTCGCTCCTCCAAATTTACGCCAAGCTTCACAGCGATTTGCAAAGCCAAATTTACGCAGTTTTCACCGCTGACCTCCGGTAGATTGGCTATTTCAAGGTCATTTGCCAATAGCTCCTGGTCCCGGTTGTTGATCTCCTCTCTCAGCTGCTCAATTACTTCACCCATATCCACCCGGTCTAGAGGCTCCCGCTTCTCGAGGACGGTAACCCGATCATCGAGGGTTTTCAGATTATTTTGACAGTCATGCAGTGACTGTCGTATGAGAGCGACCTCATCCCTGAAGGATTGCAAATCCCTGTTCACATCCCGCAAGTTGTCCCGGAATATTTTTAGCTCAGTCCTAATTTCAGACATGACGTCGTGCATTGTCTCGGTAGCTGCTATGTGGGATTGGACCGGTATAGTGGGACTTCGGTGGTCAGGACTGGTTGTTCCTGAGGCACTATCCGTCGGCTCGACCGCAACACTTTGGTGGCTAGTTGCTGGTATGCCACATCCCCTTACGGGTGTCTCAGCCTTATTGTCGGTTGCACGATGTTTCTTGCACTCAGGACACTGCCAAGTAGGGGCGATAGCACCCGAAACGGGTAACGCCACACATCGCCTATGGTACACCCCGCCACACTTGTGACATCTAGCGGCACCGGTGTCAGACGCAGCGATAAATCGACCGCAACCACCACACGTCTTGGTCATTGTTGATGCAAGTTGAACGTTAGTTCAGTGCCTCAATGTTGTCGCAGTGAAATTTAAGATGGCGCTGCCTACGCTTTATTGGTTTATGGTGTTTTAACGAGAATTATAGATCGCACAGATCACTAGGTGGGCAGACAAGGTAAGCCTAGGGCGCGCGCACACTAGGGGTATACACTATATTATGATTACTCAATGAATAACTATAGTCACTGTCTATTTTACAAAGACGGGTAGATAGTCACTGTCTAAGGGGCCCGTTTATATTACAAACTATTTTTTACGATTATCACTGCACAGAAACACACGCACACAATGTATATAATATATATTGTAGTATAAGAACTTTTACTTAATAAATATTTTAATTTGAAGAGGTATTTTAATTTAAAAACGTAAACAAACAACAGAGCTACTTGTACTAGTTTGACATCCGTGACGTCACTCCTTTAGATAGCCGTCCCATCGTAAAGCAGCTAAGTCGCCTTTGTTATGTTCACAACCAAAGAGTGCCAGAGTCCGGCAGGCAAGTACGGTTAGTTGCTTTCTACGCCGTCAAGGTTTGCTTTTGCACCACTGAAATCAGATCCATTTTCTAACATGTAATTTCAAATGACTTGGATCACTCCGACTACTTGTAAATAAAACATGATAGCGTCACAATGAGTTGATTTGAGTTCTCAAAATTTACAATAATAACGGAGAACTAACGACTAAATGCAAATATCAAAGACAGAAAGCGGTACCTTTTTTTTTTTTTTGAGGTGGAAAATCCCTTCGGATCTCCAGCTCCGGAGAACCGAGAGCCGGAGTATGTGGTGTTTCCACTAAAAACCACCTCGACTGCCGAACAAAGGCACCCTACGGGAACAAGACCGGGTACAGGGGTACAGTAGCTGTCCAGTCTTCCTCCCATGGCACCACGTTTAACTAAACCCAATCCCAAGGAAGGCTACAAGCCCTCACCTGCCTTAACTGGCAGCTTCCAGCAAGCAACCTATTGCAAATCAGCCACCAGAGCTCCCCATGCTCTGGCGGCTCGCGGCCCCGTTGGCGGCTCTCTGCGACGCCGGCCTTGTCTTCGGGTGGGATTGGACCTCTCCCGATCTCGCTCAGCAGCCTCCTTTTGGAGCATAACAACTTCACAAAAGGAAGCCACGGCTTGCCAGCCCTCCTCGCTCGCCAGCATGGCAGCAACAACTGCTGGCGGGGACAGATCGCGTCCGATCTGGTCGACCAGAACTTTACGTTTCGATGCCCATGCTGGGCAATCCTCCAGAGTATGCTGGGCGGAATCCTGGTCCCCTGCGCAGTGGTGGCATTATGCCGTCCGTTCGCGTCCGATTCGATTCAGATACTCACCGAAGCACAGAAAGCGGTACCTAGCGGAACTTTTTTTGTAAGTCTAAGAAAACATAAATTTTAAAGAGAAATTTGTCTAAATCCGCAATTTAATATTTTAATACCTACGATTACATTATCATTTTATTATAATGCACTAATAAAATGTACATACCTGTAGATTCCATATTCTCCACCACTGTTAATATTTAAACACGAGACGAACGAAAATATGCGTGATGTTACTTGACGGTATAGAAAGCAACTAACCATACCATCACTTCGCTTGACTCCCGGACCCTGGCACTCTTTGGTTGTGACTATAACAAAGGCGACTTAGGTGCTTTATGATGGGACGGCTATCAAACTCAAAAAATACAAGCTAATTTAGACTATATCTTTATATTGATAAATAGCTTTTTGGCCGCCTAAAGTAGTCATTTGGCCGTGTGTGCGTCGGCAGCTTGCTACTTCAATTATAACCAGTGATCGGAGTAGGTAGATTGAAATGACGTCATTGATCCGAAACGTATATTATATTAATATGGACATTCCTCCGGAAATGGATGATTATTTAAAAAAAAACGGAACTTAGGTAGAAATTGTATTCTGCCAGGGTTGCGGCATTTACGAAGAGTTACCGCGGCCCTGGAACGCAAAGGTCACTTGATGGAATGGAACACGGTTGGGTTTTAGTCAGTAAGAGTCTGACACTCCCTTCAGCTTCGCCCAGAGTGGAAGGAGTCATTTGATGATTTCCCATCCTTACAAAAAAAAGGTAGAAATTGTATTAAAATGAGCAATATTATATTCTTCATATTTTTTTAACGGCACACAGGCACGATTATTTATGGAACGCAATCCAGATTTAGACACACTTAGAGAATATAGTGTGGCTATTGAAAAAATGAAGCACATAATTTAATACCTTTTTTAAATTTGCTCCTTTGACATTGTCAGATGTAGAACGGTCATTTTCCATTTATAAATGGACTTTAGATGTTAAAAGAAATAAAGTTTGAAAATAAAAATATTGAAAAACTTTTAGTTATATATTTTAATAAATTACCAGGATAGTAACATTGTAATCGATGAAGATTAAAAATATGAATTTTATTTTTGTACACACACAACCACAACGTCACGACTTTTATCCCCGAAGGGGTTGGCAGAGGTGTATTTCTACACCCACTTTTCGCCAGATATACCTTAGTCCCACGTAATAAGGGGCGAGCCTATCGCCGTACCGGGCACATTTCCAGACTCCGTGCTGCTACTGGGAATTTCGTGACAGAAAAACCCAATAACACTGCCCGACCCAGGAATCGAACCCAGGACCTCCCGATCCCACGCGCACATTTATGCCGCGAGACCAACGAGGCAGTCGTATAGGGTTTGATGTCGAGTTTTCCGTCTCTACGCAAAGATGGTATTTGCATCGTGTTATCCCTTAGTCGCCTCTTACGACACCCACGGGAAGATAGGGGGTGGTGACACTTGTATTCTATGCCGTCAACCACACGGAATATTTTATTTTTGATAAAAAAATATGTAATATGTACGTATTTAGAGATAAACCAAGTAGATTTTTACTCTTTTTATTTATTCTACCCTTTTAATTTACCATGACCACTATGAAAATATTGAAATTTGTAAAAGTGCAACAGTTTATAAAAAGTTGTGACGGTATAAAGGCTAAAAATAAAAAATATTAAAGCTTCAATCGGAATTCAATTGGTTTTTTATTATTCAACAGATAAATAATGAATTATTTTGTTTTGATACCATCCTTTAAATTTTGAACTGAGTAGTAATAATATCACTACCAACAATAACAATATTTAATTGAATCCGGAAATACCGGAATTACTTTCCGGAACTATGGCTAATCCATGTTAAAAACCCTTAGAGCGGGATGATGCGGTCAGTTTGGATGCACATTCTCTTCGGTCACTAGCACAAGCCACAATCTGCAGCTGAAAAATCTGAAACGCCGTCGTATCTTTCAGAGAGACAGCAATGCTACATTCTCCCTGACTACAGTTCCCAGCATCGGAGAGCGCGGCTGAAAGGGCGGCGCCGTCTCCACGTGCATCCTTCAAAGAAGAAAATATAATAAAATGCAGGGCCTGCCCTCCGGTAGACTGATCCCAGCAGGGTTGCAGCAGGTGCTTGTAACTTAGGTTTCCACCGGGATTATAAAATAATAACGTTCAGTTTGGATCATAAATGGTTAAAACAATTTGTAATTTCAACTTTTATTAATAAAATGATGTAAAGACGTTACATAAATTAATTAATAAAATATGGCAATATATAATAATAATAATAATAGGCTAGTTGACAAAAAAAAATTATAAGTCCGTCCTTTAGATTATTCAAAAATAAGCGATACGTATTTCTTTTTTTGTAAATTAAACCAAAAATGACCAAGATATAGCTCATTAAAGTTACATATAACGTCACGACGTGCTGCATTTTTTCGCACTAGATGACGTCACACGTAACTTTAATGGGCTATATCTTAGTTATTTTTTATTTAATCGAAAAAAGAGAAAATACGTGTCCAATATTTTTTTATAATCTAAAATACGGACTAAATAAAATGTAATTATTTTGACCCTGGAAACTACCCTATTGATAAAACAATCCAGTCCAGTTCTCGGCGTCGTAACTAGTTAACAAATCAATTAGTAAAGTTGCCAAACAAAATCAATTAAACTACAATACAATTCAGTAGACAAATTCGGTCAATAAGCAACAAGTGATCGTACTTAGCGAGCAGTAAGTAATATGAGTCAGTTAATACGTAGCGACGCGCGGAGTCGTAGGGCAAGAGTATTTGTACGTGACTTGGGAGTCATTCTAACTCATTCATACTCGCATAACTACATATATGAAATTCCACTTGGTCGTCTGTACATCACATGTAGTAAACAACGAATAACTTCTATAACTTTTTGTACTAGTATGGGCAAACGGCTGTCAGTGATCGCATGCGCTAAGTTTAAATGATGGCGTTCACTACACACATTATCTTCGTATCCATCAACTACGAGTAGGTATAACCACAGCATTTCATTTGTAAAATACTCTTTTGATTTTTAGCGTTGCGTGGAGCTATTTTATCTTACATTTGTGGTTTAGTCTTATTTCTCGTGAGTCGCATTACATTTATGAAGCCACGTATAACGTTTATTATGTCAATAAAGATGTTTTACATTTAGGCAAACGAGTTTTGCTTTGTCTTCACATTTAATGTCGTTAAATGTAAAAGCACAGATGAGCATACCAGAAATGTATGCGAAAATATTTACACCGACTAAATTCTAAAGCCAAACTACAGAGAGATGGTAACCTGTTTTGAATAAATGTATAAATTGCGATGGAGGCAAAAAGTGTGCGAGCACCCAAAGGGTCATAGATAACGAAGCCCGTTGATAAACCGTGAGTCCTCCCCACAAGACACAACCGAATCAATACAATAACATACAAGTATAAGTACTTCATACTCCGTCAACACGTCAAATCCTATATCTCTCAAATATTACAGAAAACGTTTTACTTGTGTTACACTTAGTAGTACTAAGGGCGCGCCGCGTGTGTCGTTGGCTTTACCGACGCGGCGACGATATACTCCCGCGGAAAATATAAGAGGCCGTTGGATATATTGGTTGCCAAAATGATTTCGGGTAAATCATATTTGTCTATGTGACAAGCGTTTCGCTTTGACTATTGTGATGCCTATACATATACGTAGAATATGTTTTTGTTTGTAGTCTTACAAATAATGTACAACAGTGTCGAGTTATATTATAAAAAGCTGCCGAAAGTGATGCGGTCCCAGATTATTCCCCTGCGGCACACAAAACTCTTTTGTGTGGAAAGTTTACTAACCGCGATTGCTTGTTGAGTTCACCTTCACTGTGACTTGGCTCCAAAGTATACATACATGTACACGTGTAACTTACAAGCTTCACAATGTACGACTTGGAAATGTTTCAGTAGTTGGTACAATCCTACGTACGAGTAGGTACAGTGTAAGTGCACTCGCGCCCGCCAACTGCTGAAACTGCTCTTAGATTTAAGTGCTAAAGTTGGAGCGCTAAAACTATTTACAAAGTGAGCGCTCTTCTGATAAAATACTTTAAAACTTATTTTATTAGGTCAATGTCGATTTACATTTCAAATTATTCGTTTTATATAAAAGTGTTTTGTCGATTTCGAGGCATACAAATGTGTATGTACTTTCTAGCAAGCGATGATGGGTTGGATACAGAACCAAATTATGTTAAAATGTATGCTAAAGCTATCTATGGCAGGCATTCATAGTCTAGCGTAATAGTAATACAACTTAACTTCTTTACACTGCAGAATAACTCCGTGAGTATGCAGTAGGAGTAACAACTGTCTTTTAACTACTTGTGACTTTTGAGTTGTGTGTAAAGCCAGATGCTTATAGTGAATACTACACATTTCCTGTTAAGTATGATTCTCAGATGAGAAAATTATTGGTATATCTATGATAATTATGTACAAAACTGTCGTACGTAAGATGACAATAGTGTGCACTGGTACTGAAATCATGAAATCGTTTCAAGGGACGACAACTCCTTTAAATTACTAGAGACGAGAACTTTCTAGGTTCTATTTCTTTATAAGTTAAAAAGCTAATTTTATTTAGAAATATGAAGTGAGCACAGCGTGAAATTGCAATTACTTATTATATACCTTGGCTGTACGAGAGCGCGACTACGACTTTCTGCAAAGTAGAGATCGCAGGGCAATTCCGTACAATATTTAATAATGACCGTGATAAGTGCCACATGATTTTATTCATTAACAATAATATTTAAGTAAACGGGAGCTGTTAAATGTGCGCAGTTTGATGGATCGTTAGCAGATCGTTTGACTTAAAATGTACCGCCGTGTTATAGTATCCGTTACAGAAACGATACGCCACTTATTATATTTAAAAATAATAAGAGTTTCATCGCTATAAACGGGTGAGTGTTCTCATTTATATCAGTCATTAAATTTGACGGAGTTGTTTCGCTAATAACGCGTGATTGGACTTTTTTCAGTGTCGTTGTTAACTTTCGTAAACTTCATCAATTTGTCAAAAGTTTGCGGCTTTTTCTGATAGGGGTAGAGCACATTAGTGCGCGTCGAGAACTTTCGCAATTCTCTGTTTGCCATATTTAATTCATAATCCGTCGGCTTTATACCCAACACTGTTACCACTGGAGCTACTCACACTGATCAACTGTGTATACCTAGGTTTGTCCTAGGTGTGTGTAGTTTAACAGTCGTGATCAAAAGTATAGAAATAAACTGACTAGAAAGAGTATACTGCTTTTCGCTAACAGCCTGAATTTTAGTTTGATACGTTTCACTGAATCAAGTCGTCAATCATCTCGGATAAACGGCACATTCAGTGTGTGAGCGTCCTAAAGTCAACACATCGCGAGTCACTGAAGAACCTGATTGAAATTTATTTTTCTTTTTTAAACACAAAGTGCAATCAGCATGAGTTTGCGGAATCCACGCCACAAAAATAACGCCGGGAATGTTCCGATATAACATAACGTTAATCTTGGACAAATATTATACGCAATATGGTCGCTACGACGACATTCTCATAAAAATGTAGGAGTTAAATTGTGAAATATGCAAAGAAAGCTGCGTCATTTGTTAGCGTGTCCGACGGCGCGCACCCTAGGCCGGCGGCCCTCGTCCTGCGTGCTGCCTCCTGCTCTTACCTCTGTTTCGAAACACTTACCCTCCATGTTATCACGTACAGGTGCACTTATTTTTTTGTAATGAATAAATAACATTTAAAGCCACGTTAGCCGAGTGGAAAGCCCGACAGACTGCTACGCAGAGGGTCTCGGGTTTGAATCCGGTACCAATGACTTTTCGAAGTTAAGTATGAACTACATTGTTAATTTTATTATCGCTTGCTTATCGGTGAAGGAAACCATCGTAAGGAAACCTGCATGTCTGAGAGTTCTCCTTAATGTTCTCGAAAGATATGTGAAGTTTGCTAACCCGCACTTGGCCAGAGCGTTCTCATAGTGCGTAGAGGCCCGAGCCCAGCAGTGGGACATATAGTATACAAATATGCTAGCTGATTATTATTAAATAACATAAAAAACTCGCCCGTGTCGTAAGATATGCCTAATTGGTGAGAATAGAGGGACAGTTTCTCAGGACAGTAGTACACGGCAGCAGGAGATGCTTTCATGGATTTCCGTCCTTATTCCAGAGAATGTAGCACTGCAATTTATTTATTTTACACGGCGTATTCGCGGCATGACTTTTACTTCTTGTTTTTAAATGAATATGAAGGTTAATTTATTGTAATAAGGTTCAATATTCACAATTGTGGACGCAACTTCAATGACTGCCAGCAGTCTTGAATTATTTGTGTTTTTCTATCGTCCCACATAGCAGAGGATACTATGGCATATCGAGCCGAGCTATGTTCCGCCGTGCCGCAGAGAGCGCAGCGCCTTTGGGTATGTTATAAAGTGATTACAAAAGGTATGGGTGTAATAATCCGTGTCACATGTAACAAATAACACACATTATAAGTACATTCAGGGGCTCGTGCGTACCGTTTGTGTGTATTTTTGGCGTTTATCTGAGGACGGCGGCGGTGGTTAGCAATCGCGACACTTACGCGTATTATATTGTTGTGGCCGCGAGTAATACCTCGCCCTTCACCCCTCTCCCTTTGGCCGGGACCTACTGTGTGAGGCACAAAGTTTCACCGCTATTTCAATAGGTAAGTCATTCAGTGTCACTAAATAGAGTTTCCACCTGGAGACGCTTCCTGTAACTCCCACAGCTGTTCCCTTTGCAACGTAATATTATTACACCTCATTAAGTTCCAACGACTCACATTTTTCCTTCCGCTTTTAGACTATTTTATTCACGGAAAATTCTCAAATATGTATTATCATTATTCTATTGTTGTTGTTATATTTAGTTCTCTTGTTTTTAGTGTCTAAAACACACCTGCCACTATCACCTCTGCATCACCCTAAGGTTGACTGCTAGAAAATGCCTTTGGCATTAAGTCCACCTTGTGCAAGTTGTATTGCAGGAAGTTTTAAAATGAAAATAAATGTAAACAGTTGCTAGTAATAGAGTAACTTATTTTTATAGTTCAAATTGAGGTATACTAGTGTAGGAATACTGGATTGTAAAAGCACTTTTGAACTTCCTGGGAATCTAACCCGGGACCTCCCGGTCAGCAGACACCTACGGTATCCACTGGAACACGCAAGCCGACTTTTCTCTTAGCAATTATTGTTTCAGATCAATCTTAATTGTGCTTTGACGACTGTAGCACAGTTAATACTAGCACGGTCGTCATCGATTCTCTTATAGTATTTAAACCGCAAAACAAGCATGTACCTGTAGTAGATTAAGAGACATTGTTAGAACCTAGTGATGGAATATAAATTATTCTACTATTCTGTTGTATTATTTTAACTTAATCGAAGTACAAGGCCAACGTGTCCACTTATTGTCCAACAGTTGGACGATCATCATCATCGTAATCGTTCTATCGTTATCCGGGTGACGTCTAGATGCCCGGGTTGCGCTTACTAGTTTTACCAGCAATTAAATAATAGCTTTTCCACAGGGCGACTGCCGTCTTACCTCCACAACCTAAAGGAATATCGATATTCTGCGGCTTAGACAGTGTACTGGAGGGAACTTACTTTTTATATGGACTGTCAAATATATTTTAATTGCTAAACATACTCTTAGAGCAATGAATCAAACGATAATCAACATTTTAATATGCACATAACTTTGAAAAGTCAGTGTTGCGCGCTCAGGTTTTATACCCGATACCCTCTGCACGGCAATCTGTTATTATCTCCAATATGCTATCGCTGTAAGTTGGACGATAATCGACCATAAACTAAAAATGTTCCCCACCATATGACGTCCTAACAACTAAAATTTGATACATAAACAGCTAAAAGTCTTCATCGTGTCACCCATAAGAATTTTATTTTAATATAAATAAAAATAATGGCTAATAAAAGAAGCAACGACACTTATATTTATATTACAATTACGTTTATTTCCAAGTACTTGTTCCAACAATATAATTTAATACACTCAAATGTTCAATAATTCCCTCCGGAGGCTGACACTTCAGATTTGGGACGCACTCGCTCTGACGGGCACATCGTTTATTTACTTCTTTCCCGGACCCTTTCAATGTAATCTCTAATCTCAGACAATTAACCTCACGTCACGTCAGACTAATTACTGTGATGTGCTTATGTCAACATTCAACTAAGCGTAGACGGCACTAATGCCAATAAAACAATATCTCAGAGAAAAGCACGACACGACGACGACACGACGCCGTGGCGACAGCGTGGCGGCGGCGTGCTCGCCTCGCTATCACTTGGCGCACATTCACTCTCTATCACTCATTCACTCCGCTCTGACGGTTTTATTACCGTCAATCCAACCATTCTGAAATCCCATTTAATATTGGATTCGATCAGATTGAGAACCTTTCTCCTTTAGTCGACGAGTTATCCGACGCTTGTGCACTTTTATTCGAACAAATAGTTCGATAACTTCTACTTACGTGTTATATAATGTGCCCAGTGTTACGTGTAAGTAAGTGAAACTATATTAATGACCGAACGACGTACACAGTACAGACGTATCTCATACTTAAGTAGTTAGAGCCTAGTTGCAAAGTGTGAATCCCTAAATTTTACACAAAGTCCCGTAATGTATGTATGTTTGATGATTAGTACTTACAAGTGACCGGTAGGTCGCTCGGTACTTGTGTCTCTAGCTGCGTACACAGTACACACGGTAGTGACACTTAACGTTATAAACAAAGCAGCTGTGATTAGTATCGCGCAGCTTAAATCGTTTGTGAGAGAACTGAGCCGATTTTTTGACATAAGCTCTATACAAAATATGTCAAACACGAATCTAAAATCTACAGGTCTATCTATAGTTCGAATATTGAAAATGGCCGTTAATGAATGACTAATTAATCACTTATACGTGGCGCGCGCCCCTGGGAGCGAGGCAGACAAGGCGGGGAGGCGACACAATACGTAACTAAACGTATTAGCGCACGAGCTCGCTCACACAACATTAGTCCATTTAAACTTTCTGCATCGTAAATTGTATGAAACTGAGTTAGGTAAATCACATATCCCTTAGCCACCGAGTGAAAGGGGAAAACTATAAAAAAGAGCACTAAATCAGTTCAGTGAGGAGAGTACTCGGCGCGGTGCGCTGTCGGTCGCGCGGAAAAATAAACAAAATGTTCACAGCAGACCTGCCGACTAATTAATCCCGAATGAAACGTCCATATGATGATTCACTCTGTTTCCTCTCCTTAAAAGTTGATTCCCTGCAGCCTTGAGCTTATTTTTTCTGGAAAGTACTTTCTGTTGAACCGTAGAGTGGTTTCTCGGTAGAGGGCGGGTAGCCGTGCCGCGCTGAGGTGACAAATCACGCGGAGTGTTGCTCAGACACACAACACATCACTTGTCGCGTCACGTCGGCAGGCGCCGCTCGTGTCCACTGTGACCTGCAGCGCGTCACCCCGCGCCTCACGCGCCGCAGCGCTCGTGAGTAATTCTCACGAAAGCCTCCAGAAGCCTCAAGCACCGAACACGATCTTGTCGAAGTAACAAATGTTTACTGTGTTATAAGCACAAATCCGGGACAAATACAATCTTATTTTGTCGCCGCTCAAACGGAAAAACTTACTTTATAAATGTCGTTTTTATTACACGTTTCGGTGGCTGTATTGTTCAAATGATTGGGGAGTTTGTTTCGTAATATCGAAGGCTCGGGCTCAGCGATCGTGTGACTATTCTTTTAGATTTAATGTGCGAGTTTACACCGACCTGGTTATGCTATAAGTGGTCTTGTCTACGGCACTGTTTCACTATGCTTTTGTCTCGGTGCGTTTTTTCGTAAAATGTATTATTAAATCAGTACGTTTTGCCAACGAAATGCTCTGGGACGATCTTGCATCGAGTACGGAACCACAATAACGTCTTTACGCAGTACGATATCAGGCCAGTTGGCGTGAGGAAAACAGTCCAACAACAAACGTCTTATTTAGAAGCGACTTAGTATACAGTTCACATATCGTTGATATAGATTCATTAAATGAATACGATTACAGCTGGTGTGGTGGCGGCTGCATTAGTACCAGCGCGAGTTATTTCAGTCCGCGTATCAATGGTACTCGAGCCACGAAACCGGTTCAGTTTTCTCCCAATAACATTAACAACTATGTTCTTTCATTGAAACCTACTGAAGGTTGTTTATTACGCCGTTATAAGTTATGTCTTTAATATAGTCATCGATCAAAGGGTGCCGAAATCCGGTCTTAATGAGTAACCGTATAGCAGGAAAAATATTTTATATTACCTCTTATATTTATAGACTAAAACAATTTGGGCCAAAATTTCAGGCTTTCACTCCAACTCTTGGGGTGCCATTGTTAAGACCAAGTACTCTTAGCTTTCGAGATCCGCAACTTGCTTTTAGCATTCAAGACATTAGTGTGACGTACTTGCACTACAAACTATAAAGCGTGCCCTCGTTGCGGATCCTCCGAGTAATGGTAGGTCGCGTAGCGTGTCACATGTTTACTAAACTTTGACTCATTGACTATACTATGCGGTCGTGAGTCTACGTAGCTTGCAAGTACTATGTGCGTAGCACGTGTCTCCGCGCTTGTAGCACCGAAGTGACGTCACGTGTGTTCGTAGCGACATACCTCACTTGTGACTGGGAATTAATAATTGCGGTTATTTTTGCATAACGTCGTACTCTACACTTATTTTGAGACGCAAACTACGCATAGTTCGCTTATTACAACTGCATATTTTCCAAGGAACATGGTGCGTATGACATTTCGTGTGCAGTAACGATTAGAATATAATCCGTGTTCGCGTGACAACGCTCTCATTGTTAACCCGGTACGTCTGAGCCGGGATTATCTAAAAAGTAGTGAGATCAGACGACGACGGGATAATAAGTATAAGATGCAGCAAGCGTTGTCGGTGTGATTGCAGAGCGCGTATCACTCGCATACGTAATGCACTGCCGACGCGCGACCACACGGGGACAATCAGAAAAATAGGTTCCCATTTATTTATTTACGTGACTACGTTTTACGTTATTTTCAATATTTTCACTGTTACTACCTTCTTCTTATCTAATAATTCTATTTACTATCACAATGTTTATTTTATTCACTTTGACAAGCTTGACATAACATACCTCATTTATGAGTTTAAGACACTTGTTCTTCTCAAAGAAATATAACCTTAGTAATCCAACCTCTCTGGTTCTTCTAACCTCTTCCTCTTATATCTGTACTGCCCATCTGAATCATAGGTTTTTTATCTCTCAGGCTCTTATGTTAGTAAAATGTTTAATAAATTCACCTAGTCCGTATCGTCCAATTCATTTTCTTTTTTCCTTTTTTTAATTTTCTATTTCTCAGTGCTGTAAAGTTGTGTTGTGTTATTTTTCTTGTTGTAACACGCAACTGGCCGGTGGACATTAGAGTAACAGTTTTACAATACATTAGAGTAAAAGCTTTACAATATATATATATTTTTTTTATTTAAGTATTATAACCAAATATATATATTTATATATTATTATATATATACTAGGTATAGTTAATTAATTTATATATTATCTATTATAGCTACATTATGCTAGATACAGATAGTGATAATGAAAGTTTTTTAACTGCTAGTAGTCTCAATGACAGTTTCACAAGTATGCCTTCACTTGCAGAAATTCTTCAGTCTCAGTTTTCTGACGTCGCTGGGCACTTTAATGTAGTCCATATAAATGACCAAAGTATTCCAGCTCATTTCCCTGATATACTGACAACCTTTGACTGTAAGAACATACATGCTATTTTCGTTTCAGAGTCATGGCTCAAACTATGTCTCCCATCAGCCTCATATTCTCTTCCGGGGTACCACCTAATTAGAAATGATCGTGCGGTTGGTGCTGGTGGCGGGGTTGCTATATATCTACGTGCTCAAATTCCTTACCGTATAGCAAGCATCTCGTCACAACCCCCACCCTCGAATGCCAGCGAGCATCTCTTTTTAGAAGTGGAACTAAATCGTACTAAAGTTCTTCTAGGTGTTTATTATTCTCCTTCGTTACGTTAAAAAATTTCCCTTCTTTTGAACATATCCTAGAAACTTTGCTACCTTCTTACAGTGACACAATTATAATGGGCGATTTTAACACCTGTCTCTTAAAACAGGATAGTCGTTCCACCATATTTGAGCGTATTTTAAATTCCAGCAACTTATCTATTCTTCCTCTCAATGCTACACATCATTTGCCAAACTCTGTACCTTCTCTTCTCGACCTCATTTTCATTTCTTCCCCTACTTTTGTATCTAAGCATAGGTCAGTGCTCTGCAGACGCTTTTTCTTACCACGACCTAATCTATCTTTCGTATAAAATACGCCCACCAAAGGCAAAACCGAGAACGATTATGCAACGCAACTTCGGTGGGATGGATCGTTTGAAACTCTGCGTAGATGCCCGTAGCATTGATTGGTCTCCTTTGTACTCATCAGACTGCATAGATGAAAAAGTCCAAACAAGTTAACTAAGCTGTACGACGAGCATGCACCAATCCGTGCTATTAGATTAAAACATCTGCCTGCACCTTGGCTTATTGACGAGATCAAAATTTTTATGTCAAAGAAAGCGGCTGCCAAGGCGAAGTATAAATGTCGTCCAACCCCTGTAAATTTAGAAAAATATATAAGTGCCAGAAATCTCTGCAATAAGGTGTGTAGGAAAGCACAGCGCCAGCATATTCACAACTCAGTTGAAAATGGTGATCCAGTTAAAATCTGGAAATTTCTTAGAACACTGGGAGTTGTTAAGTCACGCAGTGACGCAATCCCTAAAGATATAAATATAGATTCGCTTAATGCACATTTCACTGCTTCGTCCAACTTTGATGGGACGACTAAAACAAACACGCTACGAGATCTTTCACGTATCCCAACTCCCAGATATTCACCTTTTGTTTTCGAGCAATTTTCCGGTTGTGATGTTAAAAAGAGTATAATTTCAATCTCGTCCAATGCTGTTGGTAGTGACTGTATTAGTCGAAACATGATCTTACCTATCCTAGATGAAATCCTCCCTGTCCATTGTCATATCCTAAACTACTCAGTTTCCAGCGGCGTCTTTCCATCAGCGTGGAACGATGCACAGGTAGTTCTGATTCGAAAAAAATCCAAACCCAGTTCTTTTACTGACTTCCGTCCTATATCCATACTTCCATTCCTTTCCAAAGTTCTTGAGCGTTTTGTACATACACAACTCTGTACTTTTCTTTCCAACAATGCTCTCCCGAATCCTTACCAATCAGGTTTTCGTACTGGTCATAGTACTACCACAGCATTGGTTCATATTACTGATGAGATAAGGCTAGGCATGGAGTCCTTACTTGATTTTAGTAACGCATTTAACACCGTGGATTTCCACATCCTGCTTGCCAGACTCCGCTCTATTAACATATCTCCAACGGTAATTAACTGGTTTAAAAGTTACCTGTTTGGACGCCGACAGCGTATACGTGTTGATGAGTCGTACTCCTCATGGTGTAATACAACTATCGGTGTACCGTAGGGTGGCGTGCTATCTCCGTTACTTTTCGCAATTTTCATAAATTCTATCTCCAAACTGTTACTTTCATCCTACCACCTTTACGCAGACGATTTGCAGATATACTCACAGGCGCCACTTGAGTCTATTTCAAAAGCGTTTTCTAACATTAACTCGGATTTGGCGCATATCTGTGCATGGAGCAAAAAATATGGCCTTAAAGTAAATCCATCAAAATCACAGGTAATTCTTATTGGCAGTTCCAGGAATATTTCCAAAATCAACTGGTCTCAGCTGCCTCAGATTCAGTTCGATAGTAACATCTTACCAATCTCAGATAGTGTGAAGAACTTGGGTATCCATATGGATAAAACGTTATCTTGGGGTACTCAAGTACAGGAGACCAGTCGTAAACTGTTTGCTTCTGCTGGGTCGTTGCGTAGGCTCCGGAACTTTCTACCCACAACCACCAAGATTGCACTTGTACAATCCTTGCTTCTCCCAATACTCGATTATGCCGATGTCAGCTATCTTGATCTTAATGAGGACCAACTTGATAAACTTGAGCGTCTCCAAAATTTCTGTATTAGATTCATTTTTGGTTTACGCAAATATGATCACGTATCTGAATTTCAATCTAGACTCAAGTGGCTGCCAATTCGGCTTCACCGGAATACTCATATTCTTATGTTACTGTATAATGTGTTGTTTAATCCTAATACCCCCTTGTATCTCAAAGAACGTTTCAAGTTCCTCCATGACACACATTTGAGGACCTTGAGGTCGTCGGTGGATTTGAGACTGCAGATGCCACATGCACATACCACAAACTTTTACGATAAATCCTTTGCTGTTCAAGTTGTTCGTTTGTGGAATGAGCTGCCGGTTGAAATTAGGCAAGCAAAAACAGCGAACATATTTAAAAATGCATTAAACAAACATTATTTGTCATTGTAAGCTTTATTTTATCACTTTATTTTTGTGTTTATGTTAGTATATGTATGTATGGTATGTAACTATAATTATATCTATTTTATAGTATTGTATATTATGTAGTTAGTAAGTATAGTATAGTATTGTATTTATTTATATGTATAGGTATATGCATACCTACCTTATGTATGTATGTATGTGTATTGTATTAAAACAATTATTGTGTCCAAACAAATGTAATCACTACACATCAAAACGTTTTCTCTTTTACAGTCTGTCCATCCTAAGGTTGCCTGTAAGAAATCGCACTTTGCGATAAGGCGGGAGGCCTTATCGCAAAGTGCGATTTCTTGTGCATTTGCTATGTATTTACATTTAATTTATTTATACCAGATTTCTATCAACAGTGTAGTGCACAATTAAGAATTATCAATCAATCAATCAATCAATCGGCGCGTTTGCGGCGGTGGGTCGAGGCGCCAGTACAACTCGTCACATTAACATAAAGGCGAGCGGCACTGCGGGGCGCGTCATGCTCACTATAGTTGTATCGTTGACAACAAGTAAGTAAGTTGTCGGATCGATGGCGAGCGCAACTTTTAAGATGTCATCGTAACGAGGCCGGTGACTGGACGCTTTTATGACGCAGAGACGACCGCTCTCGGGCCTGACCGGTGTATTCTCGAGGTAACTATCATGGACAATATTTCTATTTCAAACACCTTTCCTAAAATACAAAATACACCACTACTAATAATCGTTTCGTAATTCACACACAGCTGTCAGTGAATAAAATAAATTATGAATAGCAATGTTATTTGGCACAGAGCTCAGAGGTAACACAATTGTTTTTGTAGACTGTCCCGAGAGTATTGTGGCCGCTAGTCTAGCCAGATACGCACAATATAATTACGAACAAAATAAAAACATTTTAGTGTCTTTATAGCTGGAAACATACATAACTTCACGCCTTTTATCCCCGAAAGGGTAGGCAGAGGTGTATTACACGCCCACTTTTCGCCAATTATGTTTTGGTCCCAATGTAGTAGGAGGCGAGCCTATTGCCATCTACCGGGTACATTACTAAGCGAGCGATAATTAACATTATTAATTTAATACACACATAACTTCGAAAAGTCAGAGGTGTGTACCCGGGTTACCTGGGGATCGAACCCGAGACCATCGTCTCGGCAGTCCGTTACGTACACCACTGGGCAATCGCCGTTAGCTGGAAAATATATTGAATATATACTTTAAAACAGGTTTATTTAGTTTCTTAGAGCAAACAATATTCGAGCTAGGTCGTTGGGATTTTCCGGGCTTAGGAAAAATATAACGAAAATTGTTTAGACCTTGATTATTTGGCTGCGATCATAAAATAATTGAGGCGTAGGTACAGAATCAAAGATAGCTATGACACAAGGCATTAACATTGATTTAGCTAACTTTGATTCTATAGATTTTTTTATAGTCTCACGCCTGTATCCCCGAAGGGGTAGGCAGAGGTGTGAATATTACACCCACATTTCGCCATTCATTCTTAGGTCCCATGTAATAGGGGGCGAGCCTATTGCCGTTACCGGGCACATCACCATTCTCCGGGCTCCTCCTGATTATTCGGAAAAACCCAGTAACACTTTTGCCAGATCCGGGAATCGAACCCGGGACCTCCGATCAGCAGTCGCATACGCTATCCACTGGACCACTGAGGCATTCTATAGATACGTCTCAATTTATGAATGTATATTCAAATTTACATTATTGAACGTCAATACTCTAACATAATCAGCCTATCTGGTGCTACATTCATCTCATGTGAAATGAATTCATCATCAGTTCATCACATGTAAACTAGGCTCGAAGACCAAATGTCACAATGAAGAACATTTAAAAGTCTTAGCAATGCAAAATCAAATTTGTTCGCATAAGTAGTTTTATTTAGCTCGCTTAATGATGTGCCCGGAAGATGGCAATAGGCTTGCCCCCTATTACATTGGGATCGAAATATAACTGGCGAAGTGTGGGTGTGTAATACACCTCTGCCTACCCCTTCGGGGATAAAAAGGCGTGAAGTTATGTTATGTATTATTTTTATTTAGAAGCAGATAAGTTCGCGGCGCATTTTGTTACTTGTATCAGACAATGCAATGACAAGACGGATCAAATTTCTTGTTGCGTCACAATACAACGATCGAACAAAGAGATTTGTACGATGGTTTTATTTATCGATAGAGGCGTGCAAGTCAGCTCTTAAAAACTAAATCATTTGTCAGAACACGCACCAGTGGCTGACGCGTGTTATAAAAAAAACAAAAATTATGTTATCTTAGTATCAAAACATTCCGCCAGCACTAGCTTTTCTCACTTTTTTTACAGCTAAAAAGTTAATATAACACAAGTAATAAATTATCTGTGTGTCAAACACCTTCATCAATTCAGAAGGCTTTGTGGATTATGTGACAAACTACCAAGCATGTTTACATTTATATTCATGAAGAACGTTATCTTCAGTATAGTACAAACATATAAACGGGAGATTGTACACTTATAAACAACTTGTCTACTGAGACAATGCCCAAAAGTTTAATACGCTTTGGTAAGCTTTGTGTTGTGTTTGTAATTATTTAACGAGTGACATGACCTCCTTAGTTGTTTGCGCTATCTTAAGAATAACGGCGTATAATATAAAATACGCCGTTAATAATCATCGCAACTATAATAATAATAGTCGCAAAAATCAATATTTTTATAAATGAAATTCTCCTCCTAGTTGACACAATGACGATTTAACAAACAACAAGTAATCCTAAACCCAATTAACTAAAATAACATACTACCGTGTAACACGAAACTAACAAGCACTATCAAAGATTATATTCAATTTGAATCGCTGTCATCTAATGCTTTGTAGTGGTGGAACACGTCCGATTCCTGGAATGTTAATATTTGGGAAGCTATTTTGAAGCAGTTTTTCTTGAACCTTGTTATTCGAAAATCAGAGGTATGGGGCAACCCATTAAATGAACTTTTATAGTTGACTATTAACAAGTGAGACGTAATTAAAAATCGAATAATCACAATTTATTTTTACATTTTAAAATAATAATAAAATAAAGGATGGATTTGGAAATCTCTGAATGTATGCTTACACAATGTATAGCTTCACGTGACGTGGACTACAGTAAGTGCAAAGTATTGTAGGTATGCGGTGTAAACCTGACCTACAAAGTCAATTCTGGCGAGGCATTTAAAAATACCCTCTTAACTATATTTACGTTGAGAGCAGTGTACTGCGGTAGCGTGGGCGTAGGAACAAGAGCACGCGGAGATAATTACTGCACGTTACTCACTAGCTGACAATATATTCCGGCAGCAATTTACATATATTCTGACGTTAGTACATACAAAGTTCAAAAAATTCTACGTGTTCATTTTTGCAATTAAATATTAGGCACATAATAAATGCTCATTTTGTTACATGTTCCTTCTTCGTTGCCATACGACAGTTTTTGTAGTATTTTATGGACTGCATGACTGGTGACAAATTTCAAGCATACGAGTATATCTTACTAACATTCTATAAAAAATATAATTGAAGTAACTTCTTTTAAATGTCCCTGCCGCTGGTGAATACGCGCTATCACCGCTTCGTTGGCACCAAGACAAGCCGCGGTCTACTAACTTAATACCTGCCTCTGTTCGAAGTACGATACATTTTGGAAAATATATCGGTAGAAAATTTATACTAGAACGTGCATATTTGTGAGAATAATTAATATGGCTTGTGATCCTCTTTGGTTTGTCTAAAATATTCATATTATGTGTTAATTTACAACATTGTTTCATATTATGTGTTAATGTACCGCACAATGGAGAGAAATATATTTGTTTAAGCGTGTCGTAGCCTTTACACACACATCCGGCTGAAGTGGAGCGAAAGCGAGAAAAACGGACGAGATAGTTTGTGATACGCTTTGAACGTGGGCCTGAACACACTATATATATATATATATGTGTGTGTGTGTGTGTGTGTGTGTGTGTGTGTGTGTGCGTGTGTGTGTGTGTGTGTGTGTGTGTGTGTATTTGTAGTTTTTGGGAGGCGTCACAAAACTAGGATTTAGGTTTATGGTGCTGACAGAAATCTTAAAGAAAAAACGTAATGATTGTTCGAAGGTCTTTCATGACAATGCATTTAGTCTATACAGAAAACAGTAAGTACTTTATACTAACCATAGGATTTCTGATAACTGTCGTAGGAGCCCTGAAACCACAACTAACTACTTAAAAACTGAGTGTAAAACGTTAAAGTGTTAATTCAATTCATATATTTTATTGTGTAGGATAGAAATTGTTAAATATAAGGTTGCTTTTAGAATATTTAAATTATAATCGAATAGCAAGTCCCAGGCAGGTGAAAGGTGGAAATAAGAAATATATTGTAGAGCCATTACGCACTAGCGACTTGGTATCCCCACGCCGACACAAGTAATTAACTAAGTTAAGGATCCAAGTAAAGCGATTGAATTATTCAAATCCTTATTAAATTGCTTTAAGAAGCAAACTAAATCCGTTACGGATCCTTTGCAAGGAAAATTAAGGAGAATCATTAAATTTTAAGTTCTGGCAGCTGACAACCCCGTGCCGTACGTACCTTCAATAAAATAAACGAGGTATAATAATAATATAATAATATAATTTATTTCTCTCCACAATATAAATAAAAAAATATACAAACAAATCTATACAAAATGGAGAGGCATTTGTTTACATTATATTGTGGGAGATTGGTGCCTAAACTAGACGCAACTCTGTATTTCAGTTCACCAGGTCTCCCCCCTTAAGAGAATGAACAAAATTTGTGTACACAATATAAATAAAAAAATATACAAACAAATCTATACAAAATGGAGAGGCATTTGTTTACATTATATTGTGGGAGATTGGTGCCTAAACTAGACGCAAGTCTGTATTTCAGTTCACCAGGTCTCCCCCCTTAAGAGAATGAACAAAATTTGTGGAATTGAATTTTCTCACAAGACATCAGATTTTACAATTCACATTTATATTAATCACTTATATCATCATCATTATCAGCCTTTTTAACATTCCACTGCTGGACTAGGCCTCTCCTTTGAAAGGAAGAATTGGCCTACTATACCACGCTGGCCAAACGGGTTGGTATAGGGTCCGTGGTGACGGATTAAGAATACGGAATGTCACCACCCCATTTCATCCCATGGGTGTCGTAAGAGCCGACAGAGGGACCATATTATGCAGAGAACAGCACTGTAAGAGAAGGAAAACTTGATACAAACACTTATATAATATATTGCATTAAATTAAAAATAAGAGATTATCTCTTAACCAGAAAGAAACAATATTCAACCTGACTGAGCGCAGTCATAGAGTCCCATGTATTTGAGGAAAATATCAGGGCTGTGTCATCCGCATAAGTAAAAATTCTGCCTATATGGAGGCTGGTTGTACACAGGTCGTTAATAAAAATGAGAAAGAGAGTTGGAGCGACCACACTTCCCTGTGGGACACCGTGAGTTATGTTTTTCTCAGAGCTTTGGTATTAATTTACCTTTACACTCTGTGTACGGCCAGTAAGGTAGTCTTCATATAGTTTTAAAGGTATTCTCCTTATGCCAATACGCTCCATCTTTTCCACATGAGTAGAGGGAAGGACGGTATCAAAGGCTTTGGCTAGATGCAAATACCTAGATTAATAGAAACTACATAACTATGTCAAAACACAACTGGCTGGAAAACACTTCTACAGTGCGTAGTGACTCTTAACTCTGCGATGTTTGGAAATAAAATGCTATTAGACGCTGTAAAAATTGTTTCACAGTTGCAATAAATAAAGCAAAGTATCTTAAAGTAGTCTCCAACTTCAATGAGTTGCGAGGTTATTTGTCTGCAGTGGCTGCTATGGGGAGTTAACGCTATGTTGTTAGCCAAGCAAAAACTTCTTAAAATATGAAATTATTACGGGGTAAAAATGACTATTCTTAATTATTTTACTGCGTTCTGTTATATTTTATGCTGTCAAGTTCCAGAGTTCCGGGATCATCTAACTTCATCATCAGCCTTTATAAGTCCACTGCTGGACAGACCTCTCCTTTGAAAGGAGGAATTGGCCTACTATGCCACGCTGGCCAAACGGGTAGGTATAGGGTTTGTATCAAGTTTTCCTTCTCTTAAAGTGCTGTTCTTTGCATCTTACGACACCCATGGGATGACATGGGGTGGTGACATCCCGTATTCTTAATCCGTCACCACACGGAAAACACATAATATACATATGTATATTATGTGTTAAAATAGTTGTATGAACTAGAAAAACTCTCTCTTATTAGAATACCTTATACACACCTAAACTGTAATAACTAATTTATTTAAAGACACAATACACGACAGAAACTAGTACATGTTGAGGCAAACGTATAGGTTATGGAAGGTATATGCAAGGTATATGCAATGGAATTAAAAACTAAACTACATACCCAAGTATGTGTATACATCGAGATCAGTAATTGGGAGAGTGAAAATTATAATAATAAAAATAGAAAGAAACTTATAATGTAACATACGTAACGTTTATGTAACTACTAGATTTAGTAGTAATGAGCTATAATTTAATTAATTATTTAAAAGTAGAGATGACTCGCAAAAACGCATGTCGGTCATGAAGAAACTGTAATCTTTTAATATAATTTATTACGACGCCCTAAAAATAATATAATTTCTTTGAGTTAGCAGCAATAATTCAATTAGATAATTTGTTATTAAGTACTTATTACTATCCTCTTTTCTGTTTGCTAAGATTTATGCGCATTAACAGTCACTGTGGCTATTTTGGGTAGCGAAAACCGTATTTTTTTATTAAGTAATATTTTTCACCGAAGTCTTTAATTATAACAATATTCTTCTTGCATAAATTAATCTCGAATATGTTTTAACAAGGGTGAAGATGTCGATGAAACTTAAAAGCCTTCGAATAATAGCAGACATATTGGATTGTCAGGTTATAGAGCCTCTGTTTACATTGTCCACCGTCTCGGGTCTCGGTACTAAAGTCTCAGAAACTTTATTACGAGGCTCCAATATTCACAACTTGGAATGTGTTCCAATACTGCTATACCACAAAAGTCAATGTCTTCTGCGTAACCAAATGTGTTCTACTAGGAAGGAGCGAAATTTTATGGACAAACACCATTGACACAACTGCTTAAAAATAAAAACACAATACGCAAATACACCCTTAAACTGTATAATTATGTTGCTTAAATAAGCTTGAACTTGAACTTAACATTTGTATGGCGTTTTTGTAGGAATGCTTCGTTTTCCTTAAGTACTATTTATTTATTTATTTTTACTGGCTCTCTTACTATCCTCTTAACGTATTGAAAATAAATAAACTGGTGAGTCACATAAAATACACTCAACATACAAACCACAAATAACGATTCCCAAGACAGGTGACTGTCTAGCTTCACCTACGATACAACACTATCACACTCTATATAAGCTACTTACACCAAATAATATATTACAGATCATTATTAGTTATACGTGAGCTTTACCGAATCGTCCATAAATTGGAATATCTGGATACTAGACCCGATCATTTAGTATTAGTATAAACAGATTTTATTGCTTTTTGTGGACTTTTGTCTGGAAAACTGCTTATTGGAATATCTATCATCATCATGAACCTTGTCCTTATAGGCAGTTCTATACGAGATGCTTCTCTCTGTTAATGTGTAATGGCTCGTTGGCACACGACACATTTCGGTTGCCGTACGATATTTTCTAAAACGTACCAAGAAGCCGTAGAGCCAGCGCACAGCTCGCACTTCAGTCCTATTACTCTGACGACATGTGTGGCTATATAATTAGAGGTCATAAATTCCTGCCTCTACAACCAAACACTTTATTTTAAGATGTTGTATTCGAGTTCAAAAACAAACATTCTACGTCACGCTCAGGTACAAAGAAATTAATATTATTTTTAGGTTTCATTACGCTAGAATGTTTGTGATTCCTAAAGTTACTTTGTAAATAAAACTTTGAGCTATTGGGTTTTTATAAAAATAATATGAAGTTTGAAGAATTTGGGATGTTTTCAGAGTTGAAACCTGAGATGTTAAAGAATGTTTAATCAGGAACGAACTCTAGAAATTATTTTTCATTGAAGACATGATTTGTATGTGGAGTCAAGTTTTATCTAGCCAATTGTACTTATAATTATCTCAAAACATTTTCATAATTATGATAAGTAATGTATACTACTTATAGCATTTTAAATATTTACTGGCAAGCCTGTTTAAAAAAGTAAGAATTGTTTGTTTACAACTTAATACAAACAAATTATTTTAAAGTTAATGTAATACATATACAGGTACACACATCATACAATTAAACTACATGTACACTAGTATGCAATAGGTGCGACCACGGCTCTAGTTTGAGTATTTCTGTACATACAATTTTCTGGATTTATATCTGAATAAGCTATTTTCTTGTTTCGTTCTTTAAAGGGGGTCTTAAAAGAACGAAACAAGAAAATAGCTCATTCAGATTTTTTACGTAATCGGGTTATAGTTTTTATACTATTATTTTTTTATGTTTCGTATTTTACTTGGCTAATGTAGCAGACATTTTTATTACAGATACTGAATAGAAGTTTCAGCAAAAAAATATATAAACGCTTTTATCAATGACTCAAACACTTTAAAAAGTTTGGTCCACTTCATTAAAGTTGTACCTATATTTTGTTTTCGTGTTCTCATTTAATACCAGATTTGTAACATAGCCCAATTAACTAAACTACATACGGTCAGAGTTTACAGATTAATAGATAATGAAGACCAACAGTCCCAAGGTGGTGTCGGGTTCATCGTCCACAAATCTCTCGTGACCAACGTAGTAAATATCGGGAGTGTGTCGAGCAGGGTAGCGTACCTTATACTCAGAATATCCAAGCGGTATTCGTTGAAGGTCATACAGGTATACGCTCCGACCTTGACGCACCCCGATGAGGAGGTGGAAGACATGTACGAGGACATATCTCGGGCTATACATGGCTTCAAAACCCATTACACCGTGGTCATGGGAGATTTTAACGCGAAACTGGGTAAACGTGACGGTGATGAGCTGAGAGTGGGGCAATTTGGTTATGAGCATTGGAATTCCCGGGGTCACTTGCTGGCTAGCTTTATGGAGAAGGACGGCCTCTATATGATGAATTCCTTCTTCAAGAAGCGAGAATGCCGCAAGTGGACCTGGGTAAGTCCAGACGGTGCCACCAAAAATGAGATCGACTTTATCATGTCGACGAAGAGGCAGATATTCAATGATGTCTCCGTGATCAATTCACTTAAAGTGGGGAGCGATCACCGAATGGTAAGAGGCACATTGAATATCTGTACAAGCCTCGAACGGTCGAGGTTGATAAAGTCCACGCTCCGACCGGCACCGGTTCATATCCAAAACCCCGAGAGCTTTCAGCTCGAACTCAAGAACCGTTTCGAATGCCTGGGCGAATGCGTAGATGTGGACGAGTACAGTAACGGGTTCGTGGATGCTGTCCATACAACAGGGGCTAAATTCTTCAAGCCCCAGAAAAGCAAGATAACCAGCAAGATCTCGGGTCCGACCCTCGAGCTGTTAGAGGAAAGGCGCAAGATGGTTCTGCTATCCTCCGACGACATGCCGAAATATCGGCACCTCAACAGACAGATCTCTAAGTCTCTGACTCGCGATCTCCGCCAATACAACACAAAATGTGTTCGTGAGGCGATCGAGCAGAATAAGGGATCCAAAGTGTTCCAGAGGGATCTGTCTGTTGGGCAGAGTCAGCTGACAAAGCTGAAGACGGAGGATGGCAGAATCGTATCGTCCAAGCCTGAGCTCTTGGAGGAGATCGAAAGGTTCTATGGACAGCTATACACGACAACGCAACAACCCGCAAGTACTCCAGCGTCAGACCCTAGAGCTGGATTGACCCGACACTATACCGAAGATATCCCGGACGTCAGCATGCACGAGATTAGTGTGGCTCTCAAACAGCTCAAAAACAACAAGGCGCCGGGTGATGACGGAATTACGAGCGAGCTTCTGAAGACTGGCGGTGCACCCGCTAGAGAAGCCCTTCGGAAGCTATTTAATTCCGTCATTCTCGAGGGTAAAACGCCACAGGCGTGGCACAGAGGTGTGGTGGTGCTTTTCTTTAAGAAAGGGGATAAAACCCTCTTAAAGAACTACATACCCATCACACTTCTGAGCCACGTCTACAAACTGTTTTCGAGGGTCATCACGAATCGTCTCGAGAGCAAGCTAGACGACTTCCAGCCTCCCAAACAAGCCGGTTTCCGTAAAGGCTATAGTACCATAGACCACATACATACGCTGCGGCAGGTTATACAGAAGTCCGAAGAGTATAACCAGCCCCTATGCTTGGCGTTTCTGGACTATGAGAAAGCCTTCGATTCGATCGAAACCTGGGCGGTGCTACAGTCTCTCCAACGGTGCCGGATTGACTACCGATATATCGAAGTGCTGAAGTGTTTGTATGAAAATGCCACTATGTCAGTCCGCTTCCAGGACCAGAGTTCGAAACCTATTCAACTCCAGCGAGGAGTGAGACAGGGGGATGTCATATCCCCGAAACTGTTTACCACTGCGCTGGAGGATGTTTTCAAGCTTCTGGACTGGAATGGACTCGGCATCAACATCAACTGCGAGTACATCACTCACCTTCGATTCGCAGACGATATTGTAGTCATGGCTGAGACCATGGAAGACCTAGGCACAATGGTCGATGGCCTCTGTAGAGTCTCCCAACAAGTAGGTTTTAAGATGAACATGGACAAGACAAAAATCATGTCGTTGTCCATGTTGTACCTGCTCCTATTCAGGTTGGGAACTCTACGCTCGAAGTTGTCGACAAGTATATCTACCTGGGACAAGTAGTCCAATTAGGTAGGTCCAACTTCGAGAAGGAGGTCAATCGTCGAATCCAACTCGGTTGGGCAGCGTTCGGGAAGCTACGACATATCTTCTCGTCTGATATCCCGCGATGTCTCAAGACGAAAGTCTTTGACCAGTGTGTGTTGCCAGTGATGACTTACGGATCAGAGACGTGGTCGCTGACTATGGGCCTTATCAGAAGGCTCAAGATCACTCAGAGGGCGATGGAGAGAGCTATGCTTGGAGTTTCCCTGCGAGATCGAATCAGAAATGAGGAGATCCGCAGTAGAACCAAAGTCGCCGACATAGCTCTCCGGATAGCCAAGCTGAAGTGGCAGTGGGCAGGGCACATAGCTCGAAGAACCGATGGCCGTTGGGGCAGAAAGGTTCTGGAGTGGCGGCCACGTACCGGACGACGCAGCAGAGGTAGGCCCCCCGCAAGGTGGACCGACGATCTCGTCAAGATCGCGGGAGGCGGTTGGATGCGGGCGGCTCAAGACCGGTATGTGTGGAGAACCTTGGGGGAGGCCTATGTCCAGCAGTGGACGTCGTTTGGCTGATATGATGAGATAATGAAGTGTTCTTCGGTGCGTGTTAATGAGCCAGTTAAACAACTCAGTTATAATAATTGTTCACAAGCTCTCCATTTAAGAACAGCCGAGGTCGCGCCACGCCACGCTCCTCGAGCCTGTAGCCACTAACAGTACTATGTTAATTGTAGCTCTCTCGCCAACTTTGCAACATGAATAAAACATTAACATTAACTTAGCAAGTCACATCGGTCTAGCGATTGCTATAAAACCAGTAGTTATTTATAAAACGGCTACCCTTTAAAATGCAAGCTTTATTTTCGTTCCTCTAAGAGCTTTGAAAACTTTGCTGTATACGCCTTTATATCTATCGCTATTCTGAGGCAGAATGATATAGCTGAAGTACAACGTGTAACATGGTGATGGACAATCTGTGCGCGGGCCACTGATGTATTAAGTGTCGTGTTGTGCGGCGAGTGTCGATAGCACTAGGCGGCCGGCGCGCGGCCCTTCCCCGAACCCCCGCATTTCCGAGCCTCCGAGGCGCTTTATGAGCAACAAGCCCATTCCTCTCCCCCGGGCAGCCGGAACTTAGTTGGTAGCTAATGAAACAATCAATATTTTTACTGGGTTTAATACATAACAGTATCGGATTGTGAATTTATAGCACGAGGGCTGACCCGCTGAGATTTTATGAATATTTCAGGTCACAGGGAGAGAGCGTACCATAATACGTATTTACTTGGAACTTAAGTAGGCCTAATTAAGGAAGTCTCGAAGCTATCAACAAACATAATGATTGAGAATGACAATACAGTGTAGGGGCAGAAACTTAACGGACGAAATTATTAATGCTATAGTCAAGCTGTCTCGAAAACAATGTGTTCTAAGAAACCCACCGAGAGTTTTGTTAAGTCAGTATTTTTGTACATAAAAAGATTGTGTAATTAATAGAGACACAGCCAAATGTAATTCTACTTATTACTCAAAAGCAGCTTACGCATCGTTTAAAATAAAACACCTAGTTTAATAGTACCTGAATAAAAAGTTCAAATAAATATAACCCAATGTTCAGAATATTTCAAAGAATCATAATTTTATTTATGATTCTATGAATATGTTACCTGTAAATAAAACTGTTCGAGTTTCGATTTTATTATCTTGTATCGACAGATAAGTCCTTTGTATGATCAGTAAGATCATTCTCATGTGTATTTCATTTAAAAAGTCCTACTTTTCTCAGAAATAAAACCTATATTTCATGTAGTTAAAAAAACAATATGTTTGATCATTTCAAACTATGAATTTAAGTGGATTGTTATGGGTACCTACCAGGAGAAATTAAAATGGAAATGACTGCCAAAGTAACTACGTGGAAATAGGGTTGCGATCATAGGTTGATTCAGTTTGTCGATTTTGATATAAGACTGTCTTGGTAGATGAAAAATTATTGAAACACTTAGTGACCCATTAACTCGAACTGGATTCACGATCGCTCGACATTGTGGTCGCGTAGACTAGATCAACAGGCGCGTCCCACACGCTAGACAGACCAGCGTCCACACACAATATCTGTAATAGTCACGTCTCAATGGGGATAGATTTCGTCAATCATGTGAGATTGTTATATTTATTGACAACAAATAAAACATTTACAAATAGGCACTAAGTTTTCATACTTTATACATTATTGGTCGTTGGACAATACAATAGAAAATTGAATTGAATTGTGAATATCTTAACGCAAACATTTGACGACTAACCTTCGCGGGATTGCAGTTCGCCTCTTAAGCCGTGTGACATGTTTACAAATTGTGTTTGTATACGACAGCTCGTCAGTG
The DNA here is from genome assembly GCA_944739405.2 of Euclidia mi. NCBI lineage: Eukaryota > Metazoa > Arthropoda > Insecta > Lepidoptera > Erebidae > Euclidia > Euclidia mi. Next base: position 1,856,708 of record OX123187.2, on the reverse strand, counting down.
CAATAGTGCGAGTATTGATGCACCATATAACAGATTTACGCGTAAATACTCGCCAGGACGTGGAGTTGTGGAAACGGCCCGTGCAACCAAGTAGCTAAGCCAACAACAAAAATGTGATAATTGTCTACTTTAGCCGAGTTACAAGATGAAAATATTGGAGTGGTTTAGTACAAACATAATAAATCTCACGTCGTGTCTTCTAAGAGTAGACGCCGCCGCCGTAGTCAAATATAAACCGTAATGTTATAAGACATGGTGCGATTGAATCTGTCAATATCGATACAATACGAGTGCGCACTACACAAAGCGAGGCGACGCCGAGGTACCGCGGGTTATTGTCGACGTGAATGATTCGGCGACGACGTATGTGTGCGCAGGAAGTCACGACTCAGCCACAAATCGAATTACATCCACCTCGCAGCCTCCTCAGATTTATTGAGAGCCGCCACGTGTGCGTGACCCTCACGGTCACCAATGGCCACGCACACACGGCACATATATTTTACTTGAGCAGCCAATGAATGCTACAAGCAGACCTGCGATTGGCCGAACTAATATTAAACATATCTTATTTGATAGACAATAAATATTGAGAGGAATCAATGATAATAAGTTATATAGTTTGCTCACTTGCGGTACACGAGTGTAATGATGTTTGATGTAGGTATGTATGTAAACACAAGCAGTGGGTGGGCGTGTTGCGTCGGTGGCGCTGATTTGGTTTTATCGCGCCGCGCGCAACCGTCCGCTCGTGTAATTATGTGTGTGGTTTGTTTGATGTGCCATTGTAAACGTTCAAGATAACTCAGTCAAGCTATATTCACCACGAGAAACAAGCTGTGAGGCAATTAGGCCGACGGTCCGCTTTATGGACGGTTAGAATAACATTTCATGCGAGCCGGTATTCCTCTGAGCCGTTGCCTCTCGCAAACTGCTGACCTATCCCAACGATATTGATGACAAAGATACCTTGTTTTGAAGATACTGTCACAATACTTTACGCGACAAGGCACACAAATTGTTCCCTAAATATTTTTGTACTAAATATAATAAATACCATCTAACAAGTGCGCATTACATTGCAAGAGTCCTAAACTAACAAAACACTTTAAATACCTATGTGAAAGAAGCAAATAAGTATTTATGTCGTCAACAACGTAATAATAGCGTAATAATGATCAGCTACACTTAATGATCCTATTATAGTTTTACCAAAAGTTAACTGTACCTTAAAATATATTCGCTATAAAATGTATTATCGCTGAAAAGCTACCATTTTGAAAATGCATATTTCCTACATGGCAGCCAGATCGTCCAAAGAGAAAATCGCATTTTTATAGAGCTCGTAGCTCTCGACGAACGAGCGAAGCTTCTTTTAGTGAAGAGCGAGCTTATTACTAAAACTAGCTTCATTGAATAAAGTAACATAATGACTAGTGACGTCGCGTCCCCGACACAATGCCGGCTGTATAAAAAACTAGCTGACCCAGCGAACTCCGTATCGCCTTTTTAAAAGTTTTTATTTAATTCCCTTTTTTCCAAGCCCCTTTTCCAAAGTTGCCATTGACTTAGCGCTTAATCTCTTATCAGTTCAGAGTCTATAAATGATGAACAAACAAACATAGATTTTTATATAATATTGAATTCCCCATTCCTTAAAATATCGGAGACGATACCCATATCGACTTTAAAAAAAATCCCGTCCGCCATCTTTGATCACGAAATAGATGTTGTATTTGGATTCACCATCCCTTAAATCATCAGAGACGATACCCATATTGATTTTTTAAATTTTTATCACGAAACAGATGTTGTATTTGGATTCACCATCCCTTATAACATCGCAGACGATACCAATATTGATTTTTTAAAATTTTCCCATCCGCCATCTTTGATTTCCCTTCTGCCATCTTTGATCACGAAACAGATGTTGTATTTCAATTCCCTACCCCTTAAAATATCGAAGGCGATACCCATATTGATTTTCAAAAATTTTCTCATCCGCCATCTTTGATTGCCCGTCCGCCATCTTGGATCACTAAATAAATTTCATATTATTAATCAGCGTCCCGAAAATCTCGTAAACGATACCCATATAGATTGTATCCTATTCGTTTAGCCTTTTTTTGCCTTTGACTCAACCCTCCCCCTCCTCGTTTGACCATTTTATTATTTTTGTCTGGCCCCTAAAAGTTGTGGCGTAATTTTATATAGTCTATAGCCTTTCGGAATAATTGGGCTATCATAGGCAATAACAATTTAAAAAATCCGACTGCTAGTTCCTGAGATTAGCCGACATTATCTTTTAGCATTTTTAGCCTTTTGCCCGGCCCCAAAGGGTCGAAGCGTTATGTTATATGTTATTTGCCTATAGCCTTCCGGAATAACTGGGCTATCGTATACTAAAAGAATTTTTCAGATCCGACCGGTAGTTCCTGAGATTAGCGCGTTCAAACAAACAAACAAACCAACAAACTCTTCCGCTTTATTATATTAGTATAGATATATCATGAAATATGCTTTTCATTTTGTCTTTTCGATTATTAACTCTCTTAAATTATTTTTTGTAAAGTAGTATGGATTAATTATGCATATTTGACAGCCAGTGTATAAAGTGACGTAATCTGCGCATAATTGGGCTAAATATCTGGTTCTCATACGTCAGTTTCCTGGTTACTCTAAGTGACACCTAGTCTACCTTTTATCTTATTCAGGCAATTTGACTGAAACATTATTTGACATCAGCATTTTAGTTATTATAACTCTACTCCATACTTCTGACTGTCTCCGTGGTCCAGTGGATAGCGTATGCTACTGCTGATCGGAGGTTCCGGGTTCGATTCCCGGGTCGGGCAAAGTGTTATTCGGTTTTTCCGTTAGGAAATTCTCAGTAACAGCACGGAGTCTGGTAATGTGCCCGGTACGGCAATAGGCTCGCCCCCTATTACGTGGGACCTAAAAATTCATGGCGAAATGTGGGTGTAATATTACACCTCTGCCTACCCCTTTGGGGATACATGCGTGAGTCTATAAAAAAATACTCCATAAAAAGCTTGAGTTGCTTGATATTAATTACCTTATTTATTTTTAACTTGACATAACATAAACATTGATTTTGACATACTTCTTTATATTTTCTTTTGACATGGCTATTAATTTATTTTTAATTTGAAAATTAATCTGAATTTAATAAATTTAATAATTTGAATTTTAATCCCAATTGAATTTGTTATTTGATGTTATCTTAATTTTATTTAATTAATTATTGTGTTTACATTCATCATAACCAGGACTAGATGAACCGATGGCCGTTGGGCAGAAAAGTTCTGGAGTGGCAGCCACGTACCAGACGACGCAGCAGAGGTAGGCCCCCCGTAAGGTGGACCGACGATCTCGTCAAGATCGCGGGAGGCGGTTGGATGCGGGCGGCTCAAGACCGGTCTGTGTGGAGAACCTTGGGGGAGGCCTATGTCCAGCAGTGGACGTCGTTTGGCTGATATGATGATGATTACATTCATCATCACCAGCCTTTAACAGTCCACCGCTGGACTAGGCCTCTCCTTTGAAAGGAGAAATTGGCCTACTATACCACGCTCGCCAAACGGGTTGGTATAGGGTTTGTATCAAGTTTTCCTTCTCTTACAGTGCTGTTCTCTGCATAATTTGCTCCCTCTGTCGGCTCTTACGACACCCATGAGATGATATAGGGTGGTGACATTCCGTATTCTTAATCCGTCACCACACGGACATGTGTGTTTACATTAGTATTATAATTATTGTTGTATGTTCACACACAATGTGAAAGTTTCTTTTAAATAAATAAATGAAATGAAATTATTAACCTTATTTTCTTATCGAAAATTTAGAGAATATATATCTATACGGTTTTGTCTCGGTAAACCCAACTCAAAACCAAACTGACAACAGTGTCAAAAACTGTTGACAGTCATTATGGGATCTTGACCTGGTATTAAATGATCCTGATTGTAACTTTAGAATACAGCTATCCCTTTGACACAGTATAAATATGGAACAGTATGGAAACTAAGCCTAGTTGATAAAATAATTACCTACGCGCCATTGAAGCATTAGGGTTGTCACTTTTTTGATATTGTTTTTTTTTTTTTTATATTTGTTTCTGTGGTGATCAATCAATCGAATTGAAATAACTAGTTTACAAATAAAATTTAAATATCTAAGTAATTTCATGGCGTCAGTTAAGCTCAGCCAAATACGAGTGTGTAAAATACGGAAAACGTACGTAAAGCAGTGTTCCTCCCGGATTCTTGAATATAATTAAAATCTACGTAAGTAGATTTACCAGCGGCAACAGAATTACTAAAAAATTGAGTAGAAAAGCGAACTTTCATTTTTTTCTAAATTTGCTGGATATATGTGGCTGTTTGTTCGTTCTTTTGCTTATCATTTTCATAAAATTTTATGATGTGCTCGTATTTAGCTACAAGATCCTGGAAATGGACGTCTTAGGTAATCAAATTGTTGCAAACCAGTTTTATGAGATGGGGTGCATCAAATATATTTTTGGTATATTTTTTTTCCACATTTTAAAAGATCGGATTTTAGTTTTCTTTTCCAAGGCGTGTCCAATGAAAGAGATCTGGAAGTTTGACTACTGTCAGCCGCTAGAAGTTTTACATTTTCTTCTGTCTTTGTACAGATTTCAACCACCTTCGGAGCTTCGGTTAACATTTTTATTAACATTTTTTTTTGTAAAGCCGGTAAATGAAGAGATGGTAATGAATAAATTTTAAGTTGTTTGCGATAGGTGTCCGTTAGAATATCCATAGCATTGAAATGTTCTTCACAAACAGTACAGTTTTGAGGCGGTCTGTTTATCAAATCTTCTCGAGATATCAAGCCATAACAAATTATTCTGTCATTTTTACCAGAAAAGGTAAAAATGACAGAAAACAAAACAATTCAAGCTGATGGCCACTTTTTACTACTCGTCGGGAGGAAGGTAAACATACAATTTATGTAAAAGATTACTTTTTTAATTACATTTTGACAGCACTATCGGCCTTAACACCCTCGAAAATCATGAAAACGACACCAATGACGAAAAAGTTGATAATTTATTGCAGCCGCCATCTTGGATTTTTATTTTGACAGCACTATCAGCTTTAACACCCTCGAAAATCATGAAAACGACACCAATGACGAAAAAGTTGATAATTTATTGCAGCCGCCATCTTGGATTTTTATTTTGACAGCACTATCAGCTTTAACACCCTCGAAAGCCATGAAAACGACACCCATGTCGAAAAAGTTGATAATTTATTGCAGCCGCCATCTTGGATTTCCATTTTGACAGCACTATCAGTTTTAACACCCTCAAAAACCATGAAAACTACACCCTAATGAAAAAGTTGATAATTTATTGCAGCCGTCATCTTGAATTTCTATTTTGACAGCACTATCAGCTATAACACCCTCGAAAACCATGAAAACGACACCCATGACGAAAAAGTTGATAATTTATTGCAGCCGCCATCTTGGATTTCCATTTTGACAGCACTATCGGCTTTAACACCCTCGAAAACCATAAAACAACACCCAGGACGATAAAGTTGATACTTCTAATCGATTTCAGCCGCCATCTTAGACTTACGTTTTGAGTTAGGTTCACGAATTTATTATGATCTATCACACGGACGTATAATTCCAGTACAATTTTATTATTATAACAATAAATCATTCTGCCCTTTCATAGTCAGCAGGAAGTTTAAAAAACGATAGCTCCGGTTTTGATGAAGACGAGTTCAAACAGCAGAATAGTACACGATACGCTTGTGGCATTTTTAAAAGGTCGCGGAAATAAGCGTAACGTGACCACACGCCTTGACGCGGCACTCACTACTGACAGCACCGCGAGAACCGCTTAGGGGTCTCGTCGATGCGCATGTTTGTGTGAGTGTGCCGTTTTGAATGTTTGTTGGTAGTTTCCGTACTGTTCCATATTTATACTGTGCCTTTGAGTAGCAGAGATCAGGCAAAGTTGATAGCATTTGTTTCTGTTAAATGGTTTAAAAGTGCAAATCGACACCGAGATAATAAACTCAAATCGAATCGAAGGTAGATCGTAAACGTACTGCGGTACGTTTTCGATCTACCTTCGATTCGATTCTCTTAGCTGAGCAGTATGCGTACTGGGTAGTATTATTATTCGTGATAATAATACTACCCAGTACGCATACTGCTCAGCTAAGTAATAGTCAGGGGGTACTTCTGTCTGTTGGTCTGTCCGACCATTAGACAGGGCTTCGGGTACGCGCTCCCGGTTCTCCGAGCTACTGTAGTCACTACCCTATATCCAGGGAGGCAGTGGGCCACATCAAGAGTCTGCTGGCCTTCCTCGAAGAGCTGGGGTGGCTCGAATGAAGACACCATTCCCACCTGCACGCAAAATACACGCCAAGACGTGGAGTTGCGGAAACAGCCCGTGCCATCAAGTATCAAGTACCCTATATCCGTCCAGTGATTACAGTACCCCAACCTACAACCCCTTTCTTCCTTGCCATTCCCTCCTATCCATTTACCCCGTATCTCCTATCACCTATAACGACAACATTCCCAAGGAGGGTTGGCGTCAGGCAGGCGGCCGGCTGGTAAAATTCATGCCAAAACCTTTTGCAGTATGGCCAAGTATGTACATGAGTGCGATAGGATTAGGGCGTTCCCCGCAGGCGACGCGCAGGGGCAGCACCCGGCACCTGCGAGAAATATGCAAGGGTTGTTGCACTACTCCGGGCGAGTGCAACATAAGAAGCAAGCCTGTGACGTATAGGTGAGGTATGCAAGTTGGAACGTAGGTACGATGACTGGAAGAGCTAGAGAGTTAGCTAGTGTTTTGAAGAGAAGACGAATAAATGTGGCATGTTTGCAGGAAACAAGATGGAAAGGTACGAAAGCTAGGGAGATCGGTGAAGGATACAAGTTTTATTATTGTGGAAGTGATGGCAAAAGAAATGGTGTGGGGATTGTGTTAGACGAAAATCTGAAAGATAGCGTGACAAGTGTAAATAGAGTTAATGACAGATTGATTGCTGTGAAAGTGATGTGGCAAGGTATTATTCTGAATGTGATAAGTGTGTATGCCCCCCAGATAGGCTGTGATGATTGTGAGAAAGAGAAGTTTTGGATGGATTTCGATAGCATGATGACGAATATACCGGAGAATGAAGAGATTATTGTGGGAGGTGATTTTAATGGACATGTGGGACGAACAAATGAAGAGTATGAAAGAGTACATGGAGGTTGGGGACTCGGCAGCCGAAATTGTGAGGGAGAAGCAATTCTTCAAGCTGCTGCCGCTTTTGACCTAGCAGTTGCAAATACTTGGTTCGAAAAAAAAGAGCAACATCTGATCACGTATAACAGCGGCCACCATATGACCCAGATCGATTATTTCTTAATAAGACGTAATCGACTCAACTGGGTCAAAAACTGTAAAGTGGTACCAGGAGAAGATTTAGTCTCGCAGCACAGGCTCCTGATGGTCGAACTTAAGATTCAAATAAGCTTTAAAAGAACCAAGCAGCAAGTGACTCCAAAAATAAGATGCCATATGTTAGAGAAGAATGAATGTGTAGAAAAATTCAGAGATAGAGTGGTAGGTAAAATGTTAGGAATGGGCGATATGAATGATATCGGGCGATGTCAATGAGTGTTGGGAAGAGATGAGTGAATGTATTAAGGGTGTAGCAAAGGATGTTTTAGGAGAGTCGAAAGGGAAGCGTATAAAAGATAAGGACACGTGGTGGTGGACAAAAGATGTACAGCATGCACTTAAGGAAAAGAAAGCAAGGTTTAAGGAATGGCAGCTGATGAACGGAGGAAATGAATCTTTAGAAGAAAATAAGAAGAAGGAATATGACGAATGTAAAAAGAGAGCCAAAAAGGCCGTAGCCATTGCTAGATCCAAAGCCCTAGACAAGTTGTACGGGTTACTTGAAAAACCCGAGGGTCATAAATACTTATACAGCATGGCTAAAGCTAGAGAGAGAAAGGCGAAGGATGTATCCCATATTAAGTGCATGAAAGACGAAACAAGAGCGATTCTTATGGACGAAGATAGAATAAAAGAACGATGGAGGACATACTTTAAAAAGTAAATGAATGAGGAGAACGATTGAAGCGGAAAACTTGAGAATGAGGTGATGAATATTGGGTTAGTGAAGGAAATAAATAAGGACGAGATAAAAAAGGCTGTTAGTGGAATGAAGAATGGAAAATCGTTAGGAGATGATGGATGGGCGTGGCTGACTTTATTCTTCAATAAGCTGTTGCACGAGGAGACCATACCCGAGGAATGGTGCAACAGTTACCTAGTGCCCATTTTTTTAAATAAGGGTGATATCCAAGAGTGCAACAATTATCGGGGAATAAAGTTAATGCCACATACTATGAAAGTATGGGAGAGAGTAATTGAGCGACGCCTGCGTGACGAGAGTGAGATTTCACGAAACCAATTCGGTTTTATGCCTGGTCGAGGTACGGTGGATGCCATTTTCGCTCTTCGCCAAATATGCGAAAAATACAGGGAGGCACATAAAAACTTGCACATGGTGTTCGTCGACCTTGAAAAGGCATATGATCGAGTGCCCCGTGAAGTCTTGTGGTGGGCCCTGAAGAAGAAAGGAGTGCCTGGGAAATACCTGACGTTGATTCAAGCCATGTACGCTGAATGCCGAACGCAGGTCCGATCCGCAGCTGGTATCACAGCCAGATTCGATGTGGCCGTAGGCTTGCACCAAGGGTCGGCCCTTAGCCCCTACCTCTTCCTGTTAATTATGGATGCTATATCATCGGACATACAGGAAGAGGCACCCTGGTGCATGTTGTTTGCCGACGACATCGTTCTGGTAGCAGAGAGTGGACAGAAGGTGCAGAGCAAGCTGGAAGAGTGGCGGCAGAGATTAGAGAATGTAGGCTTGAGAATAAGCAGAACCAAAACGGAATATATGTTCTGTGACTTTGGCGGTCTCTCCAGTCCTATACCGGTTACACTCGGCGGTACACCTCTACCAGTATGCTCCGATTTTCGCTACCTAGGTTCACTCCTGCAAGATGACGGCGAAATTGATCGGGATGTTAGGCAAAGAATCAACGCAGGATACATGAAATGGCGACAGGTCTCAGCCACAATATGCGACCACAAAATGCCTGTTAAATTAAAGGGCCGTATGTATACCCTTAAATATCTGTCATATAACCGTAAAACTTTAAAAAACCTGACAACCTCCGAGAGGAATGCAAGTTCTTACAATAATCATAATAATCTTAAATACATGAGTCCACCTCATTCGATAAAACCTAGCTGTAATTACAATATTAAATCTCAACCACGCAAGGGTTCAATCCCCTATTATTTTCAAGCTGCAGATAAACCTAAAGTATGCACTAAGTCTCAACCACGAAAGGGTACAATTCCTTTCTACTTTCAGGTTATAGACAAACCAGACACACGCCAAATCCCTATGGACAAAGAGTCGGATAATAACAAAATCCAGTTTTTTCGTAAACACTAATAACACTACTTTTTCTATTCTACATCAAAACATTGCAGGTGCTCTAAATAAAATTCAAGATCTTGATCTGGCTATACATGATCTGCACGAATCAGGTTTAAACATTGAAGTTGTTTGTTTAAGTGAACACTTTATAACTGAAGGTGAGGAAAATTATTTGTTATTAAATATATATCAACTTGTTGCATTTTACTGTCGAAAACAACGTCGAGGTGGTACTTGCATACTTTGTAAGAATAGGTATCAATGCACAGAATTAGCTGACATCAATGATATGAGTATTGAGAAACATTTCGAAATATGTGGTATAGAAATTAAAAACAGTAACATTATTGTAATATGCATATACAGAACTCCAAACTCAAACATTAACGTATTCTTTGAAAATTTTGAAAAATTGTTAACAAAAATACAACACAAAAAATGTAAAGTTGTCATTGCCGGCGATTTTAATATAAATTTCTTACATAGTGATAGAAACAGTATTACATTTAATGAACTCATCTCGAATTATGGTATGCAATGTCATATAAATGAGCCGACACGAGCAAATAAATGTATTGACAACATTATTAGCAATATTTCAACAGCGTCTGGAAAAACACATAACCTTTGCCTATCAGACCACAATACTGCTCAGGTTTTAGAATTCAAGTGTCAAAGTAATAAAGCCACAGGTCATTACTTTTTAAACAAAAATGATCTCAGTAAAGAAAATAGGAATAAATTCCTCGAATGTATAAGCAAGTTGTCTTTTTCAGAAATAAATGAAGACTCTGAAGTCAATATTGCATTTGATAGATTTCATGATATGTTGGTATTATTTTATAAACTATGCTTCCCCATCATAAAAGTAAAACAAATTCATAAAAGTACTAAAGTAAAATGGTTAACTAAAGGACTAAAAATTTGCAGCAAATATAAAAGAAAATTGAGATTAGAATACTACAGAAATAGAACGATAGAGTGTAAAAATAAATTTAAAACATATTCAAATATATTAAGGAAGTGTATTAATCACCAACAATCGACCAGTCACCAAAAATATATTGCCTACTCTAGTAATAAGTGTAGGGCCACTTGGAATGTTGTTAAACGCAATATCGGTAATCAATCATACCAGATATATATAGATAAGATAGTTAACAACAATGCTTTAGTAAATTCAGGACGTCAAATCGCTAATATATTTAATAATTATTTTATTGAAATTGTAGAAGAGAATATGATTAAAAATGATAATAGCACCTATTTCCAAGATAGTAATTTTAATAATATCAATACAAATAGCATATTTTTAGAGCCCACGAATGCAGTAGAAATCTGCAATATAATAATGTCACTGAAAAACACAAAATCATCAGGTCCCGACAATTTCAGTACAGACCTAATTAAACTCATATCTCCATATATATCAAAGCCATTAGCATAAGTATATAATAAATTTGTCTCTTGAACAAGGATGTTTTCCAGAAAAGTTAAAGCTGTCAATAATAAAACCCTTACACAAAAAAGGTTCGAAAACTGACAAAAATAACTATAGACCAATAGCTTTAACATCTATACTTTCAAAAATTTTTGAAAAGGTGTTGTATAAAAGGCTAATCAATGTTTATAATAAATATGAGGTTTTAACCAAAGAACAATTTGGATTTCGGAGAGGTAAATCTACTCAGCATGCGATATTTTCTTTGATAAGCTCAGTTATAAATAATATAAATAAAAAAATACCCTCTAGTGTTCTATTGTTAGATTTGAGTAAAGCATTCGATTTTGTGAATCACGATATACTCATTAAAAAACTGGATAAAACTGGTATAAGAGGTATAGCCATACAATGGTTAATTTCATATTTAAGCAACCGAAGTCAAATAACAAGAATAACTCAATTCAACAGTAGCACAAACTTTTTACAATGTTTTGATTCAGAACCTAGATTCAATTATTACGGTGTACCGCAGGGGAGTATCTTGGGGCCATTGCTATTCCTCATCTACATAAATGATCTGCCCAAAGCAATAAACATCACCAATGTGTGTTGTTTGCTGACGATACCTCAGTAATAATAGGTAGCAATAACTTAAAGACATATGAACATGAAATAAATGAGACACTTCAGAATATAATTAAATGGCTTGATACAAACTCTTTAAAAATAAATATAGAAAAAACTAAACTTATTCATTTTAGGACAGTAAAAACACAATAACTTCAATTTTCAATAAATCACGATGGCAAAAAAATTTAGCAAATACACAGCACAAAATTTCTGGGTGTTACAGTCGACGAACATTTGACATGGAAGTGTCACATAGAAAATCTTTGCAAGAAAATCAATAGGTTTATTTTTGCATTGAAAAAGGTTAGGGATGTTGCTTCAAGAGAGACTGCCTTGATGGTTTACCATGCATATGTTTGCTCCATAATACGTTACGGCATCGTGGTTTGGGGCAATTCATCTGAAATCATGCGTGTGTTTATAGCACAGAAGAAGTGTCTTCGTGCAATATTTGGCCTAAAATGGACGGATTCTTGCAAGCCCATTTTTGCATCTCAAGACTTATTAACCGTCCCTAGTATATTTATTTATGAGGTGGCAAAATTTGTGAAGTGCAATAAAGAGCTATTTGAAATCAAGGACAATACTAACCGACGAAAAATCAATCACTCGTATTTTAAATTGCCAGTAACTCGCCTAGAGATTTTCAGGGTTAGTTGTGTTTATATGGCGCCACTTATATATAACGCGTTACCGGAGCATATTACAACTCTTCCATATCATAAATTTTGTACCACAATGAAGAAATGGCTAGTAGTAGAATGTTTTTACTCTGTAAACGATTTTCTAAAAAAGTATTCCTCGCAGTCATATCACTTCAGAAATGCATTGGTGTAAGTAATTAATGTTTATATTAAGTAACTAAAATATTTCTTTGTTTTTTTTTTTACAATTGTCTTCTTATAGTATATTATTCTTTATCTTATAGTCAATAATCCTTAAATACAATGTTTTTTTTACGTAAATACGTTAGCATAATTCTTATTTAACATTTGTAACATCTTAATATTTGCATGCTATCTAAATATGGCAAAATGTGTCTTGTGCTTTTAAAATTATTAACAACCTGTATTGTAATTACCACATTTTCTGCAAATAAACAATTATTATTATTATAAATCGGTTATAAGGCCTGTCGTACTGTATGGAGCTGAGTGTTGGGCTACAAAGAAGATGGATGAGAAACGATTGCATGTGGCAGAGATGAGAATGTTACGATGGATGTGTGGAGTGACAAGAATGGACAGAATTAGGAATGATTACGTTAGAGGTAGTATGAAAGTGGCGCCCATAGCTGAAAAGGTGAAAGGGAGTCGATTGGCCTGGTATGGACATGTTATGCGGAGAGATGAGATGTATGTAGGTAAAAAAGTGATGGATATGCATGTAGAAGGACGAAAAGGTAGAGGACGCCCAAGGAAGAGATGGATGGACTGTGTGAGGATGGATATGAAAGAGAAAGGGGTAAACGATCGGATGACTGGTGACAGAGAAGTATGGAAGCGAAGGACATACTGCGCCGACCCCAAATAAATTGGGACCAGGGCAAGACAATGATGATCGTTAAGTTTCGGTTACGGTTCAATAATTCGATATTAAAAAATACGTTTATGGAAACTAAGAACATTACATAAATGCTTAACTCGTTGACAAAAGCACCTCTGTAAAGCTGAAAAATAGCTGAAAATTGCAAAAATACTTTGCGAGGCCCGTCGAGTGATTTGTCTGTCTCTATTCGTTAGCTTACCGATTTTGATATATCGGCTTGTTTGTTAAATGTCATCGCTTGTTACCTCCAGCTCGCTACAAAGTCGAGCGCGGCCGTGTGTCGTGTTTAAAGGCTTGATTCCGGGATCTCGAGATCGCGCTCCATTAACTTGTTCCGAATATACGGGATCAAAATTGGTTAGGCGACTGACAATAGAGACTAAATTGCTATGAAGGAGCATTATAAAGCGAAAAATATTGTGATTGCATTTTGTATCAGTCCGTACCTACTAACATCAGAATTCCGGGGCAGTAATTTCAATACTTTGTTCACAAGCCAAAAAAATATAGAAAAGTAAAACCTACAGAATTTCTTTATGACACTGCCAATCATTACGAGGTAAATTAAGTAGGTAGGCTGTTATTCCTTCTACTGTATTTCCATAAAAGTTATTTCTCATCCCAGGAACCTGGGATTTGAAATCCCTAGCTACATCACACGTCACATTGCCAACTTTCCTTTTTAAACTAAACATGTCACATAATGCACTCGACGCCTTTCACACACGAGGAGGAGTTGTATGAATATCCGGATCACGGGTGACTTGGCTTAAATATGTCTAAGTCGAATAAATACGAGAACGTTCAGGGCGGCCTCATACTGTATGTGTATAGTGACACGTGCATCGTCTTGTGTCCGCCTCAAGCAGGCCACACTTCCGCCTCAACACTGCCCGCTCTTTTACGTTACTTTGTGTTTTGAATAAAGCTGTAGAGAAGAACACTGGTGTGGCACATTTCGTGTTTGTGCCTGAAATACTCGTAAGTTGAAGGCAAGCGTCGACAATACGACTAAGTACGAACACAAACAGAAAGTGCAGCCGCAAGTGCACTGCGCACGTGTGTGCGTGTGTGTGTGTACACGTGTGTGTGAGTGCCTCCTGCAGGTGCGTCTCGCCCGCACTACTACACAAACACCAAATCCCGCATTCAGCGGCGCACAGCGCGAGACCGCGTCTCACTGAACATAAAGTAACTATATTATTGTAAAATAAATTGTTGTTGCTTTGGCTGGATTACTTCGGAATTTCGGGGCGGCTGATCGTGGCCGACATGCGGCGAACCGCCACCAACACCCTACGCTGGTTCAGTTTCAGCGAAAACGTCTTGTCTATAAAGAAACCTCGTTCAGCGTGTGATCCGATAACTCCACACAGACTCGTCCCAGATGTTTCCTGGACTAACTCGCTAAGTCATCGAGCTAGATTAGTTGCGAAATAAATTCAACGAATCAGCTACCTACATTAAGTTTATTAGCCATTATTTACGAGGCTGAGTTACGAGCGAGCGCACAGCCGAGACCTATGACGAACGAACCGACATTAACAGCAGGCCCAGCTAAAAAATCCTCGCTATATACTCGCAGTAGGCGCCTAGTCTCTATACGTGTGTGTAAAATAATAGCCCGATAGGCGCTGTAAGGGGAGGGAGCTCTTTATTTGTGCCACAGAAAAATGTCTCAATCTGGCGCGTCACGTCACATTAACATATTTATCCGCCGCCTGCGGCTACGCGACGTCGGTCGCTTCCTCGAGCAGGTGACGTCACGCGTGATGCGTGACACTGTGTGAAAGTGTTATTGCATAATCCCGGTGGCAGAGGCGCCGAACATGATGTTGCGCGGCTCCGCGGGGCGCGGCGCCAACAACTATGCTGATAGCTGCCGACTACATGTAACGCCACCGTCCCAGTGCGCACAGCGATGTGGGTTTGAACCAAATATACTTCAAACTTTGTACGATTCACAGATATGTGAGCACACTGGGCAATCTCGGTACCTGTGTTTACATGTATGAACGGCTCAGGAATGGCCAATTATGTAATGCCCTCATTTAGTAATCTCATAACAATATAAACTCTTAGTTCGCCCGCTTACAAAATAGTTTAAGGTTAGATCATCTTCTCTAAGTCACCAAAAAATACCCTACAAGCACAGAGGTCAAACCTGCAAATTCTGCAATCATCAATGCTTTCATTATACTTACTACCACCAGAGACAAGTAAAGAATACTTTACTTGTCTCTGCTACTACATAACACCCATCAATTCCCCTTTATAGTGACACAGACTAGATATAGAGCTCCCTCCCCTTACAGCGCCTATCGGGCTATTATTTTACACACACGTATAGAGACTAGGCGCCTACCGCGAGTATATAGCGAGGTTTTCACACTTTTGTGGCATCGGCGCTTGCAACGAACTGTTCTCATGTTTAAATACGGTTGGACGCTCCTCATTCATTTTAAAGTGGTTTTGCTCTTTAAGGGTTCCGTAATAAATTACCAGAAAACTCTTTAACATGACATCTCCGGCTAGTATAAGAGTTAACGGACTGTGATTACGCCCACGAAAAAACATAATAGAAAAAATATTTTTTTAGTATGAGTAGAGACACGGCCATTTAAAGCCAAGCTGGGCTCTTGGGCAGAGAGGAAATGGAGCATGCACAGCTCCCCCTAAAACTAGTTATTTTTTTTTATAGTTATGCTTGTATCCCATAAGGTGTAGACAGAGGTGTAAAATTGCACCCACATTTGCCGTTATAAAGTGATCCTATTGCCAATATACGTGCATATTGAGTTGTTTATTATCGCTTGCCCCATGCCTCGGTTGTTAATTATCGCACGTTAAGCCGACGGTCCCGGCTTTCATGAAAAACTTCGAGAGTCGTTAGTAGGATTAATGGTAGTAGTTGCTTATATTAATTTCATTGATGTAGTTATTAAAACGTATATCGTCATAGTGGTGTCGTAAGAATGAACACACGACTCGCTCGCCACGCCCTGCACTGGTTTTTACAATTTAGTACTAACCCCCCAGGGGTGACCTCCCCCGACCTTGGCCTGGAGCTGATTCGATTCTGATACTGATCAACTGACAGCAATTATAGCGCAGATCTTATCACTTGATCAACAGCGTGGACCGCCGCCGCCGCCACCCGCCTACCACCGTACTTAGTGACTGCTTAATAAACTGAGCAAAACATTTTATTTTCTTACAAAAATCCCCCACGCTACTCATTTTATAAACATTTTTCATCGGCAATCGCTTTGTGTAAACGAAAATATTACCCATGTACATTATACCACGAAAACTACAGTAATGAAACCCTGATCGTTCACTTTCACAAATAACGTTAAATTGCTTATTGTAGTTTGATGGTAATAGCCTGAAGTATAATATGGCTTATTTATTGTGTTTCTATGAATAGGTTAGTCCATGTCTATGAGAAGATGGTCTGTTTAGTCACCGCCCACCGTACCCGGGCTGAAATCAAAAAGTCTGACTGTTCATGTTGTTACAAAAAAAACAAATTAGTCTGTATTGCAATCCCCGTTAGTTGCGCGACGACCATTTGTGTTTTTCAATACCAACGGTCCCTGCACAGTGTATAACTATACAGCTTATACCTGCCCCAATGGAGCCGCTCCAGTTTACCAGACTAGCGTCTATTTCTATTATTTGATTTATTCCTGGTTATATATTTGGTTCGGTTTTATCTCAGAATAAGATCGTCTATTTTACATCTTGCTTTGAGGATAAAGAAAAAACGTTTGTTTGAAAATCTGTAGGTATGTCGTAGAGTTCTTTATAGCGGTGTAGAAAATGTGAAAAGTCCACCAAAGGGGACTAAACGCACCAAAGCAGGTAGTAAACTATCGTCACAAGTTCATGAGCATTAACGAAACTAATTACATTTCATCTTGGCATTCATTGACTGCACGGTTTGACTGCACGGTTGGCGTAGTGGTTTAAGCGGCTGCCTCGCCGCTTGACACTGCGCCGAGTGTTGTGGGTTCGATCCCCACACGAGGCAACACTTTGTGTGCTCCATAAATTGTTGTCCCGAGTCTGGGTGTTCATTGTGTCCGTTAGCTGTATGTTTGTAAAGTCCCCTGCGACACAGGATTAAGTCCTAGTGCGGGCGTTGTCTTTTTAAAAGCGAAAAAAAAAGCGAAAAAATTATTTTACTGATTTACTAGCGGCCGGTGTCAATATTCGATCTACCATTTATTTGTTTACTAGAGATACATATTGTCATATGTTGTATAGAGCTTATGTCAAATATGTATGTGTTTCTAGTTAATACATGGATAGATCGAACATTGAAACCGGCCCTACATATGATTACGATAAAGAACAGTTGTCAAACGAGTTGGTGTACATTACCGTTCCTAAAAATTATATATCAACCAATAGGTTATTATATAATTTGACAGCCGATTGTAACTGTGACTTTCGTGGTTTTTATTTTGTGACCTCAGTAAATAAATGATTGCGATCTTTGTCTCAAACTTATAAATATGTTATAAGTTAATAAATGCGACTCGGCCACTATATAATGGACCACAATTCAATACTAGCATTAATAAACAGAATAGAAATGCTTCGCGTAAATAATAAAAGCACTTACCAGTTTGATAGACAAAACATGTTTTACATCGAAATTCGTCTGATACCTACTTTACAGATAACAAAACCAAAGTATTGTAAATAATAAATTATATTTCAAGTCACAGTGATCATCTTTGTTGGAGTGTTCAAAATAGTTCGAATGTCATTGAAGTCCTCCAGAACGCAGGGATTAACTCTAGTTGTGGACTTGTTGTGTTACTATGTATTAAATATACCTACTCACATCTGAACGTATCCATTCGAATATTCACTCAAGTAAATATTTTCAGTTGGATTGGCTGATTGTATTAGATACAACAAAGCTCGCTATATATAAACAAATATTTTTTTTATTCAGGTTATACTTGCGTCTTCAGCGGAGGAGTTGCAGGAGATGGTAACAATCATGCATGGTGCGTTTGAGAGGAAAGGAATGAAAGTGAGTGTAAGTAAAACGAAAGTTATGGTTTTTGAAAAGGAGGAATGCGTTACGGCTTGTAATGTTATGATAGATGGAGAGCGAGTGAAACAAGTAAATGAGTTTGTATATTTAGGTACGCTGTTTACAAGAGATTGTAAGAATGTAGAAGATATTGAAAGAAGAGTTAATGCAGGTAATAGAGTGAATGGAGCTCTGAAGGCGTTTATGAATAGCCAAAACGTGTCCAAAAAGGCACGTTTGGCTGTGCATGGGGGGGTGTTAGTACCTACTCTTATGTATGGTAGTTAAAGTTGGGTATAGCAGACGAGTCATGAAAGTAGAATAAATGTTGTAGAAATGAGAGCACTGAGAAGTATGTGTGGTGTTTCTTTGACGGACAGAGTAAAATATTGTGTGATAAGAGAGTGTTGTGGGGTAAAAGAAGATGTAGTGACAAGCATCGAGAAAGGTATGCTAAGATGGTTTGGGCACGTGGAGAGGATGGATGACGAAAGACTGACCAAGCAGATATATAAGGCAAGTTTGGAAGGGACAGGACGAAGGGGAAGACGTAGGCGGACGTTCTCTGACCAGATTGGAGACATCCTAAAAACATGACAGGTTAGAAGCACCCTGAACAGAAGAGCATGCATGAGGAATCTGATCGGAGTGAATGAAGCAAGAGAGATATGTCAGGATCGTTGAAAAATGGCGTTCCGTAGTCTCTGCCTACCCCTCCGGGAAACAGGCGTGAGTCTATGTATGTATGTATGTATGTATTTTTTTATTAATTTGATACTCTACAATCATGTATACATGTATTGTTATAAAATACAATCCGTTAACTCTTGTAAATCCATTCCAAAACGTTAATGAAATAGTTCGCAGTTAAAACAGTGACGTACGAGGGACTCCCCCCCCTCACAACGGGCGCTGCCTACACACAACTTCTATTTTAGAAATATTTACCTTTTTCTTTTTGATAAGTAATCAAATGACAGCTTATATTTCCCGCGATGTTTAGAAGCAAAGTAAAAACACAAGTTAAGTGAACGCGCCCGTCACCAATAAACACAGGCCGTCCCTTGATACACTGGTAGTCTGGTACTTATGTAGCAGATATATGTCGCGCAGATAATGGAGAAAACTCAGTATTGTGGTTTTTGTGTGAGCTGACGACGCGCGACGTAGAAACAACACGTCACGGCCGCGGCTCCGGCCCACACTCCGGCGACACACACTCACACATACACACATATGACACAGGACACCAACTCATTTATATCGGGAGCATCCTCTGGGAGCGAGGGGACGGAGGAGCTATAATTAATGTACTAGAGGACACTTCATATCACTTTATATCGGCGCCACCGGCACAAGTGACCTTGGACAAGTTTTTCAAAGCCGCTTACGTCTAATTCATACACAATATGAGTGTGTATGTGCTTTGTACGCACTCAATTTACAACCCAGCATCTTCTATTTTACTCAAACACAGCACAAGTTCGAAACCAACACAGTTATGAAAGAAATATACAGTGGGGTCTCAGGATCATAGCTCTATGATATAACGCACAACTTTACCGCAAGTATTTAAAAGTAAACTCAGATCCGCTCGAACGAAAATACTAAACAACAGTTTTGGGGTAGAAATGCCTATTTCTTACAGAAAGTTTTCTTTTTGTAACTAAAAACAAGCCTGAGAGTAAAAGGAGGCTAAAGTAGACACATAAGTGTGTAGTAGTGTGTATGCACACACTACTACACACTTATGTGTCTCTCTACAGTGGATACTATCATTATTGTTTACATTTTGAGCACGTTGTGCTTATTAATTATTATAATGTCATCATTATTCACCGCGAGTACGTATCTCTAACTGAACTTTAATACGATTTAAGTGAAATAAGAGATCGTCTGTGAGCCCCGTAGCGCCCGACGCATCAGGCATGGGACCCGACCTTAGACCTCCGCGGGACGCAGTACCCACAAATCGCATTTTGATGTCAGCCACGTCCAGATTAATTAAATTTCGTGTTAATTCAGTTAAAGTTTGTAGAATTAAACCACAAAGGACAACAATCACAAGTCGTTTCTAAGAGATAACATTAGGTAAATAATGCATTAGAACCTCGTTTGACATTCAGCTACAGTTGTAGTTGATTCAATCATAGAGAACTCTCAACTAACGCGCTGTGGCTATTCGTGGACTCGTTTATGCAGATTATAATATGTAGTTTGTCTTTTCATTTTGCTCGGGAATGTTTGATATGACTGAAAGATGTGAATATTGCGTCCCGCAGGACTCGTGTAATAAGTATTTGCAGTGAGGAGCGAGCCGCGACTTAATTGTGTTCGCCCAGCTCGAGTGTAGGTGTAGTCTGGTGTAGGTGTCGCGTGTCGAGTGTCGGTGTATGTCGGGTGAGAGTGAGCCCGGATATCGATGTGTCGCGCATTAACGCGACACCTTTTCACAAAATTCGGCAAAAATACCTTGTCTATAAATACCTATCTAGTCTACATACTGCCGATGAAATAGACATTTGGCTCACACTAACGTTATGAAGGACATTAAGCAGAACATAATTATTACATACTTCACTACATTCCGGCTGCACTGTGTTATAGACAGTGTTGAATGTTTAAAAACTTGAAAATAACATATAATAAAAACCAAATCAGCGACCTAATAGCGTATGTTATTTACATTTTATTTCATCAAACGAGCAGCGTTATGAAGAGACTCGCCAGAGAGTAAACACTCTCATGAAAATAATATGCCGAGGGAGCCACCGCGCCTTTTACGATAAAAACAAATCGAGTCTGACGAGGTTTTAGAAGTTGCACGAGACGCCCCACGGTCACTCGTCCTGGCCCCGAAACCACAGATTACTAAATAGTTACTTTGTAACCGAAACTTCGGACGCGGCGACCCCCGGCGTCTGATACAAATTGCACAAAACCGCTACCCCTTGATACTGCGCCTTTAGCTGTGTAATAAAATAAACAAGGAATAATAGACCGTTTGCGGCGAACTTCTTAATAAAATATTGTTTATTGTACACAGATTACTTACAGACGAGACCGACCTTATAGAATTAGACGGCTTTAACTCCCAGCAGCGTTTAATCATTGAAACGTTATATTAATAGATCCATAATTATATTCTTAGTATCTAACTTTGTTGAAATAACACAGAAGTTGTAGTAACTTGCGTAACGAAGCTCATTCTTATACGTGTACCTAATTATGGGATAGCCTTAATTAACATGACAGCCCCTAAAACCTCTAACAAGTGCATATCAATTAAAGTCCTCTTTAAAACAAAGCCTTGAGTATTCTTGACTGAAGTCGCTTTATTCAACAGTTTTTTTTGGTTTAATCTCATTTGAATATTTAATTAGCTAAGGATTTGGTAACAAAAGGCAACTTTTTTTTCACAAACAAACACATCCCTTTTTAAGTGGGTGAGTTTAGCGTGACAACAATATGAAAAGGACATCAACCTACGTCTCGCTCCACAACTGGCTAGTTATTTGAATAAACCTTTCTGGGTATTATTTAATCCACAAAGTGATTAGTGACATGCGTGACAGAATGTTTGGTCAGCAAACAGTTTTTAATTATAATAATCGTAATCGGCACACACCATGAAACGCACTGATTTATGTACACACCCGGGCACCGAGCAAGTTTATTACACACCAAAAGAAGATAAATGTACACACCCTTAATTTTGTATACAATATAATAAAAGACATTAGTACCTACTTTTGCTCGTATAAACCTAGTTTTCCCGAAGATTACTGTTCGGGTAAATTAGTCAAGTTAAAAAGCCGGAAAATTAACGTTCTTTTGTATTTCTGTAGTTGTCGGCTAGTCTTAAATACTATAAGGGTCTTAAATATTATTATTAAATATTTAATATATATATGTAGGTTCTCTGTCACCATCACCAGACTCCGTGCTGCTACTGAGAATTCGGAAAAATCTAGTAACAATCTTACCCGACCCGGGAATCGAAACCTGAACCTCCGATCAGCAGTCGCATGCGCTATCCACTGGACCACGGAGGCAGTCACGAAAATAATGTAACTAAATAAACGATCATTCACTATCTGAAATTCAACTAGAACATAACTCAACTGACAAACACAAAATATAGCAGTAAAACGTTACGTTAAAATATTTATATTTTCACTATAACATTACGTTAAAATATTTATAAGATTTATCGGATTATTCGCGAGACATATTTTACGATCGTAAAAATATTACGAGCTTGACCTACAGCGTTGCGACATTGTATAAACGTAAACATGCCCGAATATTACCTCATCAACTTATCTCTTGTGTCGTCGAGTTTCGCAGGACGAGTACAGCTCCACACGAGCTCTAATGCGATGAGTACACCAGATTTGATCTCAAAGTACCTGTAAATGTGAAGCTGACACTAAGCGCGTGTAGTGGCGCGCTTCAAAAACCACTCAACGTCACACGGATTATCCGTAATGCTAGAGATATCTAAAAAGGGCTTCGGTCTATTAGTAGTGTTCGGCTAGAGTACCGTACGTTGCACCACCGGCTGCCTTATAATATTTTATTTCAGCTTTTCATTCAGTTCTTGTTTGTATCTAAATATACTACCGATTGGAATTTCTGTATGTCCTGCTTAAATAATTAAAGACTGAAGGATATTTTAAATACTAATTTCTTTTTTAAATAAACACTTAAAAAAAACAAGTGTATAATCATTTACTAACAGTTTTTAGACGTATGACGACGTACGTATATACGTTAAATGTGTTTGGATCGATCTTCAATTTCAAATGACCAGTAAACTTCATAGGACGAAAAATAATGAATTTAATATTTTTAGTTTTTGTAAGCCACCCCAGCGTCACGTCGAGGCGACCAAACCAAAAAAATTAACAGTTTCCAACTTTCGCAAGACTGACGCCCGTCAACAAATTTCATACAGCATCGATCTGACCATCAGTTCCTGGACGAGACCTAGTCATTAATCAGGCACTACATGAACACCCAGAATTATATGCTTTCTAAGACAAGGTGTCTTAGAAAGCATATAATTCTGGATGTTTTCTATAATATGACTTGAAAAATGATGTTAGGTTTGTCAAATGTTTTGCGATACAGAAACACTGCAGACATAAATACGTAATAACCCTGTGATGTAGGATTACTATTTTGAATTATTGATTAACTTTGTTACAAAATATCATTTCAATAATTCCTCCTTGATTTAATATCATCTCTCCTTTTCTTAATACGATTGTTAGACAGTTTGATTGAACAGAAATTGAAAAAGGTGCTTCTTTGTTCCATTTTTCATTTTTTTTTTATCTGAGCTTAGATTATGCTTTGACCAATGGTTCAGAAACCCGAAAATTAATTTCGGGCGGTGACGTTAAATCAAATCAAAGTTGTTGGTCGTAGATGATAAACGTTGTAGAATCCGAATGAAGACTTGTTGAGAGCGAATTAGTTACGGGTTCGTTCGCACGCCTTCATCATGTCTATCCAATTCTAACGCAAACATATCGATCACTTGGAGTGGCTCCCAACTGTACGCTACCCTCTTTATAACGTTTATGACAATAATTAGCCTGTATCTCGAAAAAGTGAATTAATATCGTGTTTTAAGTAAATCGGCTGAATAGACATAGGATATATACCTATGAAACAGTTGCGATACTCTTAATACCTACGTGTAATTTTACATCATCAGCCTTTATCAGTCCACTGCTGGACAACGCCTCTCCTTTGAAAGGAGGAATTGGAAAATACGGAATGTCACCATCCCATGTCATTCCATGGATGTCGTAAGAGCCGACAGAGGGAGCATATTATGCAGAGAACAGCATTGTAAGAGAAGGAAAACTTGATACAAACCCTATACCAACCCGTTTGGCCAGCGTGGTATAGTAGGCCAATTCCTCTTTTCAAAGAAGAGGCCTGGTACAGCCGTGGACTGTAGACTTATATTAGTACCTACTAAGTATCTCAATAGATACTTAGTAGGTACTAACATAAGTCTTTTTTACTTAGTAGGAACTAATATCCGACGATTGCCTGCTTTCTGAAGGACTATCTAAACTATTGAGTTTAGATAGTCCTTCAGAAAGCAGGCAATCGACGTCTATTCCATTATTATCACGCTTGCTGTATTAATCTTGATTTGTGTGTTATCCCATCACAAACATAAACGTGTTCATACACACGCATACTTTACGACATAGTTAAACTTGAACAATGTTACGATATTATACAGCCGCGCGCCACTTTCTCAACTTGTGTGCCAAGATAAATAGTTTAGCATTCATTCGCAAATCACTGCGGAACTTACTGGAGCCGCCGGGTTGAGGAACCAGGGCCACGGGGGGGACTAATAAGTCTTAGTCTTGGGCTTTTGGTGTACAAAATAGTGAATACATCCTTACTAGTATCGTTACCGACACGAAAGAGCTGAGCGCCGAACCAAAGTCCCTTAATTATATCTCTGTTAAGAAAAAAGCCATTACCATTCACCATTTCTCTCGTCCGCTATTAAGGATTGACACACTGTTCTCTAGAACAATTTTAATAAAAGCAATTTCCGGGAAAGCCGTTTTGATAATTGCTTAACTTCCGGCGAACAGATCTGACACAGCCGCTCAGTCATAATTGTAAGGGACGGGCCGCAGCGAAACTATATCAACCTCATTATCAGGTACTCATATGTCAATCACACTCATGAGTAATTCAGTGAATTACGAAGTTACATTAGTACGCATGAACAGACATCACGTTAAAGGCTCGTTTGAGGTACAAAACGTAATCGAGTGTAAAGTGGTCTGCAGGTGACCGGAGCCCTCGCGACCCACTACTTACAATAATTTAAAATGTCAAAGTCATTAGTACAACTCATGTACATAATATGTGATCGTCACTTGGGGCACGACAATAAATGCGCAAACTCACGATGTCAGTTTAGGATACAGGAAATACATACAATGACAAACATCTACTTGCTCACATGATTAGATAATAACTACAGTTTCTATGATTTGTTGTTGAGAATTTAAGATAGGCATACTTAAATGACTATATGTCCTATAAGACTTTAAGTATGTGTTTCCTTTTCTAACGATGTATGAGACTCATTATTATTACTTACGAGTATAATTACCATTGTTACTCGTTAGTTACTTATAGTTAATTGGTAACACAAGCAGGGCTCTACTAAGTCGTACCCCTCGGTAAAGTATAGTACGGGTGAAAAAACCCTTGTACTCGAAGCAGACCTAATTATTTATTTATTTATAGACTCACGCCTGTATCCCCGAAGGGGTAGGCAGAGGTGTAATATTATACCCACATTTCGCCAACTGCCAGAACTAATTATCGTTTTGATTAGGTACTGTATTTCAATTATAATATTATGTTAAGATCTAAACTTAACACAATAAGTAAATTAATTAAACAGGTGTGCGATCGTGAGGATCTTCAGTTCAAATCTTGTGTCGAGAAGAAGTTGTTAAGGCGAGGTTGCAGTACAGTGCGTAGCTCGACCTCACCCCCCGCAAAAACAAAAACACGGCGGTGGCGTCAGCGAGTGAGCGGGGGGAGGGGAGGGGGGGTTTCGTGTGTGCGTGTGCCACAGCGCAGCGTAAAAAAACCGTAGATGAGTTATGCGAACTTCAAAAGTGGCACATTAAAAACTGACAAATTCATGACAAACTTTTTTTTTCTAAATGTCTCATTTGGCTTTAGTCGCTCACGCGCTGCGGTCGGAAGCGCTCGCTCTTTTACTGGCGTGTGTGTACGTTACATTTGAAAATGCCGTCGTGTGTAATGAGATTTTGCTAAAGTAGTTAAACTATAGTAGGAAAATGACTAAAAGTGATGGAATCACTTCTCATTCATGAGTATTACAATATTACGTTTTATTTTCAATTTATAATAAATTCAGTATCACAAATAATAGAGTGAATAAAAAATTGGCATTTAGCGAGTGTAAAAGAGAAGCAGTATTGTGCGTGTTCAAAGACTAAAAAACAATGTATCCAGATGGGACATTCGTAATAATAAAATACTGATGTGTGTTTTTGTCAAGTAATAAAAGTGATTTGAGGCTGATCAACACAATTAATTATTATTATAGAAATACAAAATCATACGTAAGTTACAAACATTGACGGATGATCAAAGTCCATACACTTGTTCTTGTTTTTCTCCTTTTAGTATTAAACAACTAAGTAGATTGTACTGCACAGTTTTCGCTGCCGACCCACCGTACCCTTGGCAGTACCCCTGGGGGTATGGTGGGTCTTTCAATGCTTAACCGTACTCCCAGATAATATTGTTGTGTAATTAGTTTATTAATTTCAGTTCGTTAATTTCAAGTTCTACTATTTTGTGGGATCATTCCCAGTATAGTAGTAGTATTGAACAATTCTATGATAGAACTGTCCTAATTCTATTAGCACAACTTGATGAGGATAAGTAATAGGAAATGTCCCAGTCTAGTTCTATGTATGTTTTTACAAGGGTATTCAATAGAACTACTGAGAATGATCCGTAGTGTCACGACATCGCGCTCATATATCCGAATAAATATGTTTTGTAGACGTTCATTTGTTTAATGTGTAAAACAAATGAACGTCTACAAAACAAATGAAAGCCTACAAAACAAATGACTTACAGAAAGTGATCAGCTATCGATAGTGATTGCAGTAAACAGGTGAATGCGATTTTCAACCTAATTGACATTAGTCAGAATTTATAATTTTATTACCCTAATACTGCTAGAAAGCGAGAAAAAACAAAGTTCGTATATCGCAGGTCAGAGACTTAGATATCTGTCTATTGAGGCGCCGATATTTTGGCATGTCGCAGCCAATACGAGTTTTAGTTTAGTTTTTAATATTGAGTTCCTACATTGCACACCTTGAATGCACTTCTGCTACGAGTATGTGGCCCCTTCACAGCCGCACAACTTGTGCATTTGCGGCACCAATCCTCGACGTCATTCCGACAGTGGAGCCAATAAAACCGCTCTCGGACCTTCGTAAGCGTCTTCTTAACACCCATGTGACCTCCCGAAGCAGCATTGTGATAGAGTTGCAAGACTTCCGGCACCTTAGTTTTGGGCACTACCATTTGCAAATGGCACTGGTTACCGCGAGCGTTTTCCCATTTGCGGCACAGAACTCCATCCTGGACAACCAAGCTTTCCCACTGTGCCCAATAATTCTTGGTGATAGGGCTCATTGCAGCGACATCACTCCATTTGGGCCTAGGAGCGCCTGATTTCTTCCATTCGAGAATCGGCTGTACGTCCTTGTCTTCTTGCTGAGCACGCTGCAAAGCTTCTTTCCATCCGTCGCTCAGATCTGTCTTCAACATTCTCACTAGTGCTGCCGGCTTCGCTTCCTGTCTTGCACAGTGTTTGCGTTGGTTGGGGTAAGCCCTACCTGTCAGAGCATCTGCGCTACGTTGCTCTTGCCGCCAGACAGGTACGTCAGGTGACCCCTTTGGTGGAGACAGGGTACCAACGTGCCGCTTACGCTTTGGGCAGCTCAAGCGGATATGGCCTCTTTCCCCGCAGTTGTAGCACCGTGGTGAAGAAACAACTTCCCTGATACGGTAAGTTCGATCCTCGTGACGCGCTGCTTCCACCTCCAGAGCGTAGGCTAAGGCTGCCTTCAGGGACTTGAAGTGCCCAAGTCTCACCGCTGCTCTAACTTCCAGGTCCCGGACCCCATCCGTAAACACTTGTACGAGGTTCCCGTCAATGAGCGCAGGCCACGACTGGTATGCCTTCCTGACCAGCCTTTCCACCTCTAGAGCCCACTGCTGCAGAGTTTCTCCGGTGCGTTGTGTCCTGTTCTTCAGCTGAGCACGATATACATGTTAGAGGTGCGCGTCTCCGTACCTCACCTCCAACGCCTCCAGAAGCTTCTCGTAGGTGACGTCTTGCCCGAGTGCCTCCAACACCGTCAAGGCCTGATCACGAAGGCCCAAGGTTAGGGCGGTGAAGGCCTGTTCTTTGTCCCACCCATTCGCTCGCATAACGGCCTCAAACTGAACCTTGTATGCAAACCACGATGACGAGCCATCAAATGGTGGAACCTTAAACCAACGAGGCGAGGGCGCCACAGCTACAGGTGTAACGTAGTAGGACCCGAGCCTACACAATTTCTTCTCCAATTTGGCAATACGGGCCTCGAGTTGATCATGTACACGCTTCTCAATGTCGCTGATACGGGCCTCGTGCTGCTGGAGTTCCTCCTTGACCGCCTTCAAGTCCTTCCCCACTGCGGCGCTGAGGTCCTTCATGAGCACCAGCTGTTCCTCCAGACGGTGGGCGTGCTCCTCCTTGTCGCGCGGCAGCTGGTCCTCTAGGCGGCGCGCGTGCTCCTCTTTACGGCGAGCCTGCTCCTGTTGACGGCGGTCCTGCTCCTCCTTGTCGCGCTGTAGCTGTTCCTCCAGGCGGCGAGCCTGCTCCTCCTGACGGCGGGCCTGCTCCTCTTGACGGCGAGCCCGCTCCTCCTTGTTGCGCTGTAGCTGTTCCTCCAGGCGGCGAGCCTGCTCCTCCTTGTCGCGCTGAAGCTGTACCTCCAGGCGGCGCGCGTGCTCCTCTTGAATGCGAGCCTGCTCCTCCTTGTCTCGCTGAAGCTGTTCCTCCAAACGGCGCGCGTGCTCCTCTTGACGGCGGGCCTGCTCCTGCATGAACGCCATCAGAGCCGCGATGTCGGGCACCGCCATGGAGTGTGCGCTTGCAGGCTCCACTGCAGCCGCGGAGTCGCCTGATCCACCAGACGATGGAGAAGGAACGTCTCCGAAGCGTCTCTGGTCCAGGTCTTGCTGGCGCTGGTTTCTGGTACGCACTCCGTCAGTTTCTTCCTTCGGCATAACCGGCATAATTTATCCCTTTCTTCTGACACCAATTTCTCACTATGCCAGAAAAACTGCACTTTATTCACTAACACAATAACACTAGATACACACACTTATTTACACAACCAGTAAAACACACTATTCACACCACTAGAACAACACTAAACACTTCCGACTTATTTCCTTCGCTTCTTGTTGATCGCTTCGATATTTAATTGTAATTGTCCGGTCCGTTTGCTCCCGCTCTATTTATACTGACCGGATAACATCACTAGCGCATTCTAGATACTTCCACAAAACTGTCGAATAATCGCGAACAGTCCGATGCTCGATACAGCAACGCCATCTAGTACAGAGTAGCTGAATTACCTTTAAACCACCGATACATTCAATCTCTTCTAGTATAGAAGATTGAGTGATTTGATTCCCGATAGATGGCGTAATAATAATATAAGATGTTCGGTTCTTTTACCAAATGCTCGTGTTCGTAGTTATTCATAAAGATATCTGCTAACAACGGACTAAGCGGTGAACCCATGGCCAAACCCTCCTTCTGTAAGTAGTACTCGTTGTTGAATTGAAAATAATTTTGTTTACTGCATAACTCGGTTAATTTCAAAATATTCTGAATCTGTTCTGGGTGTATTCTATTCTTGCCAGCAGATTTTTAATTATAACTAAACATTCTTTATACGGGACATTTGTAAATAAGCTTTTTACATCCAAAGACACGAGTTTGGTGTTTCTAGGTAGACAGATGTGTTTTATTTTGCTAATCAAATCATAACTATTTTGAGGCTGTATTTTGCGGTGAATGACGTCTTCTCTTTAATCAATCCGTTTAAATATTTCGCTAATTTATAAGCTGGAGCGTTGACATATGAGACGACTGGATGGATGGGCACCTGATCTTTATGTATTTTTGGTAAACCATACAACAGCGGACACTAAGGGTTCATCGGTATAAGACTTTTCGCTAAATAGCAGTTTTGTGGAAAAAGGTAAGTACTTGACTTGATACTGAGTTTTAATTCTGCATGAAAATCGTTTGGTAGGATCGTAGGGCAGACGCTGGAAATCTTCGGTGTGTATTACATCTTGTACTTTGCTATTATACTGCGATCTAGACATAATTACTACGGTGTTGCCTTTATCCGCCTTATTTACCACCAAATCATTTTGTTGAATTTTATTTTGGATGGATTTATATATTTTTAATTCGCAGTTAATGAAATTAGTCGATTTGTATGTTTTTAACTGATGGGCAGCTAAACTCTTGACTATGTTATCTTTTTTATTTCTGGTAATAGCTATTTCTGCATCCACCGCCAATGTTTCCAAAGAATATTGCGTAATATATAGGAATTTAAACTTTCGTGGTCATTTAAACTTGCTTTAAATTGTCTTTCGGGATATATACCACGTGCCTTTGTTTGGAGTAACCGATATTTCGGCACTGTTGCAAGCGCCATGTTCACGGATGTACTGAGGGTATTGCGGGTGGATGAATGTTACGAGCAAGTATAACGGTCTACCCGCTTTCTTACTCGTTTTTTGCGTACAACACCACTGCCACTGTTTTCACTATCGCACTGTACCCGATCACGACATACTACACTCACTACGTCAGCTCGCGGTTTGAGTTTTTCCGTTTCACGGGTTTTACATAGACGCACCACTGGATGCCAGATACTCGACAGTTGAAAACCCATCCTCTCTATTGAAATTATTAAACTTTTTGATTTCAATAGCCTCCCTAACCATTCGATGTATGTAGTGGCGTTCTGTCGAAAGCACCTGAGGGTTGTGTAACTCAATCCAGTGGTCGGTACCCGAGTCTAAAAGGTGTTGAGCTATGGCTGACTTATGTGGCTCGTTATTTTTGACTGCCCTGATGTGTTCCTTTATCCGGCAAGAGATGGTGCGTTTCGTTTGTCCTATATAGGAACTGCCACAGCTGCAGTCAACTTTGTATACACCTGGCTTTTCTAATGGAAGACTGTCTTTCGGCGTTCTTATATATTGAGTCAGTTTCTTAAAAGGAGTGAAAATAGTCTTTACTGAAACTTTGTTAAGAATATTGGCGATCTTATCTGTCACTCCTTTGACGTACGGTAAGTACGCTGGGTGTCGTTCAACCTTGAAGTCCAGGTGTTTTTTAGTATGTCTGGGTGGTCTGATTCGCCTACTGTATCCGTTTTTGTGTA
>OX123187.2:1597083-1825206 GCA_944739405.2 Euclidia mi | reverse complement strand
AAGGTTTTCCAGCCATGTCGTTAAGTTTGTATACTAGAGGTGATTTTTTTGAGGCAATCTTACATTTAATAAATTTAGGCGCCAATTTCTAGCTAAAGTATTTATCCTTATCACTAAGAAGAAACGTTCTGCGCCAAACTATATCACCGACATTGAATTCTGCCTGTTTACGGCGAAGATTATAAGATGAACAATTTAGTTGGTGGGCCGACAACAGAGCTGAATGTACCTTCCCGAAAATAGAAGATAAATAGCCTAAAGTTTCGGCATAGCCGTCCCGTGGTTCAAGCACCATATCGGAATTAAATTCCTTATCAATATACTGAGAACCACATGTTATGACCTCCCTACCAAAAACAAGGAAATTAGGAGAATAACCAGTAACCTCACTAACTGCGCAGTTAAGGGCGAATTGAACTTTAGTGATTAGAGTGTCCCAGATTCGATGATCAGATTCTATGAAAGTTGAAATAGCTGTCATAATGGTTTTGTTGTAACGTTCAACTGAGTTAACGTGGGGAGTATACAACGGTGTAAAATGCAAATTTGGAATTTTATATTTTGACAAAATACTTTTAAAGGTTGCGCTAATAAATTGTTTACCGTTATCCAAAACAATAGTAGATGGAATTCCATGCACCAAAAATACATTTTCCTCAAGAATTTTTGTTATCACTTCTGCAGTTGCCCGTTTAATGGGGAAAAGTAAACAATATTTAGAGAAACAACAACTGACCACAAATATAAAAGTGTTTTGTTTCCTGCTGGGAGGCAATGGACCAATCAAATCAATACTAATCGTCTGAAAGGGCTTTTGACATGATTTGGGTTTTCCCATTAGACCTAAATTTGGGTGATTTTGGTGTTTATGGGTGATACAAGGTTCACATGAACTGACGAACTTGACAACATCAGTGTACACACCAGGCCAAAAGTAATTAAGTGCGAGACGTTTGTATGTCTTAAAAATACCCAGATGTCCAGCAGTGGGCGAAGAATGATTCTCTCTTTTTTTAGAATGTCATTTCTTTGGTCAGACGGAATAACCTCTTTCCATTGAAATTCTCTAGTGAGAGGGTTTAAATGTTTTTTTAAAACAATACAATTTATTGTTTATTACTTGATAGTTAACAAAGGAAGTCGGAGAACTTAAACAGCCTTTATAGATATTTAAATACCAAGGATCATTAGTAGAAACTGGTAAATTCTGATTAGAATTAATATCTTATATTTATATCATTAGCAATAGCAGAAACGGGTAAAGAGCGAGACAGAAAATCAGGTAAAACGTTATCGGAACCCCGACGATGACGTATTTCGAAATTATAGGAAGATCCGAACGAGAACTCCCCATCTGGCTAACCGGCCAGTAGGGTTATTTAAGGTCAAGAACCATTTCAAAGCAGCGTGATCTGTGTAAACAATAAACTTTTTACCATTTTCAACATAACAACGCCAGTGTTCTATAGCAGATAGAACAGCCAGGGCTTCGCGCTCTGTGGCACTGTAATTTTTTTCTTGCTTAGTGAGTGATTTGCTATAGTACGCTATGACTCTTTCCTCACCATTTAACCTTTGACAGAGGATCGCGCCAAGTCCAAAATCGCTAGCATCTGAGTGTATTTCAAAAGGTTGCGAGTAGTCAGGACAAGCCAACACCGAGGAGGAAATCAAACAATTCTTTAGGTTATTAAACGCCTCATTAGCCTCTGTCGTCCAACAGAATGGAGGTGCGTTTTTACTTTGAGATGTTAACTTATTTAAGGGTGCAGCAATAGAGCTAAAATTCGGTATAAAACGCCTGTACTACGAGGCTGCGCCTAAAAAACGACGTACTTCTTTTCTATTAGAAGGAGTGGGATAATTTTTCATTGAATTTACTTTATCCGGATCGGGATGCAATCCACTAGAGTCGACAACATAGCCTAAATATTTTAGTTTATCTCTAAAAAATTGACATTTTTCGAGATTAATTGTTAAATTAGCGCTTTTTAGTTTATCAAGAATGCGTAATAAAAGAGTAATATGCTCGTTGAAACTGGAAGTGATACAGATTATGTCATCGATAAAACAGAAAACCCTTATTTTCAAATTCTGGACCATAAAATAAAATATCAACTAATCGTTGTTGAGTAGCTGGCGCATTCGTAAGACCGAAGGGCATTCTTTTGAATTGAAATGTGCCACGCGTAGGAATATAAAAGGCTGTTTTGCAACGGTCCTCTTCTTTAATTAATGTTTGCCAAAAAGATTTAGACAAATCTAAACTAGACAAGTATTTAGCATCTCTCAGATTATCTAAAATTTCCGAAATATAAGGCAAGCTATAAGCATCTTTTTTTGTAACGGAATTAAATTTACGACTGTCCAAACAGAAACGCAGTTCACCATTCTTCTTAGGGGTCAAAATGACAGGGTTTGACCACGGGCTTTCAGATCGTTCAACAACATCCTCTGAGAGCATGTCGTCAAAATGCTTTATTAAAATTCTTTGTTTATCGGGAGACATGCGATAAAATCTTTGCCGAATACGGGGGCAATCACCTGTATCAATTGAATGAGAAAATAATAT
The DNA here is from genome assembly GCA_944739405.2 of Euclidia mi. Lineage (NCBI taxonomy): Eukaryota > Metazoa > Arthropoda > Insecta > Lepidoptera > Erebidae > Euclidia > Euclidia mi. Next base: position 1,822,634 of record OX123187.2, on the reverse strand, counting down.
TTGAGCAACCGAGACCCCGCTTCTCGTATGAAATATCGGTAAATTTAGAAATAATGTTGTCAGCGGTAGCTCTCTGGTCGACTGTAAGATGATCATAAGAAACAAGATGTGTAGGAGAAACTGCCTGCAACTCCATTACTTGAGCGTCAGACTTGTTCACAATCAAAACAGACTCTAATTTGTTAGGAAATAGGCCAAAGCTTCGCCAAAAATCCATGCCAAGGATAAGGGAATTTTGAATCCCAGGTACAACATGAACTTCTAAGTTAATCAATTTATCCTGAAACTCAAAGGGTAGAAACACCGATCCCAAAGACTCAAATCGTTCGCCGCCAGCTGTTATTAACCTTAAAGGTTTCGATTTATCCAAAACATCGTCTTTCAAAAATAAGTTATGCAAATTATTACCTAAAATTGTAACGCAAGATCCAGAATCTAAAAGACCAGTGGTAGGTATTCCGTTTAATTTTAGAGTAACGTAAGGTAAATATTCTACTTTAGAATTACGGATTGAGGATATATGATAGCTACTAAAGAATTTTTTTAAAAAGTCCAACCAATTATTCCACTCTGTTTTATTACAATTAGTTGTATAATTTGATTTTCCACAATCCTTGTTAACTAGTTTTTTGAAACTGTAGGGGTCGACTTAGATTTACAATTAGGGCAGTCTGACACCTTGAAACCCTTTGTACCGCACTTAAAACAGATTAGGTAGTGTGGTTGACGGCAATTACGTAATGAGTGCGAATTGCGTCTACAACGCACGCAAAAAATTTTATTTATATTAGAAGTACTCGATACGGTGTTAACTTGTGGTACAGACTTGTATCTCGATGTATCAGCGACAGAGTTATATTTATTGAAGTGATTATGATTGTAAACATTTTTGTTTGAAGAAAAATTAGAAAAACGGATAATTATACGCTAGATCAGGTGCTACAGTATTCTTTGAAACTTTAGGGGGTTCAGAAAATTGCTTACTGCGACTTTGGTAATTTTCGAAAAGACGACAAACTTCGACCAGACTATCAACATCAACAACCTTTGCAGTGAGCAGACAATTAGGGTAACAAGGTCTAATATTATTTAGCAAAATTTCTAGCTTCTCCGAATCAGCGATAGGAGAACTAAGTCGCGAAAACAGACCGTGCATTTTTGCCACGTAAATAGTTATTGATTCGTTTTCGCCCTGTGAGCGCTGACGAATCTCCGTCATAAGCCGATAATCGTAGTTATGCGGACTAAAATCTCGTTTCAAAAGTTCGCAAAGTTCTAACCAAGTCTTTACATTATTTTTAACAGAACGATACCAAACTAATGCGTCACCCGAAAATATTTCAAAAGCGAAAGACAACATCTTGTCGTGAGGAATAGATCTACAGGACATAAATTCATCAATTTTTTCAATAAAGGATCTTACACATGATTTACCATTAAATTTGAATTTACCTAATTCCGAAAAAAGCTTACGGTCGTAATTATAGGAAGTATTTCCCTCTGCCACTGAGCAATCCAACCGCGAATTACGTCTCGTGATTAATTGTAATTTCGCATATAAGTCATTAAATTTATTCCACACAGACTCAATTTTTTTAATATCAAGACTGCCGGTATCCACCCTATTCAGTCGATGAAAACAATGGTGCAGCACGGTTTCGACCTTCTGTTGAAGCTCGGAAGTATAGTTTGCTTCCAACATAGATAAGTGTTTAGTTGATCTTAATAGCGACTTTTCCACTTCTGCCACATCCTCCTCTGGTGGGAAGGGTGAAGATAATATATCCTCTGAGGGAGTTTTAACTGAAAGTTTAGCGATTTGTTTGCGGGGATCGTCAGGCTTTGAAACGCCGCGTATTGTGGTCTCATATTCTAATTCCGCTTTAGTTAATAATGAGAAATTTGTATTATTTGGATTACAAAACAATAATAGAAAATCTAAGTATTTACGCAAGCACTAGAAAAAAAAATTAAATATCGCCAGAAAATCGAATACCGTGCTAAAAAAAGCTGAAGTACACTAAATTATACAATGGTGTGATGATTGGTCAAGGAAGAAAAAATTTCTTAAAGGTCACTCAAAGGTTGAATCACAATGTTTTTTCGCGAACACGTGGCTCGTTAGTTCAACGGCTAAGCGGTTAGAACCGGTTGGCGGCTCAACACGCTGCCCGCGGTGGAAACGTGATTTTAGACAGACGTTAATTAAATCACCGTTATGTTATTTACACAGTTAAATTGCTTATGGCCAACTAAAATAGATAGAAACTGTACCTGTACGCAATTCACCACACCAGAATATATGCACACACAGGGGAAAAATATACAAGAGAAAAATAAATTATTTCACTCACCTGTAAAGTGCCAACTTACGTTTTAAAAATTATATATATAATATAATTAAAAATTCTATTGGGCGCCAATGTCTCACGAGTGATTGATTTCCACGTGGTAGCCGGGATCGATCACTCGCCGAGCAATTAAAGAGAGATAATTAGGTTGACTTACGGGAAATAAATAAAAAATATCACCAGGAAAGTTTAAACTCGCGTTATAATTCCAGTTATTCGATGGCTTTAGTTATACAAAAAAAGAACTGACAATTAAGATTAACGGATGAGACAATTATCCAGGGCGTGGGCGACATTGGCACTTCACAGGTCTTCGGATGATGGTAGTACTCAACTGGCGGTGCTGGCCGGAGGAAAAAGGGACGAAGCCTCGTGTCCGCTGTATTTATAGGGCCGGCGCGGAGGGGCGCGAGGGAACGGCCCATTGCTGTGCGTCACTCGTAGCGAGGCTCGCGGCGCAGGAGCGCGATGTGACGTCACACTATATATGAGGTAAAAAAATGTTGTGAAGTGGTACTGTGAAATAAATTGCCGCAATTACTAATTATGAAAGGCATCTAACCTAACCCTTCATATTCATTCCATATTAAATGAATTATTGGGACATAGAAACGAAGGTAGTACCTACAAACAAAATAGAAGAAGGATCACTGGTAGAAATTAAGTTCCTGAAACTTTATTTCTATTCTTCGAAGTATTTCATCAAATCATCATACAGCGAGACTTGCGACGGTACTGTAGTGTTAAGAAATACCTACTATAAAATGTATGCTGGTTCACTTTCATGCTAACTAACTTCATCAGCATATTGGCCAATAAACGTCCACTGCAGGACATAAGTCTACCAAGAAAACGCTTACTTATAAACTAGTAATAAATCTTGTAGTATTTATTATTATGCTTTCCTGATTTGCATAAGAATTTATCTAGTTCATAATAACTGCAAATTAACTTATCTTTTTTATTAATCTATGACCCAAACCTGACATAATAAGTTTGACAGACCGCAATGGACTCGCCCATTTTTGTTTGTATTCTTTGAGTAAGGAATATACATGGAGAGGGCAAATAGTACATAATTATGGAAAATTATTGTTATTGCCAAAAGATAACATGAACAGCAACTGTATGCGAGAATTCCTAGAAACGAAACGTTGAATAAAATAATATTATCTATACATTTATACATATAAATAAAATTGAAGTGTCTGTCTGTGATTTCCAAATAACTATGTTTTTTCGAGTGCATATAGTTAGTTATACGATTCTAAGTCCAAAACAACCCTTTTAAACATTTTTGTCTGTCAGGCTGTCTGTCTTTCTGTTTGTCCGGGGTAATCTCTGAAAAGGCTGAACCGATTCAAACGAGACTTTCACTGCAACGTAGAGAACTTTATGGCGCTACATATAGGCCACAATTTGACCTGGTAGTTGGCGCTGTTGCCGCGATAACAAGTCTTTACTTCTTCAACTCATCTAATACATCTATATCTTCTATACTTTCTATACTTAAAAATAAAATTTAAGTGTATGTCTGTGATTTCAAAATAACTATGTTTTTTCAAGTGCATATAGTTACTTATACGATTTTAAGTCCAAAACAACCCTTTTTAACATTTTGTCTGTCTGTTTGTCTTTCTGTCTTTCTGTTTGTCCGGGGTAATCTCTGTAACGGCTGAACCGATTCAAACGAGACTTTCACTGCAAGGTAGAGGACTTTATAGCGCTACATATAGGCTACAATTTGACCCAGTAGTTGGCGCTGTTGTCGCGATAACAAGTCTTTACTTCTTCAACTCATCTATATACAGGATGTAAAAAGACCCTTAACGAAAACTGAAATGCCATGTTGTACCAACCACTACGAACATTTTTTACTTCGGCACCATATCTGGGATATTACTGGTTCAGGACATATTGAGGCTCAAAGTTTGTATGAAATTTTTCTAATTAGGTATAAAATCGATGCATTAACCCCGCCAATATGTTCTTTAGATGCCCTGTGACCCTATGGATAAGTAGGTATTTCGGAAATTGCACGCGCGCGCTTTTAATTGCGGTTAAAAAAATGTGAAAACTTAAAAATAAAATCGTTTCCCAGGTATTATTTTTGGTTAGTATGACTTCCACAATGAGTAAACTTCGGCTTGGTGATAGGTCTTGTGACACCCTGTATATAAAATTGCTTGGGCTGACTGATTCATCAAGGCAGAGCCTAAACCACAGGGGCTAGAGACTTGAAATTATGACAGTTGTTGCATTTTATGACGTAAGCACTCACTAAGGAAGGATTTTTGGAAATTCCACCCCTAAAGGGGTGAAATAAGGAATAAATGGTTGTATGGAAGTCCGTCATTTTTAAAGTTAGGTACATGGAACTTCATATGTAAGTTTCTGGTGGAAAATAAATATACATTTATTTTAGAAATTTTGCAAATCAGGGTAGATTTGAATGATGAAGACAAACTAAACATGAAACAAAATATTCTCTGGTAGCCAATATCGATACAGGGTCGCTGAGAAAGAAACGGATATTAATGAAGCTATTCATACCGTAATGAAACACACTGCCACACTGAAATACCATAAGGGAATAAGAAAATCAAAATTGATTGATTAATTTTATTTATAAACTAGATTTTGCCCGCGGCTTTGCTCGCGTGTAACTATAAAAATAAAGGATACATTTTCACAGAAGTATGAAATTTTATTTCTGTTTAGGAAAAGCATAACACAGCGTTTTTTAAATTTAAGATTGATTATTATTAAAAGGACCTTAGTGAATAACTGTAATTTGTCTACAGAATTACTCCTGCACTTCTTTGTAAACGACGTTTGCAGTGGTTCCTTTTGGGGCTAAAATAACTAAGCTACTCGCAGAGCTCACTCTGGAGCAAGCTACATAAAACTGTCCATGTGAGAAACAGTCTTCACTTAAATCAATGCCGGCCATTTTTAATGACTGGCCGGCATTGATTTTCTTATTGATTGTCATGGCGAAGCACACTTTAAGAGAGAACTGTATTCGTTTAAATTCGAAAGGATATTCTGATGGAATCAATGGTATCCTTGGTGAAAACTACTTCTCCTCGAGCGCATCCCGTAATAACTGTTGCTTTTATGATGTTTTTGTGTAGAGCTTTAATTTGTAATCTGGTGCCATTGCACAATTTAGGCGGATTGAGATTTCTCAAGAGCATCACTGGAGCTCCGATTTTGAGGCTAAGTTTATGGGATGGCAAACCAGAAGGATTTAGACTGTTGAGAAATTCTATAGGGTAATGGACGGCATCATCTGTTTCAATCACAGAATCAAAGGAATTGTATTCAACTTCTTGTTCTTTAAATGCTTTTATCAAAAGGTCGTTAATTAAAGCTGCTCTATCATTTTTAGGTGTTAGGATAGCACGCTCGCATAGCCATTCAATGGGCTTTTCCTTTATGCCACTAATGTCGGGATATATTTTAGCTGTTAAATCGGATATGGAGGTAACTACTGTGGCCAAATTTGAAGGGATTGTAATTTTACATTCGAGTAATTGATAATTTCCATCACCTATTTCGAGTAGTATCTTAACAAAAAGCCCTGCGGATGCATCACCTCTTAAATGACCCGCATATTTTTTGTAAGTGCTAGTTTACGAATATGTGGCCACAAATAAGAATTTCTTAAGCACGAATTTACTTCATCTACCCGTGTACCTCTAGGTACGACAGGTAAGGTTTGTCGAAAATCTCCAGCTAAAAGCACGGTGACGCCGCCTATTATGTTATTATTTCATCTAATGTCTTTTAATGTTCTATTTACGCTTCAAACCCACCCTTACGCGCCATTGTGCATTCATCCCAAACTATGAACTTACATTCTTTTAAAACTTGCGCCATATTACTTTATTTTGAAATATTACTATCTCTATTCGTGTCAACAAAATCTAATATAATTATGTTAAGAATGTCAACTAAATGTGCTTATTGGTGCATGTATTTAGGACAATTTTGAGAACGCTGTTCGAACTAGAATCGGATATTGCAATTTCCTTTGGAATATTTGACACAAATCATAATTGGAATAATTCAAATATTAAAATGCAAGCTCTAGTGACAGCCCGTCCACGCTCCGGTTGCACCCCTGACGTGTGTGAACGAAATATCCCGGCCGGGACCCGGAAGCACGGTGACGGCCCGTCCCCGTCCCGTCCACGTCCCGTCTACGGCCCGGATGTGTGTGGATAGACCATAAACGTTTAGCGCAGCGTTACTATTGGCCTGGTATGTACGCTGACATTGTTAAATTTATATCTTCGTGTGATACTTGTGTCGCACATAAACACCAAAACAATGGTACTTTATATACACACACATACAACTTACGTCGTAAACTGGCTGGGTTTAACGTTGGTGATACTGTGTGGAAAAGAACCTACGACAAATCATTTGGCAAAAAACTAGCTCCTAAGTTTGCCAAGTGTACTATTATTTTTAAACCGTTTGTGAGAAGACTGATCGGATTTATATCGGATTGAAGGCAAATCTGACTTAATGAAACACCAGCTAATCACTTATATACGTGGCGCGTGCCCTGGGGAGCGCGAGGCGCGCGAGGCAGACGAGGCGGGGAGGCGACACAATACGTAACTAAAAGTATTAGCGCCCGAGCTCGCTCACAACATCATTAATCCATTTAGCTTTCTGGAACGAATCTGCGTTTGAAACGAAAGCATCATAAATTATATGAAACTGAGTTAAACCACAGATCCCTTAGCCTCCGAGTGAAAGGGAAAACTATAAACAAAGGGCAATAAAATCAGTTCAGTGAGGAGAGCACTCGGCGCGGCCGGAAAAATAAACAAAACAAACACCGTAGACCTGCCAACTAATTAGTTCCAAAACAAAACATCCAGATTCACTCATTCACTCTGGTTCAGAGTACCTTAAAAGTTGGTCATCATTCCTGAACATATTTTTCTGGAAAGTAATTTCCGTTGAACCATATAGTGAATGGCTCGGTATAAACGGCTCGCGCAGTCGTGACGCGCTGAGGCGACAAATAACGTGTAGTAGAGCGACACGCGACACATCACTTGTCGCGTCACGACGGCAGGCACCGCTCGTGTCCACTGTGATCTGCAGCGTCACCCCGCACCTCACGCGCCGCAACGCTCGTGAGTAACTCTCACGAAAGCCTCCAGGAGCCGCGACGCCTCCACCAAACACGATCTTGTCAAACTAACAAATGTTTACTGCAGCACAAATCCCGGACAAATACAATCTTATTTTCTCGCCGCTCAAACAAAAAAACTTATTTTAGAAGTGTCGTTTTTATTACACGTTTTAGTGGCTATATTGTCAAAAAGATTGGGGTGTTTGTTTCGTATTATCAAAGGTTCAGGATAGGCAATCGTTAGACTATGTTTTTAGATTTAATGCACGAGTTTATACCGACCTGGTTATGCTATAAGTGGTCTTATCTACGGCACTGTTTCACTATGCTTTTGCCTCGGTGCGTTCTTTCGTAAAAGGTATTATTAAAGTAGTACGTTCTGCCAACGAAATGCTCTGGGACGACCTTGTTCGAGTACGGAGCCACATTAACGTCTTTAGGCAGTACGATATCAGGCCGGTTGGCGTGAGAAAAATAGTCCAATACCAAACGTGCAATCAAATTTAGAAGCGCATTTAGTACACAGTACATATATCTTTGATATAGATTCATTAAATGAATACGATTACAGCTGGTGTGGTGGCGGCTGCATTAATACAAGCGCGAGTTATTTCAGTCCGCGTATATCAACGTCACTCGAGCCACGTAACCGGTTCAGTTTACTCCCAATAAAATTAACAACTATGTTCTGTCATTGATACCTTCTGAAGGTAGTTTATTACGCTGTTATAATTTCACCTCTTATATTTATAGACTAAAACAATTCGGGCCAAAATTTCAAGGTTTCAGTGCACTTAGCACTTTAGATCAGGAACTGGCTTTTAGCATTCAAGACATTTGTGTGACGTACACATTAACATATGTATTTCTACTACAAAGCATGCGCTTGTAGCGGCCGAGTACTGGTAGTTCGCGTAGCGTGTCATATGTTTACTAAACTTTGACTCATCGACGATACGATACACGCGGTCGTGAGTCTACGTAGCTCGCAAGTACTATGTGCGTAGCACGTGTCTCCACGCTTGTAGCACCTCAGTGACGTCACATGTGTTCGTAGTAACTTACCTCACATATGACTGGGAATTAATAAGTGCGGTTTTTTTCGCTTAAAGTCGTACTCTACACATATTTTGAGACGCAAATTACGCATAGTTCGCTTATTACAACTGCATATTTTTTAAGAAACATGGTGCGTAAGACATTTCGTGTGCAGTAACGATTAGAATATAATCTGTGTTCGCATGACACCGCTCTCATTGTTAACCCGGTACGTCTGAGCCGGGATTATCTAATGTGCAGTGAGATCAGACGATGACGGGATACTAAGTATAAGATGCAGCGAGCGTCGCCGGCGTGATAGCAGAGCGCGCGTCGCTCGCATACGTAATGCGCCACGGACGCGCGACCACACGGAGACACTCGGCGCGTTTAGCGCACTACCACTCGTCACGAGTGTGAGCGTCACAGTGGGCACGCTCTCGCGAGTGTACCGCCACACGCTCGTTGTGTACCTTAAGTACAATACATCCTTGGCAGAGGCCGTCACGTGTGCGCCGTATTTTCTGAAACGTCTGTCAAGGTAGAAATTACAGCCGCCTCGAGGGACTCGGCCGAACTAATGAATGTGTAGCGAGTGTGTTGCATCAGCAGACGGCGCCTTCCCCCTCTCTTAACTTGAAAGTTTTGTTTATTAAAGTAACATTGAAGATGCTAATATTGGTTAGTGGGGCGGTGGGTCGAGGCGCCGCCGGTACAACTCGTCACATTAACATAAAGGCGAGCGGCGCCGCGGGGCGCGTCATGTCACTCAATGTTTATTGGTCCCAACAAGTAAGTTGTCGGATCGACGGCAAGCGCAACTTTTAAGATGTCATCGTAACGAGGCCGGTGACTGGACGCTTTTATGACGCAGAGACGACCACTCTCGGGCCCGCCCGCCCTAACACCGACGGGGGTTCAAATTCCACCGACTAATTTAATTAAAGTATCCAAGAATGTGAGTTTTACTGCAACCAGCGATCGTTCGGGATCACTCGGCTCTGACCGTTAGTGAGGCACAACTCTCGTTAGCGCCGACCGTTACTGAAGTGACACACTCACAGTAACACTACTGTACTTACTGGCTCTAATTACCTGTACATATGTGACATAACCATTTAACTAGCGATAATTACATTTTGCGGTAAACCACCGACACTACTAATATACAAAATTATAACAGCTATTGATATCATTTCTGTCTTAATTATAATCTAAATCGTGATTTATGCCGACAAATAACATTTTAGATGTATGTTATACACGCATATGTATTACCTGTAGGTACTAATAGTGTATTGATAAACGCAAATATCGCAATAAACATTTATGAAAGCATCCTGATATTATTTCAACGTAATACGATACAACACTAAAGCTGAATGCAGACGAAGCGAACTGATTTGTTCTGCGTTCACACCAGATTTATTTGACCTTTAAACTAGTTTATTGTCAGCGATTTCGCCCGCTGTCACCAAATCCTAAAGCGTTTAAACTAAATACTTTTCGCATCGCTCACCGACCATTCAATTACCGTTCAGGACGTCTCACTCTCGTGAAAAAGTCAATTACGATGTCCAAATCGATTTTGGGCAAAAGCAATCAATTTCTATAAAACGAACGCCTTTGAGTATCAGAGATATTGACGCGATCATGATCTTAACTACTTATAAAAAATTAAGCTCACAGTCACAATTCAAAAGTAAAATATTATTACGGGTCGTCCCAAATAAGTAAAGCACTAAACTTACTGAGTTAAATGTAACATGTAGCTACTTGTGTTGAAAGCTACTGAAAACTGTAATTATAGTTATGGGTGACGTTTCGGATATTCAGTAAGTTGGCCACTGAGCACTGTGAACCCACAGACGAGATTTACCACGTTTAACAAATTGGCTAACAAAAAAAACCCTCCGGAGGGCTTCTATGTGTTGCACCTATGTAATGTATGTATACAATGCCTTTGAATTTCTCTATAGTTTTGGTAAACGACAGTCCCTGGAAATGAAAACTATTCATTTTGCGATATTTCTTTAGTTCCTGTACAACTTTTATTATAGTTAACAAAAACCACTAGTGCTCGTTAATAATCGTTTCGTAATTAACACACAGCTGTCAGTGAATAACATTAATTTAACTTAACGAACAAAATAAATTATGAATAGCAATTTCATTTGGCCCAGAGCTCAGAGGTAACACAATAAAATTGTTTGTGTAGGCTGTACCGAGCGTATTGCTTTTTCCAGCTATAAAGACAAATATGGGCAAAAATATAAACATTTTTAGTGTCTTTATAGCTGGAAAAAGGAGATACTTAGAGAAAATATTCGAACTAGGTCGTTGGGATTTTCGAGGCATAGGAAAAACATCACGAAAATTATTTAGACCTTGATCATCTCTCTAACAATCGTACAATATAATTTATGGATGTATATTAAAACATATGTACATTATTCAACGGTAATACTCTAACATATAATCCGCCTATTCAGTGCTATATTCATATTTTATCTAATAAAATATACATTTAATCGAAGGCATTATAATAATATGTAACGGCAAAAGATAGCAGCGATCACATTTGAATCTCAAAAAGAATGAATTCGCACTAAACTCACAGATCAAACGTCACAAGATAAGGTCATTTGTACCAGACAGTGCAATGACAGAACGGATCGAGTTTCTTGTTGTGTCACAAAAAGATTGGATATTATTCTTCTGTGTTGTGTCACGATACCAAAGAGATTTGTACGATGGTGTTGAATCCAAAACCAAATGTCAATAAAAATCAAAAGGTCAATGAAAGTTGAACCCATAGCTCGATAGATGGCGTTGTGCCACTTCTCTGAATCGCGCTATCGTTTGCTTCACACGCGTAGTATATAAGGGCCGTCTATGTAAATTTTGAATCGAACATTGCAATACATCAGTTCAAGTGATAAGTTGTGGTTTTATTTATCTCGGCTTAGTTACTCCTTTCAAGTGCAGTTGTAGTGTTCACCTTTCAAATACCAGGCAATTCTTGGTATTTATCATTGGTCCATACGAGCCAAATTTTTGTGAACCACGGACCTAGCTTTGGGCCCTCTCCAGTACTCGCAGCGGATTGTTGCGGCAAGGTACACGGAGCAAGTGCACCGGCAGCGTTCGGAGCACCCCGCTTGTTGGAAGCGGCCGAGCTCGGTGACAGCTACGAAGGCGGCAGTGCATTCAAAGTGACGTCAGTGAGGACGTCGTTGGAAGATCAATCGTATTCGTGTAAAGGATTAACCATACGATACGCAAGCAGAACAACACTGACACGATCAACAGGAGGTGCACAGTAGTTCCACTGGATTGACAACAGAGGGCAGCACCAGTCCAGCAGATATCGCGTAGTGGTTGTGATGTGTCAAATCGTGAGTACTTTGATTCTTTTCTAGTTCCAGTTATTCAAACGCTTTTAGAACAATTTGAACCTTAAAGCTATTAGTGCTTTTACATAGAACTTTTAAAGTAAAATTTTGGACTTAGAAAATTTGTGTGTAGTTTTAGTCTTTAGTTGTAATTTTAATGCATGCTTAGTTAAGGACTTAGAATAAGTTGATAAAAAACGGGGGAACGTGGAATCTGTGCCGGTTGTCGTGCGATAGTAAAACTATTCTTAAACACTTGTAATATTTTTCAGAAATAGTTGACACTTAGAATATTTTTACTTGTTTAAATCAACACAGATTTTACCTTTATTTTGTGAGTATATTTGCTATTTAGTAGAGATAAAATATCTTATAAACTTAGTTCGTTGTACACGTTTTGTTTTGGTACCTAGTTGCTTTGTTAGAGCTTATAGCTTCTACTTTCTACACCAATTTAGTACAAACTTTCATTTGTTTTTCAACTGTTTATTTAATTATAACAATGGAAGGATTAATTAACATTTTGCAAAAAACATCTTACAATAAAAAAGGGTTTTATTAATTTTAAAAAATCACCAAGCGAAAGAATTACTGTAGAATACATTGAGACTAGACAGGAATTATTAGAACAAAATTGGGCTAACTTTGAGAGCATACATTGTAAATTATATGAAAACTATAGTGCCGAGGACATTGATAAAAAAGTAGAAGATATTTATGATTTAACCGAGGATACTTATATAAATTACAAAGCTCACATGAAAACAATATTAAATAAAATTTCAGTAAAGGTCTCATCACAGGAAAATAAGACTCATAGTTCAAATAAGAAAGCCAGTACATTTGTTAAATTACCTAAAATTTCAATTCCATCTTTTTCTGGGAAGTATAGTGAGTGGGCCACGTTCAATGATCTGTTTAAAGCACTTGTTCATAATAATGACTCTCTGAGTGATTGTCAAAAATTACACTATTTAAAAGATCACCTTACTGGAGAAGCTGAGCAGTTGATTAGACACACTCCAATAAGTGACGCTAACTATGCCCAATGTTGGGACATTTTAGAAAAGCGATATAATAATAAACGGCATTTGGCGGATTGTATATTGAATCGTTTGTTTGGCCAAAAACGTTTACACTCAGAGTCTGGCAAAGGTATTAAAGAATTGTTTGATACTACCAACGATTGTTTGAAGGCACTTGCGAACTTGAACGTTGATGTGACCACATGGGATGTAATTATCATACATATCGTATCACACAAATTAGACTTTGAAACGCGTAAGCAGTGGGAATTGAGTATTGGTAGCCTTGGTGGTAATGAGTTGCCATCGATGGAACAGTTTAGAACATTTTTAGAGACCAGATATCGCGCGTTAGAGTTTGTTGAACCTAATCGATCATCCATTCACCAGGGCAAAGGTTCAAGTGGGCACAATCCCAAGGCTTTGTTGGCCACAAATTCATCCTCGAGACGTTGTGAATATTGTCAGGAGTCGTCACATAAACTTTGCTTTTGTAAAAAGTTTGCCAAGCAAACTGTTGAGGGGAGACGGGATTTTGTAGCTAAACAGGGCATTTGTTTTAATTGCTTAGGCAGTAGTCACAGTGTTTACGAGTGTAAGAATCCTGCCACTTGCCGAGTTTGTAGGAAACGCCATCACTCTTTGTTGCATTCTATTAGCTACTCTAAGAGTGATGCCGTAGGTGAGACGTCTAAGAATGCGACTGAAAATGAAGCCATAGTTTCTTGTCTTTCAACAGACGCTATTGTAAAGCCACGACAGGTCTTATTAGCCACCGCGCTAATAGAGGCTGAGTCTAAGACGGGTCAGCAGCAGACTGTGCGAGCCTTGCTCGACCAAGGTTCACAGGCTAGCTTTATTACTAAGGCTACAGTTCAACTGTTGGGACTAAAGCAAGTTCCAATTCAGGGGATTATCACGGGCTTAGGCAACAGTAAGTCAACCGTGGCCAAGCATATGGTCCATGTTACAATTCATTCCCGTGTCGATCCAAGTTTCCAATTGCAGGTAAAGGCTTACGTGTTGAATAAAATTACAACGTACCTACCTGAAAAAGACATCAACAAGACTAACTTCGATTGGATCGAAGCCAAGGGGTTGTATCTGGCAGACCCGCAATTCAACATCCCCAATCGAATAGATCTTTTATTAGGCGCTGATGTTTACAGCTGTATCATTCAGGAAGGAATGATGAGGAGTCCTCAGGGCACCTTGATCGCACAATGCACCGCCATAGGGTGGATCCTGTCTGGCACAGTTAGTCCTGAAAACTTAGAACCAAGACGCATTAGCGTTATGCATGCACAGATAACTGAGGATGACTGTCTTAGAAAATTTTGGGAAATGGAAGAATGCAAAGGAACAAATAAATTACTCACCCCCGAAGAACAAAGATGTGAAGAGCTATATAGACTCACAACAAAGAGAGATGAAAACGGTCGGTACATTGTGAGGCTTCCGTTTCGAGATGAAGATCCTCCATGTAAAGCAGGTAATTCACGTAGCATAGCGGAGAGAAGGTTCAAATCGTTAGAAAAAAGATTAGGAAGTAAAGAAAAACTGAAGGAAGAGTACACCAAGGTAATTAAAGAATATTTAAATTTAGGTCATATGAGGCCAGTAAACCTAAGCGATAGTAAGAGTCAAGAAGCTGTTTACTTGCCTCATCATGCAGTGGTACGACAGGACAAAACCACTACGAAAGTTCGGGTGGTGTTCAACGCGTCTGAAAAGAACAGCATGGGTGTATCACTAAACGATACTTTGATGGTTGGTCCGACGCTACAGGCTGACTTACGTCATACGATTCTTAGATGGCGCCGGCATGCTATTAGCTTAGTAGCTGACGTTATTAAAATGTATCGTCAAGTAAGAGTAGCTGAAGAAGACGTCATGTTTCAGCGAATTTTATGGAGAGACAATCCTGAAATGCCAATTCAAGACTACGAATTACTAACCGTCACCTTTGGTACAGCTTCAGCTCCATATCAGGCAGTTCGAACGCTTCATCAGATCGCCTATGATGAAGGTGATAGGTACCCTATGGCTCGTGATATAGTTTTAAACGCATTTTACATGGATGACCTGATGACAGGCTGTGATAGCCCAAAAGACGGAGCTGAAATATATAAGCAAATTACAGCATTATTAAAGACAGGAGGATTTGATTTGCAAAAGTGGAACAGCAATAGTAAAGAAATGTTAGAAAGAATACAAGCAATTGAAATGGAACAGATGAAAGCGCAAGTAAATGAAAAAGGACAAACTAGAAAGGACAATGGAACAGAAATGAAGCAGGATGAGGTGGAAAATCAAAATCAAATGCAAATAAAATTGGATAATAACATCAAAATTTTAGGTCTTACCTGGAACCGTAGAGAAGATGTTTTTCAATACACCGTTACACTTCCTTCCGCGTTGACTGCACCTGAAACAAAAAGAGCTATAATTTCTGAAATTGCTAGGTTATTTGACCCGCTTGGTTGGCTCGCCCCTTGTGTGGTGTTAGCCAAAATATTCATTCAGAAATTATGGCTCGCAGGAGTGAGTTAGGACGAAGAACTAAATATAGATTTAGTTAAAGAATGGTGTACTTACCGTAAAGAGCTCGCGCTTATTAGCAAGGTTCAGATACCTCGGTGGCTTGGTACTAAACCAAACGATACTCTGGAGCTACATGGGTTCAGCGACGCCTCGAAGTTAGCTTATGCAGCCGTCCTTTATCTTCGCAGGATCGACGTGACAGGTCGGGTACATGTTTCTTTGCTCGTAGCGAAAACCAGAGTTGCTCCCATAAAGCAGATAAGTATCCCTCGGTTGGAGCTATGTGGAGCAGTGCTTATGGCGCAACTACTGAACGAGTATGCTGAAATCCTAAACATTTCACAGGAAAGGATTGTAGCCTGGACTGATTCTACTGTCGTTCTAGCTTGGCTCAACCGTCATCCCAGCCAGTGGAAAACTTTTGTTGCGAACCGGACCTCAGAAATTCTGTCAACTACAAATCCAAACCAGTGGTATCATATTTCTACAAATAACAATCCCGCAGATTGTGCATCACGGGGTCTATTGCCAAGCCTGTTTGTTGAGCACCAGCTATGGTTTATAGGACCCTCATTCCTTAGAGACAATGTTATTAAATACGAAAAGCCAAAAGATTTAAAGATTAATTTAGAAGAGGCAGTTAGAACACATATAGCAATAATTCCAGACAATACAATCATAGAACGATTTTCATCACTATCCCGACTGCTCAGAGTAGTAGCATACTGTCGGCGATTCTTGAACAAGGGCAAAAACTCTGAAACATATTTACAAAAGCAAGAATTAGAGAAAGCACTACAAAGTTGTATAAAGAAAGTACAGAGAGATAGCTTTAGGGAAGACTATTGACAGTTACAGAAGGGGAAACAATTACAAGTAAAAAGCAAAATAAAATCACTATGTCCTTACCTTGACCCGCAAGGTGTAATGAGAGCTCGAGGGAGAATTCAGAAATCGGATTTAGATGAGCAAACGAAACATCCCATCGTGCTACCTGGCGACTCTCATTTTACCAACCTCGTTGTAACAGATTCCCATCACAAAACGTTGCACGGAGGTCCTCAACTTATGCTCAGCTATTTGAGAACTGCCTATTGGATCATAGGAGCGAGAAACCTAGTCAAAAAGCACTTCAGGACATGTGTCAGGTGCGCCAGATATAGACCAAATGACCAGCACCAATTGATGGGTTCACTCCCTACAGTTCGTTGCACACCCGCTCGACCATTTTTGCACAGTGGCGTGGACTACGCAGGGCCTGTTCAAATACGCACCACTAAGGGTCGCGGACATCATGCCTACAAGGGATACATCTGTCTCTTTGTATGCATGTGCACTCGTGCAATTCATTTAGAGGTGGTGAGTGATATGACTACCCAGGCGTTCCTTGCAGCTTTTAGGCGATTCGTGGCAAGACGGGGCCATTGCGCTAAGTTGTGGAGCGATAATGGCACCACATTTGTAGGAGCATCCAAGGAGTTGCAGCAATTAAACTCCATTCAATCTAAAATAGCAGAGCACCTTGAATCTAATGGCACTGAGTGGCATTTCATTCCTCCACACAGTCCTAACTTCGGTGGACTTTGGGAGGCAGGAGTGAAATCAACTAAATACCACTTGCGACGGGTAATAGGCGATTCAACCCTTACTTACGAGGAACTTAGCACACTTCTCATGCAAGTAGAGGCTTGCTTGAATTCGCGGCCGATAAGTGTCATTAATCCTAGTGATCCAGGTGAACCGATGCCTTTAACTCCAGGTCATTTTTTAGTTGGGGAGTCAATTTTAAATGTACCAGATTGTAATTTTGAAACATCAAACGTGAACTCATTAACTCGATGGCAGTTCATACAACGAATGCTACAATCATTCTGGAGACGATGGTCTTCAGAATATCTCTCTAATCTTATGCACCGATATCAGTGATCTAAGTTAGTAAGGGAACCTGAGGTAGGAGATATAGTTCTAGTAAAGGAGGACGATCTACCACCGAGTCGCTGGCTGTTAGGTTGCATAGAACAAAAACATCCAGGGGATGATAATTGCACTCGTGTGGTCACATTACGTACAGGATCTTCTACTCTTAAGAGACCTACATCAAAATTATGTGTTTTACCCATTTTTGACAAATGAATAGTATGTACCTGCTGCTTTGTTTTTGTTTTGTTTGCATGCTGTAATCAGCTTTATACGCTTTTAGTCATAATTTATTATACCCGTGCTTAATTTATTTGTTGTTATTTTATTAAACTGTATTTTATACAACTTTTTTTACAGGTTCAAAGAGCTATCGAATGCATTGTATTTAAAATTTTAGACCAACCTGTATTTATTATTCATAATAGATTGTCAACATGTATTTTTATGTCATGTACTATGTTGTTTGTTTGTGAAGGACATTTCCGCACTAAATGTCCTTGGTGGGCGGTATGTTGAATCCAAAACCAAATGTCAATAAAAATCAAAAGGTCAATGAAAGTTGAACCCATAGCTCGATAGATGGCGTTGTGCCACTTCTCTGAATCGCGCTATCGTTTGCTTCACACGCGTAGTATATAAGGGCCGTCTATGTAAATTTTGAATCGAACATTGCAATACATCAGTTCAAGTGATAAGTTGTGGTTTTATTTATCTCGGCTTAGTTACTCCTTTCAAGTGCAGTTGTAGTGTTCACCTTTCAAATACCAGGCAATTCTTGGTATTTATCAGATGGTTTTAGCGAAAAAAATCCTAAATCTATGGTTTTATTTATCGATAGAGGCGTGCAAGTCAGCTATTACAAACTAAATCATTTGTCAGAACAAACACGCATCAGTGGCTGACAAGCGCTATAAAAAAAATTATTATCATCTTATCTTAGAAATAAAACAGTTGTTAGATTCCCAATTTTCTACCAGTCATGCAAAGTTCTTCGAATAGCATGCATGAGGAGTCTGATGGGAGTGAATGAAGCAAGTGAGATATGTCAGGATCGTTGCAAATGGCGTTCTGCAGTCTCTGCCTACCCCTCCGGGAAACAGGCGTGGGTCTATGTATGTATGTATGTTGCCTCATCTGTCTTTTTGTTTAGCACCGTATCTTTATGTGGTAGAAGTAATTGTATTAATGTATGTTTCTAACAGTAAAAAAAACTTTTTTACTGTTAGTTTTTTATTTTTTCTGCTTTTGTTGATCAATTATTAATTTTAATATACACAATGCTATTTGAGCGCTAACGAAAAAATAACACGCATCGAAGATGAACCGCCACAAAGTTTAGTTCCGTGAAATGACGTCAAGCGATAAAAACTGTCCCCTTTTTAGAGTAAAGGAATTTTGCCATTCAGCCTAATGTAAAATATTATTTTTTTATTGATAACTTTTTAGCATACACTAGGTTTAGATCAAGGTATATTTTTGTATTTTAATCAAAACTACATGTATTATATTTATTTAAGCTGAACTTGAATGGAAAAGTAAACAAAAGTATTTTATCGACTTATGTTCACATGTTGGCTTCGCACTATCCGTCACCTAATTAAGGGGTAAGTCCAATTGTTATATATATTTTATTCTGTAGGTCAGCAATCGTGAAACGTTAACGGCATTTAGAATATTTAAATTAAAATCGACGGGCAAGTCGCATGCAGGTAAAAGGTGGAAATAAGAAATATATTGTAGAGACATTACGCACTGGCGACTCGGTCTCCTGGCGCCTGAAACATGGAAACTTAGTAAAGGGACCAAGCATAGCGTAAATTATTCTTTTTTTTTATAGGTTTAAGAGCCGAACTACTTCAGTTTTGATCCTTCGCAAGAAAATGTAAGAAGAAACTTAATTTTTTCATATTCAGGCAGGTGACAACTCCGTGCATATACATTACGTACTGTCAATAAGATATACTATGTATATCCAAATACTAGTCGACGCCAGCGGCTTCGCACGCACATATTTTCGAATTTCCCGTTTTGCCCGCTCCCGTGGGAATTTCGGGAAATCCCGTCTTAGTGCACTCCTACGGTGCCCAAGGATCATACATGCTAAATTTTATCTTCTTACGACCAATAGTTTCGGCTGTAGCGTGTCTGTCAGTCAGTCAGTAAAGCAAGGATTTTATATATTAAGATATTAATACAAACTACATAAAACAATACCTACACAAAAGTCGCTCGTAAACACGCCTACAGTGCGTAGTGGCTCTTAACTCTACGATGTTTGGAAATAAATTGCTATTAGACGCTGTAGAAAATGGTTTCAAAGTTGCAATAAATAAAGCAAAGTATCGTAAAGTCCAACTTCAATGCGTTGCGAGGTTATTTGTCTGCAGTCGCTAATAGAGGTAGGGGGAGATACCGCCTAATCACGCTGCGCTTTTAGCGAAAACTTCTTAGAAATCATTACGGGGTATGAATAACTATTTTTCCGTTCTGTAATATTTCAAACTGTCCAGTACAACGGTCTAGACATCATCTAACGTAAAATCAATTATTCATATACGTATTATACATAGGTATTATATTATATTATGTGACTTTACAAGAAAAGGTCTCATGAACAGGAAAAATTGTCACAAATATATAAATACAAATATAAAAGTGACAACATTATTTTTAAACTTCACTAAATCGCCAGTGATAAAAATTTGTTACACATACCCCCAAAGATAATTATTAATTGTAAGTAACAGAGAGGGTGCGCGTAAAGACATAGACATAGCAAAAATATAAGTTTTCATTATAATTTACTACGCCACCTTAAAACAATATATTGCTCTAAGCCAGCAGCAATAATTCAATTAGATAATTTGTCTGTAAGCTAAGATTTATGCGCATTAACAGTCGTAATCTTAAATTTTTATTAAGTTCTATTTTTCACCGAAAGCTTTAATTATAACAATATTCTACTTGTATAAATCAATCTCGAATATGTTTTAACAAGGTTGATGATAAAGTCGATGAAACTTAATAGCCATCGATTAATAGCAGACATATTGGATTGCCTGGTTAAAGAGACTCTGTTTACACTGTCGATAATCTCAGTGAAGTGGCAGAGAAGTCAGAAACTTTTTTACGAGGCTCCAATATTCACAACTTCGAATGGGTTCCAATACCGCTACACCACAAAGGTCACTGTCTTCTGCGCAAACAAATGTTTTCTGTGTAGGAAGGAGGCAAATATTATATCACACCAGGCAACATCATTGACACAAAATCTCTAGAATATAGCAAAATCCATAAACTCCATAAGTGTGTTATTTATATAAAGATTTTTTTTTATGCAGTTATAGTTGTAGTTATAGACTCTTTATTTATTCTAACGTATTGAAAATAAATACACTGTAGTCACATAACAGACACTCAAAACACAAACCACAAATAACATTTACAATAATTATATGTATATTGTATGGCTGTAATATGATATGATATAATATCATATGATATAATATCAATATTACAACCATACGTCACGTCATTAATTGATGGTGTTTGCAGCTAAAGTTTACAAAAAGTATAGCTATCAAATAGTTTATTATTCTCCATTGAAAGGGCCTTTATATTATTATATTGCAGTTATTATTTTTCAATGAACAACGTGTAACGTATGTCCGGTACTTACCGCGTTGCGTCACAGTACCGCCCATACGCTCGGCCAATCAGAGAAAGCCATCGTCCGCACTCGCAAAGCCTGACCAAATATGGTCATAAACGGACTCTCTCCCTGATGGAGGGCCCGGTATATAAAGGGGCCGACAGAGAGGCCGGCACCGCTACTCTACACTAACCTACTACCGCTACTAAATTCTATACCGCTATATCTATAATTATACTACTTCATACGTGTATCCTGGTCCCAGCTGTGGGTAAGTTACTACATTTACTGCGTAAGTGTACTGCCCATCTCTCTACCTGCTAGCTGAGACCGGCTGACGCCGCCTGCCTGACTCTATTGGTTGTGGCTCTCCTAATGCTGCTTTCCTTCAGGTTCCAGGTTCACCTTAAGCTCCGGGCTACGCTACCTAGACCGCTACACCTGCTGCATCGCCTTTGGCGTCACCTCTGCCGAAGAGTCTGGCCTGCCCCGCTCATCGCACACACACCGCCGGCACCTGGCTGTCTATCTATCTATCTACTGCGTTTTCAGTAAGTAGTAAGTTCAGTTGTAGCGACATATCAATATATCCTTCATTAGTAAAATGTTCAAGCTTTTAGTATTGCTTGTGGCTCTGCAAAGAGATGTAACTTTTTGTTACAAGTCTATATACAGCGAGCATATGGCCCACCTGATGGTGTGTGGTAGCCTCGGCTCAAACAGATTGCTCGTGCGAAAACACAACCAATCCGCTGCCAATCGCGAGGATGGGTCAAGGAATAGCAGGAGGCGTTTAATGAGGAAGAAGGAAAAGGGAATCCGGCCTCAGATACCTCACTCACTGAACAAAACGCTACAGCATAGTTTTTGTTACTTCACGTAGATAGTCTTCTTCCCTTTCTCTTCAACTTTCTCTTTTACTAACTTGTCTCAAAGGTCAACACTGATATTATTATATTTTTGAAATGTGTTCTTTTTTAAAGACAGATATTAACAAATTAAGGTACTCTGTTTCCAGATATAATAATATTTGTATTATGAGAAATATAAATGCATGCACCGTGCAACCGATATCACCAGATCCGCTAAGAACTCAACACAAATTGCACAAAAACTACAAGAAGTCAACAATAATTAAATTTTAGATAGTTACACCATTATAACGACTACAATAAGTTACCACACTGTATTCTAGCATAGTAATATAATATGGTCGAATACGAAATGAAAGGCAAACCGGCTAATGAACGATCAATGACCAATAAATAGCTAATATACCGATTTTATGCCTAAATAAATTACCAGGGAAGTTCGATAATCCACGAATTTTACGCAAATGTTATAAAAGTCCTAGCAGCCCAATACACCAATAACCACATCGCACAGATACAATACATTTGCAGATATAATACATAAAGTAACTCCTCTGTCAATATCCAATTAATTTGTTTCGTGCTTTGGCACAGGGAATCCACTGAAGTAGAAAATGCAATTATGAATCTCAGTTCTCATTCAGCCACAGAAAGAGACGGAATAACAAATGGAATCATAAAATTTAATCGACCAACACTTTTTTTTTTCTACCTGCGCAATTATATACATTCTTATAACATGTATTACAAAAAATTAAACTATTAAAAAACTTAACTATCCTAAACTAATGAAAAACAAAAGAGGCAATACAACTATGAAGCGTCCAAAAATTCCTCCGCAACGCTGTCGACTGG
Source organism: Euclidia mi (assembly GCA_944739405.2). Lineage (NCBI taxonomy): Eukaryota > Metazoa > Arthropoda > Insecta > Lepidoptera > Erebidae > Euclidia > Euclidia mi. Next base: position 1,799,821 of record OX123187.2, on the reverse strand, counting down.
TAGCGTGCCCAGAAGGCTGGCAGCATTGCCACGTTGTATGGCAATGCTTATTCTCTCTGCGAAATACAAACCAGCCTTCTGGTCACGGGAAGCATCAATCAGCCTTCTGGCGATTTCTTTGTATAGAGCGTGTGCACTAGGTCCCCATGGCCTCAGCGTTTCGACCCCAAACGGCTCAAAAACGTAATTACCCGCTAGGTTTCCATATTTGCGCCGTTTGAGGGCCTCCGCCGATGCAGCAGCAGCGCCCGCTGATCCAGCTGTACTTGAAAGATGTGATGGCGCAAGGGTATCGATGCATGTCGCGTCCCACACCAAAGGCCTACCCATCTTCCAAGGTAATAACGTCATACCGTCTGGTCTCTTCCCATCGTCGCGTACCAAGCCATTAGGTTCAAGATGAGCTGGTACTCCGGCGGCGACAAGAGCTCGACGAAGTATGTCATTAATATGGGCATGTCGGGAAATACGCCCAGCACTCCTGCTGCACGATAGGCCATGGTGGCCAAAACTGTCGACGGCTTCACCGCAGTGACAGCGATGCGGAGAAACGCAAACAGCTCCCAAGCGCAAGCAAGAAGCGATGCGGAAAGTTGTATCGTCCAACATAGTTCCTATGTTCCTATGTTGGACGATGGAAGTGCTTGAAGCCATAAACCCGATTCCCACTCTCCCACAGCCAACAAACGGGCGCGCTCTGCCACACTAGGTGCAGTATTTAGAAGGTGATCTCTCATCTTGCTACAGAGCGGCCCGTCCCATTGTCTCTGAGAGAATAGATATCGGGGCAAATTCTGATTTGCCCCGATATCTATTCTCTCTGCTATAGCTCTGGCTCGGGCAAGCCATTTTCCAAGCGTTGATAGCATCAGGCTTGCACGGCACCTCAGAATTAACCAGTGTGGGTTCTAGAATTTTCCTGGATAATTCTTGAGTGCCGTGAACCGAGGCCAAAAACGGTAGACTTACATCTGTAATTTTGCGAACGCCGAGGCCGCCCAAGCGAACTGGTAAAGTTGCTTGAAGCCACACTCGGTCGTTCATGTCAAGATTAAAAATTTTGCTCAAAGTGTGCCGAATAACATTATCTATGTTTTCCAAAAGGGATAAATTATTCTAAAAAGGAGAGGCCCGAAAGTAATATGTAAATTTTGGAACGAAAAGAAAGTGCCGAATAATCGTGAATGCCGAATCAATATTCATTTTGTATAGCCGATCTGAAGTTTCACAGAAATTTTAAATTTTTTCGAAGAAATTTTGTACTTTTTCATTTATAAAGGATTCAAAAGCGTCGTCGAAAATCGGAGACCCAAGGAGGCGGAAGGAACATTTATTGATGATTTTAATATTTGGCGCCAAAGAATTGAATTTTGATAAAATCGAAAGGTTATCCAAATTGTCATTTATGAAAATTTCACATTTGTCTGAATTAAGTTCTAAACCAATTGCTTTAAATTCATTTTTAATAAGTTCTAAGTCTTGTAAAACTGTGTTAAGGTCTCCGTCCAGGGTTCCGTCATCCAAATACCAAACGTTAAATTTTGAATTTATCTGTTTAATTATTGGATGAATAGCTAAACTAAAAATGACCGGCCCGAGAGGGTCACCTTGTTGACAACCAACAGCAGATTCCAAAACATTGTCTTTGTATATCAATTTAGATGGATGTCTATAGCACTGCCAAAGGAATTTAAAAATTTTGGGCGTTTCTAATTTAGCCTGAGTCAACAAGGTGTCCCTGTTCACTGAGTTGAAGGCATTCTTCAAATCAATCTTTAAAATGACCTCACCTTTACCGCAGCCAAGGTACGTGGACAGCGCATGTATGGCAGCCTCACAACCTCCCTTTGAACCAGAGCCAAGCTGGATTGGCTGAAATTTATCTGCCAAAATGGCACTATAGTATTTACAGCACAGTTTGGCTGCCATACGTCTGTAGGTACACCCCACGGCAATGAGCCGAATGCCACCATCTTTTTTGCGTAGGGCGCACAAGTTGGCCCCGTACAATAAGTCGGTGACATCTGTGGGCACATTGCCGGAGAGCATAAGGTTAATTTAAGCCGTCAGCGCCTTCAAAAGTGCATCACCAGCCTCTCCAGCACTAGTTTAATACGGTATATCGGGGGTATTGCCAGCATTAATAAATATTCTATAGAAGATGATAAAAATGCTTATATTGTAAATTATTTAGAAACATGTAACTATATTTACAGTATCGTCGTAAAGGCAAATATGGAGACACAGTTGTGTCTTTTGTAAATAACGTTACAACTGTTACAACAAAAATGTACAACAAACTTTGAAACAAATAAAACCTACTGTAGAGTCAAATTAAAATGCGAGTAACTAAACAATAAATAATATATAACAACACAGGCAACTCATATAAATAAATAAATATTAAAGCTTTATTTAATTCCAGAATAATTCGATTTGATTAGTTTATTAATTTAATTTTTAACTTTATTTTGATTTTAATTTTAATTTAGTTTAATTTTGATAGTTAATTATTGTATATCTACTCATGCAATTTCATCTCCTTCTAATGTGGACCCGTCAGGGTAAAAACCTCCCTCAAAGAATTGCATTTATCCCTATCTTTCGCAGTGTTCATCCAGTATTTTCCAGCAACTCATATAATCATATAATAATTATGTTTTAAACACATAAATACATAATGCGCGGCTTATTAACTAACTAATATGTTAAACGTTTGTTTGTAGCCGCCACTGTGTTATAATTACTCGGCACTAACACACATTATCAAACATAATCACAGAACAATAACAGCGATCATAACATAATATAATTGTTTCATTAAACATGGGCCGCCACATAGAGCTCAACAATCTTATAATATTCGGCTATTACTTATTATTTCATTAAAACTATTGCTATAAATGTCGAATGTGCAGCTCTCGCCACACACGTGACGTCACGCATTATTGATGAGCACCGTTTATCCATTCGACGCGTTCATACCAACATTTAATAATTCGGATAAAGTATTAGTTAAGCCTACCGTAAGGATTGTTTTATACTTCGTAGAGATCATTGTATTATTTTTATGTTCTGTGGTTTACTTGACAAATGTAATAGACATTTTTATTGCAGATACTCATCAGATACTGAATAGGAGAAAAGCATATAAACGCTTTTATTAATGACTCAAATACTTTCATATGTTTGGTCCACTTAATTGCAGTCTCTATATTTAGTTGTATATTTAGTTTTCGTGTTCTTATTAAATAGGTACCTTTGTAAAATAACCCAATTTTACTAAACTACAAACTGTCAGAGTTTAAACACTAATAGATAATGAAGTGATCGTCTGTTAATGAGCCAGTTGAACAACTCAGTTATAATAATTGTTCACAAGCTCTCCAAGCTAAGAACAGCTAAGAACAGTCGAGGTCCCGCCACGCCACGCGCCGCGAGGCTGTAGCCAACAACAGTACCTACTATGTTAATTGTGGCTCTCTCGCCAACTTTGCAACATGAATAAAACATTAACGTTAACTTAGCAGGTCACTTCGGTCTATCGATTGTTATAAAACCACTAGTTATTTATAAAACGGCTGCCCTTTAAAAAGCAAGTTTAGGTTTCGTTCCTCTAAGAGCTTTGTAAACTTTTCAGTATACGCCTTTATATCTATTGCTATTCTGAGGCGGAATAATATAGCTGAAGTACAACATGAGACATGCGAGTATAGTGACGGACAATCCGTGCGCGGGCCCACTGATGTATCAAGTGTCGTACTGTGCGGCGATTGTCGATATCTAGACCTCCAGGGAACAGCCCCACCCCTGCACCTCCACACGCCCGCACCCCCGCACCTCTAAGCCTCCGAGGCGCTTTATGAGCAACAAGCCCATTCTCCTGCCTCGGGGCAGCCGGAACTTAGTTGGTAGCTAACGAAACTGCACACAAACCAATATGTTTACTTGGCTTAATACATAACACTATCGGATTGCACGAGGGCAGATTCGCCGAGGTTTTGTGAATATTTCGGGTCCCAGGGGGTTTGCTGCTATGGTACGCATTTACTTTGAACTTACGTCCAATTAAGAATGTGGGCGATTTTGTCTTAGATCTAACTACAAACATATCTAATTATTGAGAATGAAAGGACTTGTACCTAATTAGTGTTGCTTTAAACTTGTAGAAAGGTTAAGCTTAAAGCTGTCTCAAAAGCAATTAGTACTAAGAATCACACCAAGAGTTTTGTTAAGTCAGTATTTATTTTCATAGATATATTGGAGTCTCGTTCTTGCGATCTATTGAGGTGGACGTGTGTCGCGTGTGCTGAGAATTCGAACTGTTAAATTGTTTATCTAAATTCCGATTGGACAAAGTGTCAAACTTCAATTCTCGTTTACTCTTGCGGCTATCTTACGGCAGGACTCCACCCCTCGAAAGGGATAGATATATTTTTGGTGATTCGCGCTCAAAGGACACTGACCTTATCCTTTCTAATTCGTCGTCCGTCGTTAGCCGCGAGGATTTGAACTCGGGGCAGCTGTGCCGGAGACCGCATATTAAGCCACTCGACCAGCGAGACGTGTGCGCAACGAGTAAAATTAACGTCCGCTACGGGCGGCGCGCTACGAGCTACGGATTGCGTCATCGCCTTTCACTCGCTACGGCCGGCTACGCGGAGCCATACGCTACGCAGCGCATATTTAACTGTGAGCGGTGAGTCATTGACAACTACGGCCGATTCACCTGAGCGTAGTTGTTTACATTCTGAATCGTGCGCCTTAATCGCTACATATTTTGGGCATTGAATTGTGTGCTATATCTGCTACAATTTTGAGCTCTAGAAATGCCACGATTGACACATTCACCGACTGCAACCTCAGACAAACAAAAACAAAGACTTACGTCTTCACCTGATGTGTCAACTGTTGAAAGCGAAACAGAATCTTCAAACATAACTTTGCGCACAAAACGTAATGTTCGCCTTGATTGTTCATCCGACCAGCCGAATGCCTTTGAAGAGTTTGAAAATAAAATTATGGAAATGTTATCTTCATGGAAAGAGGATCAGGACAATTTACTTAAAAAGTTATCAAAGGATATAAATGAAGTTAAACTGCAAAATAAGGAGATACAAAAAACAAACAGATAGAAAAATCAATCGAATACATAAATACGGCATATGAGGATATGAAAATAACCGTTGCAAGGCTAGAAAAAGAACGACAGGAACAGCGTATCTACATTGTGGACTTGGAGAGAAAGGTATTAGACTTGCAGCAGGCTACAAGGTCCGCTTCACTGGAAATAAGAAACATCCCATGGACTGAAAACGAAAGTACCTCTGATCTTACTTCATTTGTAATGAAAACATGCAATACTTTGGAAATTCCTCTAAAGTCATCGGATGTGCGTGATATATACCGCATTCCGGGTAAAAAAAGGTACAAACAGGCCAGTCGTTGCGGAACTTTTAACGGTTCCTATGAAAAAGAACATACTTGATGCCACTCGAATCTTCAACAAAGGACGCCCACAAAAAGAAAAACTTAATACCGGACATATTGGCATTTCTGGAGAACCTAAGCCCATTTACGTTGCTGAACATCTGCCGACCAGCCAGAGACAGCTGTTTTTTGAAGCTCGCAAGTTTGCAAGTTCACAAGGTTATAAGTTTTGTTGGGCACAAAACAACAAGATTTTTCTTCGCAGACAGGAGGGTACGGAAGCTATTGTTATCTCTTCTACGGCTTGTCTTGATAAGTTACCAAAAGTAATAATAACAATAGAGATTTCCAAACATTATCGCAAGTAAATTACTTAGTAATAATCCATAAAAACAATGATCCTACACTCCTGTATGTGAAAAACTTGGATGGATTGTTTCACAGTTATTTTTTAAATTTTTCTAGTATATTAATAAGTATTGAAATTCTAACATGTAACGGAACCATGACAGATCAAACACACACCACATTTCTCTTTACAGACATTCAAAACACATTTACTTCTTCACACCTATACTATTCAATGCAGCCTTTCGATTCAATAACTGCACGCTACATTTACACAGCCTATACATTCCGTACAGTAACAATTAGATCACAGAAAATGACAAAACTCGGTGAGTTCATACAATTTTATCACATCTTGTATGACATAATATGTATGAATCCTAGCCTAGTCTATAAAATGATGCAATTATGTCACCAATATCAAAGCTCACCTTTATGTGAAAAACAATTTTCATTATCATGCTTGACCTAAATTCTATTACTAATGATTTAGATGCAATCGGGGTAACGAAGTCATATGTCTGCGATCCTAAACAATGTGAGAGTCTTCTAAAGAATGCTAAAAAGTCAATAAAAGTTTTACACATAAATATTCGCAGTATTAATCGCAATTTCGATGAACTTCTTGTATTTTTAAATAACATAAATATTCTACCTGAAATAATAGTACTATCAGAGTGCTGGCTTAGCAAAACTGCAAGTATTCGGAGAATTCAAACCCACGAAAGTTATCGTACTAAAAACAATAAAAACCAAAACGACGGTATTGTTGTTTATGTAAATACATCGATTTTACATACAGTCAGTGAAATGCATATATCAGACGCAAATTGCCTAATCTGTAAAATAGAAGCCGTAGATCTTACAATAGTAGCCATGTATCGCCCCCCTTGTAACCGTATTATTGATAATTTTTTGTATGATTTGGACAAGACACTTTCTTCAATCTCTGCCTGTAAAAATATTTGTCTGATTGGTGACCTAAATTTAAATATTATCCCGAATCACCTGAACTCACAGGCAAATGAGTATCTCGACATGACAGCTTCACATGGTCTATATCCTACTCATACATTGCCTACCCGAGATCAAAATTGTTTAGATAACATATTTTTAAAGTCTAACTTGATAACCACCACATTAGTAATTAAAACTTATATGACCGATTATTACCCTGTTCTTTTAAATATCGAAACAACACCAAAACCCCCAAAGAATTTAAAAAACATCACTAAAATAGACTTTCCCGCCGTATTTACGGAAGTGACAAATACCGATTTTAGTGAGATACTAAATATCTCAAACCCCGATGTCGCGGCCGAAATGTTAGTAGACACTTTAGGTTCAATTGTACGTTCGCACTCGAGGTCATGCTATGTCCCCTCTAAGCGTAGAATTATTAAGCCTTGGATTACCATGGGGCTACTGCGATGTATTCGGAATAGAGACTCTATGTGTCAGAAACTGAACTGTGACCCGGATAATTATATTCTTAAAATAACCTACATTAAATATCGCAATTTTTGTAATAAATTATTAAAACGGCTTAAGCATGAATATGGAAAACATGAATTTCTAAAGGCGCGGAACAATTCGAAAGCTACCTGGAAAGTGGTTAAAAATTTTACGCAATCCGATTGCCCAAATAAATCAGCTAAGGAACTTTTAAAAATAGAGTCTGATCAAATAAATTCTGTTAATAAAGTTAATAGGTTTTTTTCCAGTATTGGCAGTAACCTAGCAAATATGATAGACCAAAAGTCGCAGAGATCATCCAGTATGGGACAGGATGATAAAACCATCACGAAATCCCTGGTACTCATGCCAACAGATGAAGGTGAGGTAGAACGTATCATTCGTGACTTGCGTAGAGATGCTGCTGTTGGGTGGGACCATATACCAGCTATTTTATTGCAAAAGTGCTCAAACACGCTAGTACCGACCATTACACACATTTGTAATATATCCATATCGAATGGTGTATTCCCCAAGTGTTTTAAAAGAGCCATAGTCCATCCAATTTATAAGGGTGGGGACAGAGACGATGTCAGTAATTACAGACCGATATCTGTGCTGCCCACACTGTCGAAGATCCTAGAGAGACTACTGAACACACGTTTAAAAATGTTTCTAGCAAAGAACAATATATTGGCACCGAATCAATATGGGTTCAGAGCAGGTATGTCGACGGAAAGTGCAGTGGCCTCACTCGTAGACGAGATAGTGGAACGCCTTGACAATAAGGAAAAATGCCTGGGCATTTTCCTTGATCTCAAAAAGGCATTTGACACCGTCTCTGTCCCACACCTGTTATCAAAGATGGAGCGACTGGGTATCTGTGGCTGTGCTCACCGAATATTTGAGGACTACCTATCTGACAGAGAACAGTGTGTAAAAATCGACTCTGTAGTCAGTGACAGCGCTCCTCTATTTTATGGTGTTCCACAGGGCTCAGTGTTGGGTCCAACACTGTTCCTCTTATATATTAATTCCCTATGCAACCTCACACTCCCCAATTGCTCGATCTTTGCGTATGCCGATGACACTGCATTGCTTATCCACGGTAAAAGCTGGGCCGAAGTATTTGCTTCGGCTGATCAAGCCCTGTGTGAAGTAATGCACTGGCTGTCAACTAATCTTCTGACGCTAAATATAAACAAAACGACCTACCTCACCTTTTCTACTACAATCTGCACACAACCTTCCCCTCTTACACATATTCTGAAAGCTCATTCCTGCTCTCCAAATACTCTACCAACTATGTGTGACTGTCCTGAACTAACCAGATCCACTGAGATAAAATATCTTCGTGTATATATTGATAATCTCATCAATTGGAAATATTACATCAACTGCTTAACAGGACGCGTACGTAAAACCATATTTCTTTTTAAAAAACTACGCTACTCCGCCGATGCAAACACTATAAAAATGGTATACTATGCTTTATGCCAATCTATATTAACATATTGTGTAACTGTATGGGGTGGAGCAGCAAAAACTCATTTACTGCCTCTGGAACGAGCGCAAAGAAACGTGCTAAAAGTAATGACATTCAAGCCCTTCAGATATCCGACCACCCAACTTTACCAAAATTGTCAGACTCTTACTGTAAGGCAACTTTTTATACTCGAGACCGTAACACGTAAGCATAAGACGTTGGCATATGATCCTAAGCATATAATTAAGCGCCGTTTTTACAAAATTTGCCAAACTCCGAGCTATAGAACAACACTGGCCTCTCGGCATTTTAAAGTAGTTGGCTGCCATCTCTACAATGTAGTTAACAAAAGTTGCAATATATATCCACTGCTTCGATCCCAATGTAAGAAAGAAGTAACGAAATGGCTTATGACCAAAACTTACGCCGAAACGGAATTCTTACTTAAACTGGCCATACTTTGATCAACTAACATACAAACACACACATACATACACACACACCCATACATACACACACACCCATACATACACACACACCCATACATACACACACACCCATACATACACACACACCCATACATACACACACACCCATACATACACACACAGACATACACGCGCACACAACAACATCGTTCCTTATCACGTTTCTGATTGCTCACACGAACACTGATTATTATGTAATTACCACGCAAACACACTACGAGACACTGGTACCCAAAACTCAAGTTTAATCTTACCTTGGGTACCAGAGCACAACAAATATTAGTCTGTTACATTGAGTAATGGCGTTAGCACTGGGGTGGGCGTCTCGTTTGTGCGCACCTTAATGAGTTGCGTGCGCCTCGGCCTGTCATCTGCGTCTTTGTTGACTGAGGACGCGGATGGCGGGTTGAGACGCACCTATGTGCGCGCAGGTGTTCTTCGGGGTGTCCGTTCCGGTGTTGACGTTATTATTCAATGTCCAATAAAATTGTTTGAGATCATCTACCTGTATTCATGGTGCATGTAACTTTTTGAAAAATAAGGAATTTGAATTATATTGTGTTGACATAATAATTTTACTCTCCTAATTTCTCGAAAATTGTTTACGCCTCCTCTAAAATGCAAGACCGAGCTTATTAGTACCTAAATAAAATATTTATATAAATTTAACCTAATGTTCAGAATATTAAAAATAATCATAATTTTATCTATGAATCTAAGAATATGATACCAGTAAATGACGCTGGTCCAGTTTCGATTTTATTCTCTCGTATTGACAGATAATGCCTTTAGGTATGATCTGTAAGATCATTTTATATCTACCTACTTATTTCATTTTAGAAAGTTCCACTTTTCTCAGAAATAAAACTTATATTTCACGCAGTTAAAGAACCCAATATGTTTTATAATTTCAAGTTACGAATTAAAATGGATTGAGGACCTACAAGGCGAAATTAAAATGGCTGCCATAGTAACTAGTGAAATAGGTTTGCGATCACAGGTCGCTATCATTTGTCGATTTAAATAAAATGTGTCTCGGCAGATGAAAAATAATTGAAACATCTTTATCGTGACCTGTTAACTCAAGCTGGATTCACCATCGTTAGATATTGTAGACGCGTGGACAGATCAACAGGCGCGTCCTACACACTAGACAGACGAGCGTCCGATCAGACACAATATCTATAATAGTCACGTATCAATGGGGATGGATTTCGTCAATCACAGTAATTTTCCAGAGCGTCTGTCACCACTCATTGAATTATAACTACTTTCTTATGAATAGTTCACGCTTAAAAAAATATTATATGTAAGTTGCGGTAAACGGTGTTAGTGACACAATTGTCAGCACCGTATAAACATTACTCTTTGTTGTCAATATGTATTGCTGTCACTGTTTGTTTACACAAATAAAAAACAAATAAAAAGAATAGTACTGTCGCCGCGTCGTTCCATTTTGTTCAAAGAATTTTATATAAAACTAGAGGGCGCCAGCAGCTACGCCTGCATTTTTTTTAATTTACTCGTTTTGGCCGATCCCGTGGGAATTTCGGGAAATCCCTTATTAGTGCACCCCTACGGTCCCCAAGGAACATACATGCCAAATTTCAGCTTCCTGCGCCCAATAGTTTCGGCTGTACCGTGTCTGTCAGTCAGTCAGTACCGCAAGGATTTTATATATTAAGAAGATAGTGTATTAATTAACACTAAACGAGATTTTTATAAAAACATATTGCGCGACAAACGAGCTGTTGAGCGACACGTCGGCGACAAATGTATCAGGTGCAAATATATATCTTATGATGTTCCATAAATAATGGCCAGTGTATACATCGGACTTATTTATGAGTCTATCACTTCTGAAGACGACTACAAAGGCACCGAAGCTATAAACTACGCTTGTTTAAAAGAAAATGCACAAACGTAATGTTTATCTATATTTCACGAACATTTTCAACTTGTTCATGTCGTTGTTCAGCCGCGCAAAACTATTTAATCTCGGCTGCAATAAATGTCGGCGACCACAGCGGACTTTAACAAAATGCTTTTCAAATATGTTACAGATTGTTCGCGAATGTGAGATTGCTGTATTTATCGACAACAAATAACACCTTTACAAATAGTCACTGTGTTTTCATGCTTTTTACACTATTGGTCGTTGGGCAATTTTCAATTATATGGGACATGTGAATATTTCAACGCAAACATTTCGCATCAGCCTTCACGGAATTGTATCTCTCCTCTCAAGCCGTGTGTCATGTTTACACGTTGTGTTTGTATACGACAGCTCGTCAGTGCAATAGAATTATACAAACTTCATTAACTATAGTGCAAGTATTGACGTAACATATAACAGATTTGCGCGTAGGCGATGACAAGAACAGTAATATTGTTAGCTAAGCCAAGAACAAAAAATGTAATGAAAGTCTACTTTAGCCGAGTGACAACATGAAAATATTGGAGCGGTTTTGTACAAACATAATAAATCTCACGTCGAGTCTGCTGAGAGTAGACGCCGCCGCCGTAGTCAAATATAAACCGTAATGTTATAAGACATGGCGCGATTGAATCTGTCAATATCGATACAATACGAGTGCGCACTACACAAAGAGAGACGACGCCGAGGTACCGCGGGTTTTTGCCGACGTGTTTCAGTTACGGTTCAATAATTTAATATTGTATTGATTTATAGGCACTAAGAGCATTAAATAACTGCTTAACTCGTTGACAAAAGCACCTCTAAAGAGCTGAAGAATAGCTGAAAATTGAAAACTTTTAGCAACTTGTAACTCTTACAACTTTCTAAAATACTTTGTGAGGCCCGCCGAGTGATTTGGCTGATTCGATTCAAAAGCTTACCGATATTGATATATCGACTCGTTTGTTAAATGTCGACGCTTGTTACCACCAGCTCGCTACAATATCGAGTGCGGTTGTGTGTCGCGTTTAGAGGCTTGATCCCGGGATCTCGGGCCATTAGCTTGCCCCGAATATACGGGATCAAAATTGGTTAGGCGACTGACAATACAGAGAAAATTACTATTGAACAGCATTATACATCGAAAATTGTTGTGGTTGCATTTTATATCAGTCCGTACCTATTAATACACCGACATATCAGAATTCCGGGGCAGTACCTGACACTTCTAATAGTTCGATTCCAGACCAAAAAATTAAGAAAAGGAAAATTAAGATAATCTTCAAAACTTCTTGAGTTATACTTCCTTATATGTACTTATTATCTCGACTTACTTATTACCCAGTGTCTTTGTGACACTGGCAAACATTACATAAGATACGAGTCACTTTTGAGGGGTTGCTATTCTGTCGACAGTACTTTCACGAACGGACCTGGGATTTGAAATCCCTAGTTACGTAATGTGGCATATGGCCACCATTCCTTTTTAAACTAAACATCTCACATCGTATACTCGACATCTTTCACTGGAAGATTTGTATGAACAGCCGGTTCACGGGTGACTCAAATATGTCTAAGTCGAATAAATACGAGGACGTTCAGCGCGCCCATATACTGCTTATGTATATCGACACGTGCATCGTCTTGTGTCCGCCACAAGCAGCCCACACTACCGCCTCAACACTGCCCGCTTTATTCAAAACACAACTCTCTTTTACGTCAGTTTGTATTTTGAATAAAGATGTGGAGAAGAACACTACTGTGGCTCATTTCGTGTTTGTTCCCTGAAATACTCGTAAGTTGGAGGCAGCGTCGACAATACGACTAAGTACGAACACAAACAGAAGGTGCACAAACTAACAAGTCATCAGCGCATTTGCACTGCGCGCGTGTGTGTGCCCGTGTCTGAGTGCACTACTACACAAACACTAAATCCCGCAATCAACATAAATTAACTATATTATTGTAAAATAAATTGTTGTTGCTTTGCCCGGATTACTTCGGAATTTATTAAAAGGCTCAGAGAGGCTGAGCGCGGTCGACGTACGGCGCACTGTCACCGCTAGGCCGGTTCCGTTTCAGTGAAAACTTCTTGTCTATAAATAAACCTTGTTCAGCGTGTGCTCCGGTGACTCCACACAGGCGCGTCCCAGATGTTTTCCCGACTTACTCGCTAAGTCACCGAGCTCGATTAGTCGCGAAATAAATTCAACGAATCAGCTACATTAAGTTTATTAGCCATTATTTACGAGGCTGAGTTACGATTGAGCGCACAGCATAGACCTTAGACGAACAAACCGACACTAACCACAGGCCCAGTTAAGAAAAGTTCTCTATATACTCGCGGTAGGCATACGTCAGGTTTTATAACAACACTGAAGCATTTTTTTTTAAATAAGTTCCATATTTTAATATAAATATTTAAATGGATTCGTACCTTAGAAATTAACGTTCATTTGTTCGAAAATTCAGAATTTAAATACCATCAAGATTAGCACTCTGATATTATGACAGATATTACCATAACTTCGGTTCATGCTTTTATGCGTTATGCGTTAATTGCTGTGGCGAAGAAACGTCACGGTGCGTAGCGGTGCGATGCGGGACGTTGCGAAGCGGTGCGAATGGAAGACTTTCGACAACGTACAGTGGCCCGACAAAACAGCCGAACACATAATTTTAGTACAAATAAACTACTTCAACTTCTCTACATCTACAGTTCATTAATGTATTCACAGCTAAGATATAAATGTTTCAGAATTAAGTTGTACCTTTCTTTTTTATGATCCCGCATAATAATAGTATAATAATTAAGTTCCCGCATTTTGGGGTACTAGTGAACGCTTTTGAATATTTTTTTACTTTAAAACATTTCACACCCTGAAGTTTATATGTCTTGTTTTGGATATTAATATAAGAAAACTTTCACTATCAGAATATGTAGGCGCGTGGTATGTATGGTGTATTTTATTATTTTATCATAAATAGTGTAGAGGTATTGATCCCTCGCCGGCGGTGACGGGCGGCTCCTAATGGGGAGACATAGTGCGCTGCTCCCAGCCCTGTCCAAAGACGTTCAGTGGGAAATTCGCGGTAAATTATATTATTTGTGAGCTCAACCAGGAAAAAAATTATCCTCAGTTTATTAGCACAAGTAAGCGTAAAATAACTTTGAACACAGAGCTAGTTCGCTGTGGAATCGAATCAAGTGTGTTGTACAGTCACTTTATAGGTGAATTGGTGCGTGTTATGTAGTAGTAAGTATAACGAAGCATTTATGATTGACTGACGACGGAGATACTGACAGACTGCTACACAGTAGGTCTCGGGTTCAATTCCACGGCGTGCAACAATGACTTTTAAAGTTAGGTGCATAATGAGTTGTTAATTATCGCTTGCCTAATGCCTCGGTTTTTAATTATCGCAGGTTAAGACGTCGGTTCCGGCTGTCATCAGCAGTCGTTATAGGGTTTAATGGTAACTTAACCTTAAGGCTTAACTGAAACTCATTGTTGCACATATTAAAACGTATATTGTGAGAGAGCCGTCCGTAGAAACACGGGACTCGCTCGATACGCCTTGCACTGATTATTACAATTTAGTATTAACCCCCAGAACTCCCTCGACCTTGGCCTGGAGCGGATTCAATCCTGATACTGATCGACTGACAGCAATAGGGTATTTGACTAAAAAAATCGAATTAGTCCGTCAGTTAGATTATCGAAAAATATTGGATACGTATTTTTTGTTTTATCGATACAGTAAAAAATAACGAAGATAAAACGCATCAAAGATGGAGAAACGTATAAGAGTGGGGGGTTGTAACGTCACTTGCCAGTAAAAAGTGTACTGGCAAGTGACGTAACACGAGTTTTCAGCGAGGTTTGTCGTCTTAATTTTTTGTTTACGCGACTAAAGAAAATATACGTGTCCAATATTTTTTGGAAATCTATCTGACGGACTAATTCGATTTTTTTAGTCAAATACCCTATTATAGCGCAGATCGTATCACTTGATCAACACGTGGGCCGCCGCCGTCACCCGCCTACTATCGTACTTAGTGGCTGACTCATAAACTGAGCAAAACATTCTATTTTGCTACAAACACCCACACGCTACTCCTTTTTATAAATACTCATCATCGGCAATCGCTTTGTGTAAACGAAAATATTTCCCACGTACATTACCACGCATATTACGGTAATGAAACCGTGATTCTTCACTTTCACTAAAAAAGTTAAATTGCTTATTGTACTTTGATAGAAATAGAATAAAGTGTAATAGGAATAGAACATTCAACAAACAGCTCTATCGAGACTACCTATACAACAACGTTTTCGTAAAGTTATAATGGCTTATTTATTGTATATTTCTATGAATAGGTTAGTTAGGTCTATGATCACCGCCCACTCGGGGTGAAATCAAAAAGTTTGAGACTATTTATGTTGGTACAAAAAATAAATTAGTCTGCATTGCAATCAGCGCTGGTTGCGCGTCGACCACTTGTGTTTATCAATGCCAGAGGACCCAGTGGTCCCTGCAAAGTGCATATCTACACAACTGATACCTGCGTCCCAATGGACCCGCTCCAGTTTAGCGTCTGAAATAACTACGCTAAACTGGAGCGGGTGTTTTGAATTGTGTGATTTATTCCTAGTTAAATATTCGTTCGGTTATATCTCAGAATACTAGTTCGTCTATTTTACAGCTCGGAAATCTGTGTATCGGTAAGTTTTTATCTAGTGGTGTAACCGCACCTAAGCCTGGCGGTACACTATCGTCATAACTAGATAAGCATAAAATGAGACTATTTACATTTTGCTCAATTACTAGCGGCCGTGTCATATAGTCGACGAATGTCAGCAAATTAGTGGTGGTCGATCGACCCTTAAGCAACCCGTGTTGAACAGGAATGAATGTGCTGGACAAAGTATTATATATACACTTGATCATAAACCAAACGTTCGAAAATTTTTGCAAAAATGCAGTTTGGAGATAGGTCTATAATTTTGTACATCCCTTCTGTTTCCATTTTTTATACACAGGCGTGATAAATGCACTTTTCCAAACACTAGGAACGGTGCCTTCTCTAATTAAAAATTGTCAAAGATATCCTCCATTCAAAACCACAACCTTCTCAAGAGTTATAATACTCAAATGTTGTATGACCGACACTTAATATTGTAAAATACACATAATTTACTTATATTGTTTTCTCCCTATTTTTGTTAATCTTGTATGTACACAGTAACTCATGCCGAAATGTATACTTAGTCACGTGAAACTATTATGTTTTTGTGTATGCACATATTGCTGAGTCACAATTTAGAACTAAGTTAGTAATAAGCTTTATATGTTTACGTAAAAATTGTAACTTGTTTTGTGCATGAAATAAATAAATAAATAAATAAATAAAATAAATAAATAATTGAGCGTTTAAATAGTATAGTGAGTGGGTCAGTAATACTACTAGCACACTTTTGAACAAATTTTGGTGGTATATGATCTGGACCAGCTCCTTATTAAGGTCTACCAAACAAAGAAGTTTATGAACAGTCTCTGGGCATATCTCGATATCGCCTATTGGTTTGGCGTGGTGCGGAAACCAAAGGGGTTCTAGGCGACTTGGAAAAGGAAATGGACTGTATTCAGAGGATAGCTGGTTTAGCCGCCTAGGAGGGAATAAGGGAAGAGGAGATGGATACGGGAGGAGGTGATTGAGTGGGTATAGGATATTTCCAGGATGGAAGGCACTTACCTTATAGCCTTCTTCGTTTCTTTTCCTCCTGGTGTTTTCGCGATGTAGCTGCTTGTTTTCACTAGCACTCACGAGCGGGTTTTCCTTGGTGGAAGCGGCAAAATCACATACAGCGGCGCGGCGCGGAGCGGTATCGAGACGGCGTTCTCAGCGGGAGGAATGTTCGAGACTGTCACTCGCATCGACGTTTTGCGGCGACGAATCAGGCGCAAGGCAGTGCCTCTTCCAGGGAGAGGGAAAGAGAGGGACGGAAATATGATATCGCTCGCACTAGACAAGCGTGGAACGATTCATGTTGATGCGATTAGTTATATATAGGAAGGTAGATGGCGCTACCATATCCCCCCGGCCCTAAAGGGTTGCCTTTAAAAAGAATAGAATTGAACTTAGCTATGTTGGGTGTACTACCGCATAACCCATCAATAGGCTAAGACAGCGATATGACAATAAATTAATCTAAATTAACTTTAGCGAAAGCTACAAACGCAATAATAGCGAAAACTACTAACTAAATACTTAAACTAAGAGGTAAGTCCAACTTCAGGCTAGATCTCACTGAGTTGGAAGCGGACGCGAGTTGATCAGTGCCTCGACTTGTGCAAGGACAGTTAAAGGCTCTTCGTAAGAGAGGATCTGTTGACCTATAACTTTGAAGAGATGCGTTTTAATTACTTTGACCATGCTTGCCCAACATCCACCGAAATGTGGTGATGCTGGTGGAATAAACTTCCAGTCAATATGATCTATGGAAAGTTCTTCCTGAAGACGAGTACGATAACCCGCGACGTGATTGAAACAAGTAGCGGGAACAAGTTCAATCAATTTACTAACGTGGTTGACGACTAAGTCTGCCAGCGATGAGGAGAAGAATGAATCCAAGCGAGCACTACTTTGGAGTCGGAAAATGCGTATATTTATTAATAGAGTAGTGGGGCAAAACTGTGTCTTGAACCTTGTGGAGCAACTGAGACAGCAGAAGAGCCGCGCACAACTCCAGTCTCGCAACCGAAATGGTTTTAACAGGCGAGACCTTAGACTTGGCACAAACTAACTGCACCGAGTAGTTAGAACCAATGCGGACTTGCAGATATACGACTCCGCCGTAAGCACGCTCGCTGGCGTCAGGGAAACCTATCAAGTTGATGGTACATCCATCTACCAACCCAAGATGACGCGGAATAGTAACTTGATTGAGCGCGGTAAGCTCAATACAAAACTGGCCCCAAACGGCGACAATATGGTCAGGGGGTG
Source organism: Euclidia mi (assembly GCA_944739405.2). Lineage (NCBI taxonomy): Eukaryota > Metazoa > Arthropoda > Insecta > Lepidoptera > Erebidae > Euclidia > Euclidia mi. Next base: position 1,781,687 of record OX123187.2, on the reverse strand, counting down.
TTTCATCCCACTCACACTTTGATAGCCAAAGCTCTTTGATCAAGAGCTTGGCGTACAAATTGTGAGAGCCACAAAACCCATTATGTCCCATAGTCGAGCCACTGTGGACAGCATAGTGCGTTTGGTGCACTTATCATCTGGTGGTGAGACGTCAAACCGAAAACTATCACAGGATTTGTCCCAGCGTAAACCGAGAACCTTATGCGGTACAGACTTCTCAAACTCAATGTCTGGAGAAGCTTTATGAGAATCTGGTATGCGTGCGAGAACCTCCTTAGAGTTGCTTGTCCATTTGACAAGATCGAACTGGCCTCGCTCGAAAAGCTGAATAAGCTCTTCACAAAGCGAAATTGCTAGCGGAGCGGGTATGACATTACAGGCAATGTCATCTATATACAAAGCGGATGTGTAGTATAGTATAGTGTAGCGTAGCGTAGCTTAGCATAGCATAGCGTAGCATGGCGTAGCATAGCATAGCATAGCGTAGCATAGCATAGCATAGCTAATTAGTGCTTTATCTTACACACAGTTTTAGCACCCACCTTGATCTCTTGAAGAGCAGAACAACAAGACGTAATACAATGAGAAGTATGTAACGTAGGTACGGTACCCATAATCACATACCCAAGTACCGTCTCAATAGCGGGCGGTAAATCATATCGCTCACTACGAACTATGTTAGTTAGTAGCAAGTGCGGAAATATTGAAGCTCCGATCAAAAGATCAATGCCTGCCGGATTCGCAAACTCCGCGTCGGCTAACGGCAATGATTCGAGATGAGTGAGTGATGCTACGTCTACATTAGTGTTCGGCAATGCGTCCGTGATACGCTCCACGATAAGCGAAGAAATGTTAAAATTAATGTTCCTATCAAAACGCGAATGTATTTTAACATCTACGGAACCCCTGCAATGCCTTTCTGATCCGCCTATCCCTTTGACGGTTGAGTTAGTATTTTTAAAGTTATTCCATAATCCGAGGCGTTTGAAGCATTCCGATGTTATTAGATTGGTCTGAGATGCGCTATCTAGCAGACAACGTACCATGTGCGGCGACCCATTGACATCATATATGATAACTTGCGCTGTCGCTAACAGAACAGTCTTAGACGCCATACATGGCGGTCTAGCACTGCTCTGATCACTACAAGCGCGCGAAGGCCGTCCGCGCGTGCGTGCCGCCCGCGCAATGGATGTCGTACACAACGATATCTCATTATTGCGAGGCGTGGTAGGCGCATCTACCGTGTTCTGCACTTGCGACGTACTCGTGTGTCAAGGTTAGCGGCTTGACTTGACAACCGGTTATTTTTATCAAAATGTAACAGTGTATGATGTTTTTGTTTACACGTGCGACATCTCGTTCTACTGGAACAATTACTCGTTTTATGTTTTATGCTTAAGCAATTAATGCAAGCTTTGTTATCTTTTACGCTTTTAAAACGAGCAATTGGATTTAAATCATTAAAGGTGGGACACTTATAGTAATGGTCGTGCACTATATTACTGCACAGACACTTCTGTGAATTATTACTATTAGATTCCGAACATGTTACGTAAGATTGTGGATTAGGGACTGAGTTATTATAACTATTTCGCGTTTTATTCAACCTTTGTTTGTTGTTGTTAGTGTTAGACGGGCCAGGTGAACCCGACTGCGTATTATGAAATATTCAACACTGATCTTTGATGAACGAAATAAAACTATCTAGTGTAGGTATTTTATTATTGCGTTCCGTCATCTCGAATGCGCGAATTGTATCAGTGTTAAACTTTTTTAAAGCGAGTTGAAGCAACATAAAGTCGGAAAGATCTTCTAATTTTAAGTTTTTAAGAGAATTAACTGTGGTAACAAAGTTGTCTATAAACAGCTGGAAATTCGAGACAGACGCGTTGCCGGACAGTTTGAGATTTAAAGCTTGGTCAAAGTACGTAGACGCTAGGACGCGCGTGTCTTGATATCTGTCAAGTAGTGACTGAAATATGACCTGATAATTCTCAGCACTGGGTGTGACACCTGCAAATACGGACTGGGCCTTCGGTGACAGTTTACCTATTAAATAGTACAACCTGTCAGCGTCTGTCAGAGAACCATTATCGTGCACCGTAGACTTAAAACTCGCATAGAATAACGGCCAATTTCGTATATCTCCGTCAAACGACATAATCTCGATTGGCGGTAATCTCGGTTTGCGGGCAACGGGCTCTGCCGAACATTTACCCTCCAATTGCGATTGTATACGCTTAATAATACAATAAAGATCTTCGAATGATGTATACGCCTGATAGTTCGGTTTTTCATCAGGATTGATAGAAAGTAATCTTGCGTTATAATCGTCTAACAACTTATGAAAATCTGTTCGAATACTATCTACTGTTGTACAATAACTGAGAAATGCTTCGCTATTACTGTCAGACATAGATGCGGTTTTTGAGCATTCATATATGTTTTGGATGCGCTCAAATAAAATATTGCGTTTCGCTTCTAAGATTGTCATCTCTTTGTCTTCCGACACGCGTGACTTCTTTTGTTGTGACATGCTTACGTAAGTATAAGCTAATGAGACCGAAACAAAATAAGAATATCTAATGTATCTATTATTTTACCTAAGTAGGCTAATTAGGCAACACTTTAGAGCTGAGGAGTTAAAAGTTGCTCGAAATATGAGATTTATAAGACAACTATGATAGTTGCAGAAATAATAATTTAATAAGTAGGTAGCTACATAAAAGTTTACCTACTAATGCGGGCGGAAATAACCATGTGACGGTTATATGAATATATTAATTAGGAGTATAGCTAGGTGCTATAACTGCCTAGGTATAGCGGTATAACGTATAAAACGTAAATGAATCCGACTCGTATGGATCAAAAAAATGGTTTGGCGTGGTGCCGAAACCAAAGGGGTTCTAGGCGACTTGGAAAAGGAAATGGACTGTATTCAGAGGATAGCTGGTTTAGCCGCCTAGGAGGGAATAAGGGAAGAGGAGATGTATACGGGAGGAGGTGATTGAGTGGGTATAGGATATTTCCAGGATGGAAGGCACTTACCTTATAGCCTTCTTCGTTTCTTTTCCTCCTGGTGTTTTCGCGATGTAGCTGCTTGTTTTCACTAGCACTCACGAGCGGGTTTTCCTTGGTGGAAGCGGCAAAATCACATACAGCGGCGCGGCGCGGAGCGGTATCGAGACGGCGTTCTCAGCGGGAGGAATGTTCGAGACTGTCACTCGCATCGACGTTTTGCGGCGACGAATCAGGCGCAAGGCAGTGCCTCTTCCAGGGAGAGGGAAAGAGAGGGACGGAAATATGATATCGCTCGCACTAGACAAGCGTGGAACGATTCATGTTGATGCGATTAGTTATATATAGGAAGGTAGATGGCGCTACCACCTATTGTATGAAAGTGATTTGCATTGTTGGTTTGAGATCTGGCAGCTAGCCAATTACCCGGCATTGCAGATACGGCGAGGAATGTGGAATGAAAATATGTTGCAAAAAGATTACATACTGACGTACCAGTGCGTGCTAGCAGCTTGACCTTCGTAATAACGTCAGAAGGTACATAACTGCTACCCTTTCTGTTTGAGTTAACAAAAACCAGAATAGTTTTGGGTTCGACAGTTCCGAACGTATAAATGTCAATAATTGTGAAGACCAAGTGAGGGTAGGTTCCGAAACCCGCACTACTCGGAGGCAGCGCTGACGGACATCAGTCATCCCGTGACCACGGCTGGTGTAACCCATGCCGAAACGTCGGGGCAAATAGAAAGGTATTTCATCTTTCTTTTCGTTTAGTTAACACGATTCTGACCCGTTACATAATCATTAGTTTGTTGTGTTATTATGTATTAAATATACCAACTCACATCTGTACGTATTCATTCCAATATTCACTCAAGTAAATATTTACAGTTGGATTGGCTGATTGTATTGGATACAACAAAGGTGGCCATATGAACAACATGCAAATGAACTCTTTCTGAACAAGTTGCCTTTTTTATAAATTCGATACTTCTCTAATATGTACGAGTAATGCTATAAAATACAATCCGTAAACTCTTCTAAATCCTTTCGAAAACTTTTATAGAAATCGGTCCGCAGCTAAACAAGTGACGTACGAGGGACTCCTCAAATAACCTCCCCCCCACCCTCTTCCTCTCACACCGAGCGCTGCCTAGAGCGCTGCCTATGTATGATTTTTATTTTGGAAATATTATTATATTTTCTTATTGATATCTAATCAAATGCCAGCTTATTTTACCCGCGATGTTTAGAAGTAAAGTAACACAATAACACAAGTTAAGTGAATGCGCCCGTCGCCAATAAACACAGGCGTCCCTTGATACACTGGTAGTCTGGTACTTATGTAGCAAATATATGTCAAGCAGATAATGGAGAAAAAATCCGTATTGTTGGTTTTTGTGTGAGCTGACGACGCGCGACGTAGAAACAACACGTCGCGGCCGCGGCTCCAGCCCACACTTCGGCCACACACGACACACGACACACGACACACGACACCAACTCATTTATATCGGGAGCATCCCCCGGCAGCGACGGGACGGAGGAGCCATGATTAATGTACTGAAGGACACTTCATATCACTTTATATCGGCGGCACCGGCTAGTGACCTTGGACAAGTTTTAGCAAATTGTTTAAAAGCCGCCCGTGACTAATTCATACACATGTGTGTGTCAGTGCTCTTGCACTCGACTTACTTCACAACCACAACCTTCTCTATTTTACACGAGAAAGGCACAAGTTGGATACTGACGCAGTTATGATATAAATATACGGCGCGGTCTCAGGATCAAACCTCTACGATAACACACAACTTTACCGCAAGTATTTAAAAGTAAACTCAGATCCGCTCGAACGAAAGTAACAAACAACAGTTTTGGGTAGAAATGTCTATCTCATGAATTCATCTTATATATATTTTGAACTAATACATAGTCCGACATGACCCTAATTTCGTAACCACAATCCTGATATTCTAACTATTAACGCATGATTTATGCACGTGCTAATCTTGTTGATACGGCCTCGATACGGCTCTTCTACAGAATATATATAATATAAACCACAATTTTTTAATTAGTACAAAAACTTTAAGGACATATTCAGTCTCTTTATTCAATAAATTACCACTAGATTTTAAAGTAATTGTAAATCATAACATATTCAACAATAGGCTTAAAGCATACTTACTTCAGAAATGTTATTATAGCGTAGAGGAGTATATAAAAGACAAAAAATGAACATGAAATTAATAGTAATGTGTGTCTTATGCATATAAAATAAAGTCTATGTAGGAAATATTATTCTCCAATTTTGTTTAAATTGTTTTAGTTATTAAGTTCTGTCTTGTATATTTTATTTTCAACACAAATGTTTTTGTTATGAAATAAATGTCTTATGTCTTATTAGCGAACACATTATTATCATACATGTGACGTAATAATTTCATAATATCTATAAATAGCAAAGTTATAATAATTTGTTTTTTGTAGAAAATCTCACCTAAATCATAGACATATTTTACAATCCATTCACTACTTCATTGATAGTACTTACTTTCCGTCCTACTCTTACGCATTCTTTCCGTCGCACTTATAATGTAGGTAGCCTTAGACAATAAAATGAAGCAAAATAATAAGTGTAGGTAGTTACTTTCTATTTTTTTTAACTCTACCCTCTCCTTCATACTTCATCCTGGCTTAGGACCGGCAAAATTTACCGTTTTACAAGTAATTAAATACAAAGGTATGTATTTAGAAAGTAAACACATATCAAAATAAAAGAAGGTATTCCGTAATAAAAGAAAAGAATAATTTTGGCGTATTTATGGAGTTAGGATCATCTGCTATTTACAAATATTATTTTATCATCATCATGTCAGCCTAGAGACGTCCACTGCTGGACATAAGCCTGCCTCAAGGTTCTCCACACAGACCAATTTTGAGCCGCCCGCCCGCATCAAATTATAATTAACTTAAGTACGTATTATTTACTAAACTTACAAGTATTTCCATTGTCCTTCGAAATGTCCACCACCGTTGTCAATACACATAACACAGATCATTTTTTAACGAGAGAAGTACGCTTCTGTCTTTTCACTTCGTCAAAAGCGTCCAATATGCGCTGTTCTAATTGTTTGACACTAACTGGCTCACTTTTGTACACTCACAATAAGATGTCCATGGGTACACAGCTGCACTCGCGATTTTTCAACTCAAAAAGTACGCACAAAGCATAGCTACATACTCCCGTGATATGAACTGATATGATAGGCCATCGCGTCGGGCAAACGTAGACAAACAATAAACTTTTGCAACGAAAAAAATAATAGATACGCTCACATTCGCTAGCAATTTATCACTGTTTATCGCATCCAAAAGTAAACAACGTTCGTATATTTATAATTTCAGATTTAATATTATTTGCTTAACAAACTATTGAAATAATAATTAAAAACTGTTAAAGTGACTAACAATGTACCAAATAAATATTGGCAACAGTGTAGGTACGTACGAGTATAACCTATATCAGCCTCCAAGAGCAATGATACACTTTTCATAGCAAGATTGGCCTAGTGAGTGATTGTTCGGACTAAACCGTGAGTACTTACGATATTCTACACCTTATAGCCGACCATTACATGGAAAATTTTATTAAAACATACTCAAACGCCAAAATCCTAATTTAGCAACCGTTGGTGAAAAATTCTGTTTTGAACCATTGTAATGACTAAGACCAACTTGACATTGACATTTCATCAGTTAGTGATGTGAATTGAACGAATGGATATTGGGAGTCAAAGACAATAAAGCTGACCATTCACATTGATGTTAAAATTTTGAGTGGCTAGTGAGAAAAATAATACCCTGAACGAGGTTTATTAAGATTGGTTTAGTCAATAGAATAAAATTATAAACAAAGAGGAAAAATGGAAGCTGCATATATAACTTTAAGGAAACGCCAATTTACTCAAAGATCTAAGTCCTTAAAATCGCTAAATAATGACATATCCCTTAATTCAACATTGTCTGAAGAATTATTAGCAAGAACTGTCGATCTATCACCAAATATAGACACCAACCTTAAAGATGAGATGCAAGCAGAAATTAATAAACTAAAGGGAAACCTAGAAATTACTCAAAACGAATTTGATTCCACCATCTTAGAGAAAATAGATTTAAAAAAGAAAATAACAGTACTACAACCCTGAGAAACAAGACAAGCTAACAAAACAAGATCCAAACAGATAAAAACAAACAAGATAAAAACAAGATCCCTGAGAAAAAAAGGTACCTTTAAAATTCACCTTAAAAACATCTTTTACTTGTACAGAAATGTGATCAGATCAATTATTACAAATAAATCATCATTCAATGCACATTTAAATAAATATTTATTAACGTTTTTTTAATATTAAGTATATAAACAAACAACAACTTACAAAAACAAAATATGTAACATAACACTGGCGATTAAAAAGAGTGGCCACGAGTTTTATTGCCCGTTCTTTCTCGTGGTTCTACCTATTGCTTTGCGAATGGGCAGTACATGTAAATGTAGAAGCATTAAGTAATTAATTTTAAAATTTGACGTTCATAAGCGTCACCTTGTGACCTAGATGAATAAATGATTTTGACTTTGACTTTGACTAAAATACTTACATTTTGTTTATGACCTTCAAGTAATATAATTTCAGTGAGTGTATTTTTCCGGTCGACATTTTGTGGCATGATTTTAGTATTTCTCTGTAAATTGTTTTACCTTGTTGAGCTTTCCTGTACTTAGAGCCTAAAACAAAACAAAAATACAAGTAGCCTGAGAAGAAATATATGTACAGCAGGGTAAAATTTTGTGAAAGTATGCAATATAGGTACCTAGTATTACACGCAAATAGAATTATTATATAATTATACCAATGAAATTGTACTTAATAGGTTTTTTATACATAAATGTTAATACGTTACCTGTTTTTTTTGCTAAACGCTGGTGTTTCATAGCTTTACTCTTTTTCCTTTGGTCTCACTTATTCTTAGATATGCAACACTTCATTTGTACCCACTAACAGTAATAATTATTACGTAATACATAATGTTTTGATCACGAGAACAACATGCTTGGGAAGCGCGGCGTGACGGCCGAATGAAATGAGTCATGTGCATCGTTCTAGGTTGCGTAACCGAATGAGCGTGTCGACTGGGGCGTTGCCTTGGGGGTGTTTGACTGGACAGTCGATCTTAGGAGGCGGAGCGAGTTGGTTCCCAGGACAGGTGACGTGGTAGTTGAGAAAGTAGGTACGAGACAGTGAGTCTGAGGACGTGGCGGGTGGCAGATCTCGGGAACGCATAGCGTGGTAGTTTAGGAAATACGGAAAGAGTGGTGTTTCGTGAGGCAGTGGGTTTGGAGGCGCGAGAGAGATCGGACCTGGCCTAGCGCGAAAGAGGTGTTCGGTGTTGGTCGAGAATTAGTGCTTAGTAATATCGAAGAACAAGGCGAGCGGCTTCAAGAGAAGGTGACCAGTACAGGGCAAGGGGTAAGTTTGGCAGCGACGCAGCTAAAAGTCCGGTGAGTAGACACTCACAGTGTAATAACAGATGTTATTCACTTTACTGTAATTTATTGCATGAACTGTATAACATTAATAACTCTGTTGTGTATCTATGTCTATATCACACCATATATATATACCAGGCTGACTAAAATATAAAGTTCTCTATGAGATATTGTACATAGTTATATTATTAATAACCGCGTGTAACATTAATAGTGGTTCGTACCTTGTTGATGATGGATGTGAAGACGAGCGATGTATGATGGGAGTCTCCGTATTCGCGATCAGGTGGTAGAATGCAGAACTTTCACAATCGCTGTCTAAACCTGCGTACAGGCCAGTACAGAGCAGCTGACAAGGTTTCAAAGAGCGAAAGAAGAGCCACCTGTCGGTCACGCGGTATCCGTAAGTCCTGGCGGCTAAACAGCTGGCGATTGTAACGAGAGCGTCCCTGCAAACTATGCGCGACGGCTTAATACGTTTTAACTGACTATGTTTGTGTGGGCTTCAATGTTGTGATTTAGCAGTATGACTGGGGCAAGAAAGAAGAAGGTTATGAGAAGAACGGAGATCTCTCTCATGAATTGAAGATAGATATTGGAAGTATGAGGTGAGATAAGATGGAGGGGAAGGAGACTTGAGAATAGAGAAGAGGGTAGTAAGAGCACGCAAACACCGGCGCTGGCGAATTGGTAACCATCTTAGTTCGGAATGATAAGTAGATACGTGATCATACTTACGAAGATTGTAAATGAATCGAATGCAGTTATTAAGAAGTCGGTCGTACTTATTGAGATGTTCTGCATTCAGGTCATAATAGCACACATCACCATAGTCGATTATGGGAAATATTAGAGTCTGCACAAGCATTGTCTTGGTCTTGGACGGGAGAAAATTCTTGAGGCGGTATAGTGCTCTAAGAGTTCCAGTAACCCTCTGACTAATATTAGTCACCTGCACTCGCCAATCGAGAGTGGAATCGATGTACAGGCCTAGGTCTTTTACGGATGCATTATATGGGACGATCAAGCCATTAAACATTACAGGCGGTAGAGTTTTGGCATCTTATCTTTGTAATAAACGGCGACTGCCTACAATAATGGCCTGGCACTTCGCTGGGTTAACTTCCAAGCCAAGTTTATGACACCAGTCCATCATTGACTCAAGGTCCCTATTTATGTCGGCAATGGCAACTGACACATCATCCACCCTCGATTGCGAGTACAACTGCAAGTCGTCGGCATAAAGATGATACGAACATCGAAGATTTGGAGTTAAAAAGTTAATAAAAATAGAGAATAGTAGAGGAGAGAGAATGCCACCCTGAGGAACACCAGAGCCCATGTTTAGCCAACTTGATGTAGATTCATCGCAGCGAACAGACTGCTGGCGCTCCTGAAGATAACTTTATCTTAAGAACCATTCCAACGCATTAGGCGAGATCATGAGATGGGAGAGAATGGATAGAAGGATATCGTGACTGACGGTGTTGAAAGCGTTAGAGAAGTCGACCAAGGTCAGCACAGTGACCTTAGTGTCCTCTATACCTACCCTAACATCGCCAGTCACTTTAAGGAGGGCAGAAGTCGTGCTATGACCAGGCCTGAAGCCGGATTGCAATGGACTGAGCAAGTTGTTTTGGTACACAAATTGAGACAACTGTTTATGTACACAGGCTTCAAGCACTTTGGAGAGGAACGGCAGAATGGAGATTGGACGGAAATGGTTAGGGAGAGAAGGGTTCGTTATCTTAGGAAGTGGGATAACAAAGGCTTTACACCACAGGGAAGGGAAGGAGCCACAGTCAATTGAATAATTTAGATATATATAATTTAGATCTTCTTTCATCTCCACTCTTCTTTTCCTACTCAAGCTATTCTTCTTTGGAATGACCTTCTTCTCGAAATCAGGACGTCCACCACTCGGTATAGCTTTAAGACAAAGGCAAAGCAGCTTTTATTTGCTAAGTTGGCAGAAGTATCGTAACATTTATACTTATATATTTTACGTATATATTTATTACTTGTGTACCTATATATTTATTTATGTTTGTATATATAATATGTATGTGTACGTAAGTATATGTATTTATATATTATTATTATTAAATTTTATGTAATGTATGCGTTTATCATATCTATTAATTTCTATTAAATATATAAGTCTAACTTCACTTTTAAAATACACCTACCATTAATCTCTGCACCACTCTAAGGTAGACTGGCAGAAAATGCCTAAGGCATTAAGTCCACCTTTATACCTTTATGTGTATATAAAGATAATAAATAAAAATAAAAAATAAATAATTTAAAATGTGGGATATGGGGAGGATGAGATAATCGAGAATCGGGATGATCATGCGGCAGCTGATAGAATCAACCCCCACAGCGTTAGATTTAATGGATAGGATAATCTTCTTGACTTCACCTAATGCAATTGGAGAAAAATTAAAGCTATCGATATTAGGACGGGGAAGACCAGCAATGTAATCAACAGTTTGACGCCTAGTTTGGTGATCTAGTTGAGAAGTAGTTGTGAAATGGTTGTTTAAATCATCCAAACTAATCGTGATATGAGGAGTTGTATGTTGCTGTTTGCCAATACCTAGGGTCCCAAGGAACTTCCAGATACTAGCGGAGGAAGAAGAATTAATATTGTCAAAAATATGGCGGCGTTTAGCGTTGCGTATCATCTGATTACACCGATTCCTTGCAGTTTTGTATAGGCTCCAGTTCTCGTCAGACCGCTCCTTTTTGAACTTCCGAAAAGCTCGATCTCGGCGCCTCATGGCCATTTGAATGCCCCTAGTAATTTAACTCTTCTGATAGGAGCATGTTGGTCATAGAGACCGATTTATTCCTAGTGCGGGAGTTGTCTTTAAAAAAAAAGAAAAAAGAAATGTCAATGTCATTAGTAGAACTCATATATGTGATCGTCACTTGGGACTACCAGCTAAAATCAGGGTTAATTTGAGGACCCCCCCGTGGGATCTCCACCTTGTCGTGGTCGGGGGCTCAGTAGCCGTGGTTGGGTCACCCACGGTGAAGCTAAGCGAGATCCCGAGAGTGGACGCCCCGCGTGGGCTTGACGGAGGCCTGCGCAGGATGCGTCCAAAGGTGCGGGTGGGAGGGACAGTTCTTCTGTCCCTCGCAGTCGAGCGCAGTCGCGGGAGGAGAGGCGTGTCGGTGTTGCGTTGCCGCGCGCCCTATCTCCCGCGACCGAATGGGGGCGCACCATTTGTTGCGTTGCGGTGGGGCCGCAGAGGAAGAGGAGATGCGGTGTTGTCAGGTTGCTGTCCTTCCTATCCTCTGCGGCCGCTGGGTGTTTTGGCGGCGAAGCCCAACACCTTCATCCGCAGCCAAGAGGGTTTTGTTCGGGGCCCGTCTGACCATCTGGGGGGTAGCGAGGAATGCTTTGGTGATACCCGACCCTCCGACGCACGGGTACATGAGGAGCACGGGTTGGTTTTTAGTCAGTAAGAGTCTAACAGTCCCCTTCGACCTTCCCCCAGGGCGGAGGGACTCCATGAGGATTTTCCAACCCGACACCAAAATAAAAGGGTTAGTTTGAGGAATCCGCCTGAATTTAACAATAAGCCTGAGAGGTGACCTCGTTTTCATAATATCTGAACATTACCTTCTTATAATATATGTCTCATAATAATATATGTCTCACAAAATAGGATTTAACAACATTTATGGTGTAAGTACGAGCACATGAGTAGATAAACGGAACAGAGACACAGCTTCATACAAAAGCGCGAATCGGTTGCACTACTACAAGCGCGCGGCTTATGTGTGCGTGACCACTGGCCGCTTGTCGTGTACGCGGCGAGACTGGAAAACACCGGTTTACGTAGGCACAGGCAGTTGACAATCTTAGGGTTATTACGACGCACGTTCTTTGTTTTGTACGTTGCAAGTTTTAATATTTTAATGCAAAAACGTGGTGTTTTATTACTAATAATGGTTGTTTATTGTACTGTGTGTATGAATAATACTAGATGAAATAATTCAGTAATTATAAAGAATTTATCGATGGTAATGTACAATTGAGTTTTTTAATTAGGTATACCTCCTGATAATTTTGTCGCATTTGTTGAATTGCTCGAGCAAAAGTTTCGCGAATATTTCGATCTTGAAATAAATACTGTCAATGTTGGCAACGAAATACTTAACATGTTTGCATGTTGTCCACCAGGATCTTATAGCCCGATCCCCCAGAGGATCCTCATGAACTCCTTAGTTGTGAAATTGTGTAAAAGTAATTAATGTTTACAAAACCAATGACTATCAGAAAGTGATCAGCCGTCGATAGGGATTACAAAAAACAGATGCATGCGATTTTCGACCTTATTGACGTAACTCAGAATTTATAATTTTATTAACGTATCAATGTCAGAAAGCAAGAAAGTACAAAAAAAAACGTCTGTCATGAATTGTCAATAAGGTCGAACATCGCATGCACCTGTTTTTTGTAAGCCCTATCGATGGTTGATCACTTTATAGTCATTTGTTTTGTAGAAGTTCATTTGTCTTACACAATTTCTTTTTAAACTAATTTTAGATACCTATCCCCGTGGTAAAACTAGTGGCACATAATAACTAAAAGAGATTCCTATGTTTATTAGCAAAATAAATCATATTACCAGAAAATATTCAACACTATTAGTGGTATCGTTGGGAATGTCAAATAAATCACGTCGTCACGTCGTGTAATTGGTAACAAATAATGTATATTTTTTTTCCGTGCTTTTAAAAGTTTCAGGTTCATGCCTTTTTTGGTTCCACTCGCTATTTTATTTACAACTGTACTTCTGTCGTATAGCGAATCCGTCGAGTCCAAGAATCTGCCCAATCCACGAATCTGTCGAGTTGGGAATCTGCCAAATCACGAATCTGTCCAATCCAGAATCTGTCGTATACCGAACAAGCGATTTGTCTTAACCTATTGTGACAACCCTACCAAAATAGGTAACAAATTTACAAGCTCTTAAGAAGCTGTCTCTCTGTTCGGTTTATTTACTCATGTGGTACGAGTGCGACATTAAACATAAGTATTTGTTTTAACTTGTACCTACATACATTTATATATGTAGATCCATCTTATACTGCAGTTATTTACTTACAGAGGCATATTAAACGCCCACTTTTCGCCAGTGTTTTGATCCCACGTAATAGGTGGCGAGCCTATTGCCACTTATCGGAATATTTTACCCTTCAGGGAAACAGGCGTGAGTCCATGTATGTATGTATGTATTTACTTACAATAAATGCGCAGACTCACGATATCACTTCAGGATACAGGAATACATACAATCACATATATCTACTCACATGATTAGATAATATCTTTATGTTAAGATCTATACTTGATACAATAAGTAAATTAATTAAACAGGTGTGCGATCGTGAGGATCTTCAGTTTAAATCCTGTGTCGAAGAAGTTGTTAATGTCTTACGAAAAATTCACTTACATCTCAGAGCATGTCAACGTTGTATAGCAATAGACGTGCTCTCTCTTAAATGTATACTACACTCGCGTCTCTTCCCACAGACACTTTCAGGGACACGCAGAGACTTATTATGCAAATACATGTGAAGATTCGTGAGGTTTTTCACCTAAAATATTGTGACAGACGTGGAATAAAAATGGACCACATTACAACAGCCGAACAACTCACATTAAAGCGATTTAGGGGTTTAGCTCTCGAATGAGAGGATCATATCTCGTTTACTCCAAAAGAAAGAAGTGAAAACAATCCCGCAGGACAATGTGACAATTATCTTCTCGGGGCATCACTCGCACGCGTGTTTACATTTAAATTCATGTTAGGTTTTTGGAGCGTGCAGTATTCATACGAATACTGAATCTGGTAGAAGTTCATACAGGTAGTAGATCAGTGCAGACACGTTAGAAAACGGTAAAAAAGTGAATTAAAGTTATAGTAGGATGAAACCAATTAGAGGAGGAAGAGAATGTAGCAAAAATTAACGAAAAAATAAATAACGGGCGATCTGAGGTCGGAAAATGGATGGGGTTGTGATTTAAGTTGTAAAAAAGGGTTTATCTCGATTGCAAGTAAAACTATAAGTCCTACGGAAAAATCGTCAATGGCAAAGTTGTAGGTAATAAAAATATCTACAACTTACGTACTTGCAATTTATTCACGTCATAAATTTAGTGAATGGAGCTCTGAAGGCGTTTATGAATAGCCAAAACGTGTCCAAAAAGGCATGTTTGGTTGTGCATACAGGGGCGTTAGTACCGTCTTATGTATAGTAGTGATAGTTGGGTATGGCAGAAGAGTCAAGCAAGAAGAATAAATAAAGATATGTCAGGATATGTCAGGATCGTTGCAAATGGCGTTCCGTAGTCTCTGCCTACCCCTCCTGGAAACAGGCGTGAGTCTATGTATGTATGTATGTACGTGAAAAATTATGTATAAAATTTTACTAACCAAGTTTTTTGTTTTTTATCTTTTACATTAGCTTTTTTTTCACGAAATTTGGTTAAAACTTACCTTTTTATGTTCCAAACACACTGTAAATGTTTTTTATTTAAAATATTTATTTTTACGCCTTATTTTGACTAAATATTGAAAAAAAAACCCGAATTTTCAATCGAAAATTCTCACGTCGAAATACTTATTAGCTTTTTTTTAAATGGTCGGCGTTTTGTTACGTTGAAACCTCTGCTTTGCTTCTGCTGCTGATGGTGTAAACAAAATATAAATTACTACCAATGGTGTCCGCCGCCGCCAGTCGCGTGCAGACGAATGTCGGAGCTTTTCCATACATACTCCACAAATTAACTCCTACATCGTTATGAAAATGTCGTCGTAGCGACCGTATTGCATACAATATTTATGTGTTGATGTGTTCTTTGTGTCCGTTGATTGAATGTTTGTAAAGTCCTCCGCGTCACAGGAATTTCTTCCTAGTACGGGATTTGTATAAAAAAATAAAATAAAAATTGACCGAGATTAACGTTATGATATATCGAAACATCCCCGACGTTATTTACCGGCTCATCTCGTATTTAGTGTAGGTACATTATTAGTTTAATAGCCGTCCACTCGATCGGATGCTAATCAATCAAGTTCGTTGTTTGCCGTGATCGATGCTGATGGAGCTGGCTCTACGAATCGCCACTCGTTCACAAAACCTTATTTAAATTTTATTCAGCATTAATGAGCTCTCAGCCCCCCAGAAGTGTTCAGTGGCGCATCGTTGACCGCTCGCACAAAAATAACTGATATTATGAAGTGAGTGAATTAATTCTTGTGACAAAGGGTCGTCGGTCGTCGGGAGCAGCCCGCGCGCGCCGTCCCTTGTGGGGCGCTCGGGCTCGCGGTAATCAAATGTAAGTACAATTGGTTTGGAGCGTGACGTGACGCGTGCTGTGATTACCGCGGCGAACTGACGAGCGTGGCGCGGGGACGTGGTGGCGACGATGGATTCTATTCACGCGCTCGTGACAATGTGCGGCTCACTTACAGGTCGGGCGTAGGCCACGTCACGGCGCGGCGGCGCTCCGCGCGAACTGTCACCCGACTCTCTCCAACTTTAGCCTTCTATCAGACAGAGAGCGGTCACGCGGTCAAGCGTTCGTTGTGTTATATTACGCTCTCTGTCTGATTGGACCCTATGTAACGTAATATAACACAAAGAACGCAAAACTGACCGCTTGAACGCTTGACCGCGTGACCGCTCTTTGTCTGATAGAGCCCTTAGTTCACGTTTAAATACTCAATTAGTGCCGGGAAATTTGCTTCCGGGTTAGATCTTGACTCCATTCAGACAGACTCCGCCCCGGGTGGTTTAATTAAAAAAAGCTTCCACGTTAAACTGAGTGGAGTGTAGTCGGCTTTTTGTGCATTCATTCAACTTCAGTTTGTTCATTTCTAATAACATTGAGAGTACGTGCGCCTATTATAGCGTAGGCATTGGCCATATTGCGTTTTGTTTACAAGGTTCATCCGCATATTTATGCGAGTTTAATCATAGGTTCAAGTTTGTTTTGAACTTTTTATCTGCTGTGGTGGAGCCTCTCGCAGGTTGGTGCTCAGTATGAGGCACATTTCAATACTTTCTAATGGGTGTGTATCGTACAAAAAGTCAGGAGTCCCGCAGCGTAGTAGTAAAGTATGTTAAATCGTAGCGGGACATTCCTTTGTGGTGTGTCACAACATGAGAGCGTGTCGTGTGTCGCACGCGTGGCGCGTGGCGCGCTCGCTACTATATTGTGTCAATGAGTGGCGCGTCGTGTCGCGGGATCATCTCTCTTGTTTGATGTCGCTACGTGCCGCCGCACCGCGGATGCCTTTGTCACAAATTCTTTTGATCTATAAATTCTACACCAATTTCCTCTCGCCTGGCATTTAGATAATACATATTCATATTTCGGTTGTATGTGTAGGTATACAGTGCAGCACACGTGCGAGTGTCGTCTAATTAGCGTCGTTTGTATTTTGCTGTTTAATATTAAACAGCAGTATACAAACTGGTTTCAAATATTTGGATTTAAAACAGAGAGACACGCGAGACATAACTGCGCTCGGCTATAATCTGTCGGATCTAATCGAGAGTAAGCGACGTATCCTCCTAAAACCTTAGTTATCCGGTATGTTGCCTTTCACTGACTCGATCTTTCATACACACAGACACAGACACACTCACACGCGTACGTTCATTTTCCTCAAGTTGGTGTTGTGAAGTCGTTTTTCGATTATTTTCGTGTTTTCTGCGTAAGTTGTTATTTAACAGTTAGACATAAAAGAGATAGAATAGTTGCGGTTTGAACGATATAGGCTCGTCAGCGCGGCAGTATCAGGTCCGGTGCGTCAATGTGAGGCGGCCGGTGCTCATTCCTGAAAATTAACGAACATATTTTTGGTAAACGTAACGTCTTGTACAAAGGCGAGGCCGAGCGACTCGCCGGTTGGGTGCGCACTGAGGCCTGTGGCGCTCAGCGAACACTGGTAACAAGTCCAAATAGAATTCACAGAGTAGGTACGTGAGAGGGGACAGCGGCATCGTCATCACAGAAACTCTATGAATGGAATGCACTGTACCAATTACATCCGTAGCTCTAAATACGAGTAGTGCGTGTGTGTGTGTGTGTACAGCAGACTACAGTTACGGAGGAGTATACGCGCAGGACTGCGGTTTTCGTGCAAAGGGCGAACGTATACTTATTAGTTATTATGACATTTAGAAATGTGTTGGCGTAGTACTAATCTAAGGGTCTGCTATTGGTTTGTTTATTCATTGCAGCTCTTTATTTTCAGCATATTTGTTTTATATGAATTAAATGATACCCGTTACATCGTGGTAATCTGGTGATTTCTTGTCGTGTACTCGTTTAGAGTAAATGCTATATTATGTATTAATAAAAAATACTGTTTAATGTTGTTTATAAACCTATTTAATACGGCCAATACTTAAGGTACTGTGACTCTTAATTGTTTTAATATGAAGCAAATGAAGCAATTAAGAAGGTGATGTGTTAGTGTGGCGCGCTCGGATATGTCTCGGATCAACGTGTAATGACGTCACAGCTTCTCAAATCGTTTTACGATAAACCGCCGGGACCGTCGGGTGACTGCGTGTGTGCGAGAATTAGGTTTGACCTAAAGACGAATTTGGTTGGTTCGGTGAAATCAGTTGAAAAATCCTTTTGTGATATTTTATGGTTGCGTGTGGAGGGTTGGCGGCGCGTTTAGCCTACAATCGAATGAGCCTCAGCCGGGACTCGACCTCCACGGATAACTACATTCAAAGGAACGGAAATAAGTAAATTAGGCGCCATTGTCACCGCCACGCGTTTACCCGCGTGTTGTAGCGGTGCGTTTATTTGTCGTTTATTAAGCATTTCAAAGGTGTGTTTATACCGCATCGTTCACTTATGATTAGCGCTGTGAACACTGATTCGCTCACGCAGGAGGGGTGACGATAAACAAACCGAGCGAACAAATCATAGCGCTCATTATGATAATATTAAGGAAATAATAATATGGTTTTTAGGGTTCTGTAGTAGACTACAAGAATGTTTCAATTGTTTCTGTAAGTCCGTTCGTTTTTCTTTCAATGCTTTAACTAGAAGATTGTAAATACTAGTGCGGAAATAAAATTTCCAAGAAAAAAATATTTATTTTTTGTTCACACGGGTTTGAGGTAATTACAAAAACACTAGGGATTTATTTAAACATTATTTCTATTGAACAGGGTACTATGGCATTACCTTTCTCATAGTGAGAAGAGGTCCTTGCCCAGAAGTAAGACAGTTTATTTACAGGGCGGATCATAATTAGTCAACTAAATCGAAGTAATTAAATCAAGTTAATGTATTGAAAATTATTAACACAAAGTGTTGCAACTTCGGAACCCAACATAGCGTACCGTGACACGCGCTTGATCGGCCTTTTTCTTACGAGTATGTTAAATACCTGCGAAAAGGCAATAATTTGTTTACAAAGTATAGGTGAGCGCCAATTTGAACGTGACAAGATTTGTGGCGAGCAAATTGTAGCAACACGCACTACGAGCGATTACACTCATACACACACACACACACATGCGAGGACACACGCACACACGCTAGCGTACGCTGTCGACATCGGCATCAATGAATCTTCGGAGTTATTAATTATTAATATAGACGGACAAAAGAACGACAGGTGCTCCGACATAGACGCCTATTTAATAACGGCGGTAAAAATCAAATTCACAACATGGAAGACTATTTAGGCTCTTTTATTTGGAGGGTGAGGTGAGGTAAAAGGTTACCAGGATCAGTGGCAGATTTACTGTTTTTGTTTAATATCAATGGTGTAGGCGGCGCATAAAGCTCAGCACATGAGGAGATTAACCGACGTGTAAGCGAGACGACGCGACGTGACAGCTGCGACGGCGACATGACGGCGGCGCGCGACCATGCCGTTCATGCAAATGGTGCGATATGAGCCGCGCAGCTGTAATGTGCGTCGTATCTGTAGCCTGAGTAATCTTTCACCGCGCTATTACTCTCTCGCTCACATCACACACTGCTTCCACTCATTAGAAGTGAATACGTAAGGCTTGATAGCTTATTATTTATAAACGTGACACGTGTTAAGCAGAATCCAGCAAATAATTATAAGTAAATTCTGCCGCTGTGACCGCAGTGTTTGGCCCTCGGGGGCCGAAACTTTTTCTTTGATTAGCTTCGTATTTTTAGACCGCAGATATTGATATGTCTTTTTGATATACAACGCTGTTTATTCTTGTTTTTACCTTGTTTTTTTAGGTAAGCCTTAGTTTTGCTTTTTCCTCACGACACGTGTTCAGTTCGTAATTTACAAAAATATATATTGTGTGGTTTATCGAGAACGTTTGAGGCTAGTGTTACAAGTGGCGAGTATGTTGTGAGGCAGTAGCGTGTGTGCGTGACACCACGAGCAACGCCGCGGGGCGCGCCGAGCGACACGCGCCACTACTTAGTACGTCACAAACATATCACTTACACTCTCATATCTATTTGCTTTCATTTTTGGTATTTGTGTACATAATAGTGCATCTTTCTCTTAGCGTTATCCCAGTTTCAATCTGGGGTCCGCTTTCTAGTCTAACCGGATTTGACTGAATATTAGCTTTTCCACGGAGCGACTGCCTGTCTGACCTCCGCAACCCGAAGGGATAGCGATATTCCATGGTTTAGACTAGTGTCAGTTTTATTTAGAAGGTACTGACGCCCTGTAACGATTGTCAAAGATCTTCATGACAACCGGGACCGACGGCTTAACGTGCTCTCCGAGGCACGGGACAAGCGATAATTAACAATTCAATACGCACATAACTCCGAAAAGTCATTGGTGCGCGCCGTGGATTCGAACCCGATACCCTCTGCATGGCAGTCTGTTGGTATATCCACTCGGCTATCGCCGCCTTTTTACATAATAGTGCATAATTACATTAAAATCTATTTTGAACCGGCGAGGTAGGCATACAGATCTTACTGTAAATAAACATATATAAGACGTACATTCATGACATGTTTTAGTTCCTAAAAATGTTGCTAATCATCGTGCTTTGTAAAGGAGAATGACCAAATTTGTATGGAAGATGGGCTAAGTTTGCTTCTCGATGATTTGACCAGTAAAATATAGTAAATATACTCCTAATCAAATTAGGAAAAAATGAATACGATATTCGGCGGCAGTTCTTAGCTATCGGACATTAAAGATTTCAAATATTTTGAGGTTAAGTATTGTGATAGTTACATGATTTAATCATATAAATAGTAGTAAATTAGTTAATTATCGCTCGTGCTTCGAAGAGTACTTACGTTAAGCCGTCGGTCCACGTTGTCATGAAGATCTTTCACTATCGCACGTCGTTACGGGGAGTCAGTACCCTCCAATAAACCGATACTTACTGGTCTAAACCATACAATATCGCTTTCCCTTTGGGTTATGGCGGTCAGACTATGGAAAAGCTAATATTCTGTCATATCTGGTTAGACTAGTAAGCGGACCCGGGGCTCCTAGTATACAAAGGTACTCTGTGGCTCCTAGGCGTTGAAGTCTTGGATGCAACCAACATAACTCTAGGACGGTGATGATATGATTTAATCATATTTATTAGAATTTATTAGAAGCCTCTATGTATATTATACAATATAGAAAATAGTTGTAAAAAGAAGTGGAGCTACGAAACACACGCTTGTACATTATATTAGTTTGCAGTTGTTTCAGTCTGATATATTTCTTACTGAGAATTCTCAATACCATGTGGTACAATTAGAGTGAGGCTAGTTCGCAAAAGATAAGCTCATTCCATTGGACCTTATAACACAGTTGGCATTAAAACAACACTGTTTTATGCTTAATAGGTAAATGAAACACAGTTTTTATGTTATTCTTCATTTTATTTGTTATTATACCTAAAATCTTCTTCAAATAAATCACCTCAAAATGAAGCAGGAGCTTGTGTATCGTATACCATAATGTGGTGCAGGTAAATCAGAAGTTACAACAGCTTCAATTAATGTGTAGCATTCTAAACACAAGACTCCGTTCAATTCCTGAAACAAACAATTAGAGTAGTTTGAATATTCGGTGAGGAGAGTACGAGAGAATTGTAGGAATTGAGAAGAGAAGTAAACAACACTTACACATACTGGCGCTATCCATGATTATAAAATATTGAGCTCCCAATCAGATAGCTTGTCCAAAGAACGGACGTGTTGCTGCCGAGGTACCGAAAAGGAAGAGTTAACATAACTGCAATCCTCACCACGGCTAGTTGTTTTAAGTCCAGACGACATACTAATGTTACCAATAAAGACTGTCTCATACTTTAGTCAACCCACGAGTCTTGATAACACGAAATAAACTTGTTTGGTCCACAAAGGATTGTTCAAGTCAATATAAACGACAGTAAATTACTTATTTTCCAATAAAGAGATATGAGCAAAGGTGAAAATGCAATTTGACTGTTTTCATGTCAAAATAACTGACATAAGACGGTAAGACCAGAGAGGTTGGACTAGTAATGAGGTTAGGTATATTTCTTTGCGTAAGACATTATAGATGCCAGTATAATAAAAATATGTTCCCATATTTTCGATAAGTACAAAACATTAATTCGTGGGTAATATATTGCAAAAAGGATAAACATACTATTTATAGAAAATATTTCACCACGTATTTTTCAAAATATCATAAGATTTTGGTGTTATTTTACGTATTAGAACTTTTGTTATGTCACCCTGTTTTCACTATGGATGTAATTTTTCCCTATTAAAAGGGGTTTGCAAGAAACTGTGAACATTTGCCTAAATATGCAAAATGAGTTTTGAATATGAAATGGCGATGTCACGACCGGAACAACGCAGATACTTTTAGTTTTGAACTAAAAATCCCCGTTTCGCTTTAAATTAAAATTAATATATATAAAATTATAAAATAAAAGAAGATTTTCTAGATATGAATGGTTTAGAAGCAAACGTGCCACAAAATAGCCCAGTTTTGGTCATTCTCCTTTTTAAAGTACTAGGAGTGTGTGTGGAGTCCAGTACATAGTACTTTAAATTTTGTTTCATAATTATTTAGCGCTAAGTAATGTGTGGACAAAACCTAATTAACAGAATATTTTCTTGGGTTTACGCGAATGTTACACATTGAAATTAAACTACAGTTTACGGATTTTATCGCGTTATATTGGTTTCACTTGTTTTTACATTTAAACCGAATGATCTAGAAACTACCTTTTTATTACTAGCCGACGTTTCGAATTCTTTACAGGATTCATGTTCACGGCAGACTGAGGTGGTATTTGTCTTTGTCTTGAATTTAAAAGTTATCTCAAAGTACCCGAACATTTTTTTTTTTAACTATTGGTGTTACTATCTAGATCATTCGCTTTAAATGTAAAAACAAGTGAAACCAATATAACGCGATAAAATCCGTAAACTGTAGTTTAATTCTAATTAACAGATTTCATTTAATTAACTCAAGCTAGAGCTGAGCTTTATTTTTGCAAAATTATTTAAACAGTACAGTTGAATAAAAGTGACGTAAAATTTTGGCTCCGTAATCTCGATGTAGAGCAACTGTGGCGCCACTCTTGAATAGCTGACACGACGCAGAATACTCGTACATACATACACATAACTTAACGTCTTTATCTCCGAAGGGTAGGGCAGAGGTGTATTACACACCAACACTTCGCCCGAATGTAGCCTTCTACCGCACACATTATTAAGCGAGCGATAATTAACCTTTTTAATACACACATAACTTCGAAAGGTCCGAGGTTACCTCAGTAACTGGGGATCGAACCCGAGGTCATCGTCTCGCAGTCCGTTACGTACACCACAAGGCTTTCGCCTCTTCAATAATAGTCTTCTTCAAGATCATTCGTAATGAAGTAAATTCGACCTTCGTTTATTGAAAAGACACTAGTTTCAGTAAATTGAAGGCATTCACTTTGTTACAAAGTCGATTAATATGAAACGTAATAATTTTAGAAGAGGCCGCATCACTCGAGGGCACGACCTCCTTCGCTTCGAATCTGTACGTGCGGGTACCGCCGCGCCGGTAGTGCGGGTACTTGTATCTGTGGCGCGGACGAACCGACGATTGATTTTCAAATGAGTCGGAGGTCCTACATCGTTATAATGGCGGTCGATCGAGTAATCCGGTAATGAGTCCCTGAAAATAAGATACCGGTTACATTGTTTACTGATTAATTAAAAAGTGCCTCATCTTAAGCGAGTGGCGAGCTAATGTCGATAAATGAGTCCGTCTACCTGCTGCCGCTGCTCTAATGAAGGAGTTTGTATTTATGTTATCCGTTTAATGGAAATTTCTCTTGATCAATAACAAATTGAGCTAATTTTACTTTATGGCAAGATACTGGCCGGGCTTGCGAGCTGAATAAACTAGGCGGATCCCACGTGTAGTAAACAGATAATCAATCACAGATATATGTGCTGATCGTTTATTTTTATGAAGTTTGTGTTCGGCGACCTCTGTGTTATTATACACGGTCTCTTCACATAGTGCTACATCGTAGCATGGCCGCGGCTACGGGCGATTCGTAGCTCGTAGCTGTGGCGAGTGCGTAGTTGGAAACCTTCTAAGGAAGTGATTTATCTAAACACGCGTGATGTCTCCGACACACGGGGCAGGATGACGCCGATATGGGGACGTGACGTGTTCACGACGAGTAGCATGCGAGGTGCCGGCGACGTGTCACAATGTATGGTCCATTCCTATCTAAGGTAATGCTCCTACGGATATCTACACCGCTGTGTTTTTATATTTTTTGGCTGAGCTAACTATCAGAATTTACGAACAAAAATCCAAAAAATGAACTTAATAGCGAGGGCTTGCCGACAGAGCTTATCTATTGCCGTTTGGGTCCCTTTTGTGAAACGGGCCGGACTTCTCGGTGTAAAGCTTTGGATACATTGTCTTTTTTACTTTTGAATTAAAATAGTTCTGACTTAAGTTTAGATGATTTGTTAAGATTTGGTTAGATATAATTTTGCTTGAGAAAATTATTAGAGAACGATGAAGAGGGAACCTATTTAGATAATAGGTAGAATTAGAATGCAGGCTCCATCTTTGGTAAGCTGTAACCTCGTAATAGGCCGCGTCACATGTCATCGCGTGATGCGTCGCGACGTCCCCTGTGGTCAGGTCAGACCCCAGCACCTTACGTTATCGTGAGCACATTAGACAATGTTATTTGGAAAATGGTGAAAGACCTGAAATCTAATGTAGGTCGGTTCCTTTTCCTGATTGCTTAAAATTATCTCAGCAAGATTAAGAAGTTACTAGAACTATGTCTTAAGTAGGTACTACGCAAAGTTATGAAAGTAAAGTACAAAGTTACACTCAAGTAGCTGAAGCGGGCATAATGTTTTGAACTGTAATACATGCAGAGATGTATGTGCAATGTTCGAACAAGTACGCAAATACTGCGGCTTAACATATAATAACACAGCCGCACATTGTTTTATACAGCTCAGGTCCACGGCTAATTGGCTCAAATTGTAATTGGATGTGCTCCAATATATTTATTAAATTAATTCCATCACTGTCGTGTGATTGGTATCGGCTTGCGGCGCGAGGTGAGGCGGACGTGAGGCGCGAGGCACGTACCACACTATGGACGATCACTTCATCAAGTTTTTAACTTAATATAATGTTTTGTCGTATACGCCTTGTCATCAGTATACACACATACACGAGCCTCATTGTTTCGGCGAGCGCAGAGCTCCAAGCAATGCAACGCCTCACATTAGCATGCTAACACCACTCGAAGACACAAGCGTTCCGCTCCCGATTGTATCGTGCTCCTGACTGCTGTTGCTATCTCAACTGAATAAAATCGCGGGCTTAGGTGCGCCTCATTGCACGAATTATTTTTTATTTTATTTATAGACTCACGCCTGTATCCCCGAAGGGGTAGGCAGAGGGGTAATATTACACCCACATTTCGCCAGGTTTTTTTTTAGGTCCCACGTAATAGGGGGCGAGCCTATTGCCGTACCGGGCACATTACCAGACTCCGTGCTGCTACTGAGAATTTCCTAACGGAAAAACCCAATATCACTTTGCCCGACCCGGGAATCGAACCCGAGACCTCCCAATCCCACGCGCACATTTATGCCGCGAGACCAACGAGGCAGTCTTTGCACGAATTATTTGCGTAATAATCATCGATATATATGTACTAGAGTATATGTCAATGGTAATAATAGTGTGGCCAGTGGGTCGCCGCGAGACACTCGCTTTACCGCAATTAGTTCCATTTTGTGATGATATTGTCGCGGCTCACCACCTATTGAAACACGTCGTGCAATAACTGCGTGCAAAATATAACCTTCAAAAAGAACTCGCGCATGATGTACTACTCAAAACACGACAATGTTTGATTATATACTAAAGAATCGTCCATCTATATGCGCATAAATGGATCGTACCCTACAAATATCTAGAAGTATTAAGGATGTTTTGCATTTAATGGTCCCGCTTTCTGTCGGTTTTATGAGCACTTTCTCAACTCATAATTTTTCCTGTTTATATGAAATCGAATATTTAAGTAAAATGAATGAACTATACAGAGAAGACAATGACGCGGCGCCGCACAAGTGAATGTACGACGTTATGGCGCGTGACAACGTACATTGGTCTCGTGCATTTGTAAGCTACTCTTAACATTACGGTGATATCTGTTTTATTTTTATCATCGATATTAAAATGAAACAATGTCAGTCCGATGAGGCGACTTTGACGCACGTTTGTAGAAAACTTTGTCCATAACAAGTTGGAACATAAACAAAATCATAAACAAACTATTGTCCCGCGACTGGCACGGCTCAATATAGAACATGTTTATTCATCCACATTACACTTTTAGCCACAAACGTCGATATCTTCCTCGAATTTCGTTAAATGAATCAGTGTTAGAGTCACGCTGATCACAGCATGAATAAATCGGCGCGGCGTTGCCATTGAGTTAGTTAATCTGTACATACATACATATATAGACTCACGCCTGTTTCCCCGAAGGGGTAGGCAGAGGCATATTAAACGCCCACTTTTCGCCAGTGTTTTGATCCCACGTAATAGGTGGCGAGCCTATTGCCGCTTATCGGGATAGGTGCCCCACTTGCAGGTGAGGTTGGCTTGGGACCCTAAGTTCTTGGTGGGAACCCTATGCACCCAGTTAATCTGTAGCAGGTACTATCCTCTTGTAGAACATCAACGTAAAGTAGCAGTCTTCCTACTGCTTAGCTGTGCTTCCTATTGAAGAGTGTCATTTACTTACCCATCAGCTCTTCCAATTTTATATAGCAGTAAAGAGAACAAGGAGGATAAAAGGAGAAGGACAGCTACGAAGCAGTCCTCTTTTCCTTCTTCTTAAAGTTACAAGTCGAAGTTACAAATCGATGAGCCTGTATGATTATTACATACAGAACCATAGCTCGTTAGCCATCCTCATTTTATAAAAAGAAAGTATCTCGAAAAGTAATATCGAGCTAAGACAGCGTGGCAGCGCTGTCGAATCGTATAATAAGACATCATTGTAGATTGCAGCGCTGAGTCGGCGCTGAGTTGCAGAACGGTTCGTGTAATAGATGGAGGCGAGGGTCGCGGCAAACAAGTGTTTCTGACTGACTGTAATTAACATTGATGCTCGCGTGCGACTCACAATACAGCCGCCCGGCGCCTTTTTATATCACTCTTTGTAACATTCACCGGCGCACATAGGGGTATTTTGCATTTTTAGCCGGGCGAAATTATTAGTGCGGTTTTTTCTGCTGTAAAGTAGGTAGGACTTACAAATATTGACAGACGACCATTGGGAAGGCCTTTATCCAACAGTGAGCGACATGGGCTGACATGATCATGATGATGAGACATGAAAATAAAGGAGTATTTATGATTTGGAGAAGGTTTTATTCATTAATTAATTACATAAAAAGTGTATATAATTCTAATTTGATGAGGAAGAATGCCAGGGTTCATCGTCACTTTCTCCGACATCTTCAGTTTCAGATTCCGAATCGGAATCATCTTGAGATTCTTGAGAAGGTGGTAACAACATAGCAATCGCTTCTTTTGAAAATAAATGCATCCTGCTCTTTGGCTTTGGCCTCAGACTTGTGAGCAGTGGATCAGAGGATAGTAGAAGGCGATTTATTATATCGGCATTGCAATCTACTCTCGAAAACTTCCTCGCAAAATTATATCTATACATCCTGAAATGTTTATTTCTGGCTTCAGCAGCCTCTTCCGATAATAGTCCTATAGGCAATAACGCCTTTTCCATGACTGTAGCACCATGCATCAAAATTGTGTGCATAGTCGGACTCATCGGATGCCAGTCGTAATGCGAGATATAGAGTTTTGCTGTGTCCCAACAGTAATCAGCAAATTTTTTCAAGTCAACTTTATGACCGCTTGAAATTACCTCGAGAATAATTTTAAGCCTGAATATCAGGTTGTAATCGATACCGGTAATTTCTGCAGCCTTCTGTGGGTCACCAAAAAATCGCCTGCTGGTGTTACCATCATTGGTATTGCCAAACCCAGCTTTCGGCACATCCACAATTAATCCAGTTTCATTTCTAAATCTTCGTTGTATGTTGACTTTTCTTTCTGTAACTGTAGCTTTGTCCGAATCTGACCTCACTTGCCATTTCTTTATCGGAAGCTTGTAAGAAAGGTGCAAAACACTTTCAAACAAGCGGATCCTAGCGTGAAGGATAGATAAGTCAAAGTCTAAGGCTTCTATATCAACGGGCATTTGGATGTTTAAATTATTAAATTGCTTAGAAGTAGCTCCGCAAATGTAACATCTCATTGTGGAGCTGGTTTGCGTAGCAGCATTGCACACTTTAGCGTCTACCATTGTTAATGTCAAAGTATGCTTAACATCAGCAGACAAGCCATCATCGTTAATGAATTGACTGTTTTCTAGGTGTTCTATTTTTGACGATATGTATTCGATTTCTTCGTTTGTCAAGTCAGTAGTTTCTTTAGCAAACCGTATCCTCATTGGTCTACAATAGCGTGGTGAGGAGGGAGTCGGATTTTGCCATACTATTTTTTTCCCACATTTTAATTGCAGCGGTACTAAACAGCTTTGGAAGATGTTGAAGTCAGTGGAGTCTTCATTTTGCATTTTCTGTTTAAATTGGGACTGTTGCGAGCCGTCACAGCCCCACTTATAGATAAGCTCCAATGAACTAAGTTCTTCTTCAGTTAAAAGACTCAAATTTTCTTTTAAATAAGTAAGCAGCCTATTAACTGTGTGATTTAATAGTTCTTGCAAATTAACTTCTGCAGTTGTTTCAGTCACAGTAATTGAGGACTTAGGCGGGTAGCAGTTTAGCTTTTCTTTCTGTATTAAGCTATAACAAGGGTAATATTTTTTATTGGAATTTCTGACGATCTCATATTGTTTTCTGGATAGATCTGCTTCAACAAACATTGATAGTGCTTTAAAGGGAGATAATTGTGTGTCACTAGCTTGCAAACATTTTGAATAAGCTTGTTTGTATTTTTTCGCTCGCTTCGGTGACTTCATGACTTCTGACAATAAACGGGACGCATGTCTATGGCCAGACGTCTCTAAACTAGTTTTGGCTGCATGTACTAACACTCCTTGACTAACAATGGACCGTAGTTCACTGGTTTTCTTTCGCTTGTTTCTGTCAGAGAGTTCATCAAAAGGTTTTGATGGGCGACCGGCACGCTTTTGTGGTAGCGGAACAATAGGTATCTCGAACGTTCCTTGAAGCCATGTAGAATTGGCAGTTGTAAGGTTTCGTGATAATGTTGTTTGTGGGGAGAGATAAAGAATATTCCAAATACTGCAAGATATATATTTGACTGTGGATCCACAAAATAATTATAAATATACTAGAATATGACTACGACCTAACTGTGGGGGAGTGTGGAGACGACTGCTGTGCCGCGCTTACACATTAGCGCGCGTTGTATATTTTGTAGCGTCAGCAGCCGCTACAATATTCCCCCCTTTATTGAAAAAAGAACATAACAAAATAAAACACAATTTAAAAAATCCGAAACAAAATGATTACAAAAACCAATCTACATAAAATAATATCGTATAAGTAAGTACCAGGTGCTAGCGCCCGAATTGCGTCATATCATAAACATGTATCAAGTAACCGGAGCGCTAGTCCTGAGAATGCAAACTAAACAGAAATTCAGTAAGTATGTATATGGAACTCTATAACGATAACGAACGAACTAACTACCTATGTATGTGATTTTATTTTTAGAACGATACTGCTATAACTTTATACTAAAGACCAAAACACCATAATAACACAGTTGCCGTTTCTATTACACTCCTGTTGCTCTTCGTAAGCCGCTTGTAGAGAGCTGGTCGTACAAAGAAGCAAATAGGTTTCGTCCATCCTGCCAGCGATTTTTACCGTTCCGCCTGGGCCGTGATGAGGGACGACAGGGTGCGCTATCCAACACTGAGCGGTATTCATCCTCGCTTCCAAGTGTGATCAGCCGCAACGACGCGTGCACTGTTCCATGGAGTGCCACCGCCGGTCCCGTGTCGATCACTGTCCTCGGAGTGTGCTACGTATTGTTCGTCTTGGTGCGGAATGCAGCCTCGCCACCAAGGTCAATACGCCTTACGCCTATGCCTCGACGTACGCACTATCCTGCAGAGTGCCGCCGCCGTCGTATGCCGCTCCGGTATTCTTCTGCTGCCCATATTGCCGTGGTCGCTGTAGTCGGCAGATAGTCGTGTTGTCTGGTACATACTTGGATTGTTTCACGTGTCCTGACTCAGATGTTCTCCGCAGTTAGGCCGTGAGCCCTTTCGGTCGTAGGGAAAAGGGCGAGTCGTCTCCCATGAGTCCAGGATGTCTTCGTGTCTAGGCTGCTTGGCTCGCTGTTGCCACGCTGCACATGCGCTTGTTTGATTCCGCGGACCATGTGCACATGCGTCGACGCCGCGTTGCCGAAGCTGAGCCGAAGGTTGCGTTTTCTTTGTCGGGGTCACCAATGTAAGGTTTCGTGATAATGTTGTTTGTGGGGAGAGATAAAGAATATTCCAAATACTGCAAGATATATATTTGACTGTGGATCCACAAAATAATTATAAATATACTAGAATATGACTACGACCTAACTGTGGGGGAGTGTGGAGACGACTGCTGTGCCGCGCTTACACATTAGCGCGCGTTGTATATTTTGTAGCGTCAGCAGCCGCTACAGCAGTAATAAATTTATCAAGTATTCTATTTGCCTTCAGCCACCTTTTTTTTAAATCACTTTTCAAATGTGAAATTTTATGTTTCAAAACCTTTAATTGTTCTTCATTAAAGTTGTCAGACGTTAAAAGGTAATTGTCCAAATAATCAACTTTTTCGTCAAAAGTATGTAACTCTTGTTGTTGCATTTTATTGAAAAGATATTCTCTAGTTACAACTTTGTAGTTAGAACCCCCTGGTATCCCTAAAACAATAAAAAAGAAAACATTTCATAATTTGCTTGAAAATAACGGTTAAAAGTTTTTAGCCAACACCAGCACTAACGGGTAAGTTTTGTCAAAAGTAGCAAAAAGTAGCACTCAATTCGTAAAATATCTATTATTTGACAGTTTTTGTCATACGTTACAACAGAAATCGTTACCCGGAAGCACTCGGAAAGATAACTATAATCATTTTGAAATGCACAATTCAGAAAAAAACTGCTTCAAAAATTGAGACAACTATAAATTGATTTTGAACCTTAAAAATACACGTAAACATTAGTGAATCGTAATAAATAAAACTGTTCTTACCTGTATTATGATAATCCATAATAGTTTTGGTTGTATAACTCACAATAAAAAAGCACTGAGGTCTCAAACACGGTACGTTTTTAATGTAGCCAGTAACTGACGCGAGCGCATGCGACAACGATCAAGTTCCGACTGTTTTGTGGCCGGCTGGCGCGGGCGGACGAGCCCGAAAAGGGTCGTCTTTTGTTCACTAGCTACCTGGCTCACTGGCAAGTATTCATTTTTGCCTTTGTGTTAAAATTTGTTTTTACCAATTTCGCCCGGCTAGGAATGCAAAATACCCCTATGTGCGGCGACATGATGCAGTATAAGCGCGCGGATTATTGCGCTGAGTAAACTTAGCGTCCGCACGTGGCGTTATTATACTCGTTTAAGGACGCGTTTACAAAATTAGTAGGTACAAAATCGCGTCACTACAGCGACACGGCGGCAACAGTACGTACTACGTACGGTAACTTGCGGAAATGTAGTTCAACTAAATAACTTTGAGACTAAAATTTTTTGTGATATGTATCTATGTGTTATAGGCCTGGCTGTGCGAATTACGTACAAATAAGTTTCTTATTTTTATATACCTAAATGGACATTATTACTTTATTTTTTCCATTATGTTGATTCAGGATATATTTCGGTATTTAGATATTATTTTGTTTCTTGCGTTGAAATCTGGTAAGATTATGTGGACTGATGGTATACCATCCCATTCAAGTGTTTCGACTGGAACTCATAAAAGAGTAGACTTAGTTATGCCAGGTTGGGGTTCATTTTATTTTTTTCAGTGAGACTCTACCACTGGTACTAGTGAAGTAACCTTCCAAGGTTCTTCGATGAGTCTTACTGGTACTCTTATGTGAGTAGAGCTAGGCATGCCGAGTTTGGGCTCATTTTGTTTGTACATAAGAGACCCTACCACTGGAAATTATGAAGTAACCTTTCAGGTTTTTCAGGTTTATTCGAAGACTCTTAGTGGAACTCATATGTGAGTAGAGCTAGGTATGTTCCAGTGGTAGGGTCTCTGATGTTCATACAAAATGAGCCCAAACTCGGTATGCCTAGCTCTATTCACATATGAGTGCCAGCAATAGTCATCGAATAACCCTGGAAGGTTACTTCATAAGTTCCAGTGGTAGGGTCACTTATGTACAAACAAAATGAGCCCAAACTCGGCATGCCTAGCTCTACTCACATATGAGAACCAGCAAGAGTCATGGAAGAACCCTGAAAGGTTACTTCATTAGTTGCAGTGGTTGGGTCTCTTATGTACAAATAAAATGAGCCCAAACTCGGCATGCCTAGCTCTACTCACATATAAGAACCAGCAATAGTCATCGAATAACCCTGGAAGGTTACTTCATAAGTTGCAGTGGTTGGGTCTCTTATGTACAAACAAAATGAGCCCAAACTCGGCATGCCTAGCTGTACTGACATATGAGTACCAGCAAGAGTCATCGAATAACCCTGGAAGGTTACTTCATATGTTCCAGTGGTAGGGTGTCTTATGTACAAACAAAATGAGCCCAAACTCGGCATGCCTAGCTCTACTCACATATGAGTACCATCAAGAGTCATCGAATAACCCTGGAAGGTTACTTCATAAGTTCCAGTGGTAGGGTCACTTATGTACAAATAAAATGAACCCAAACTCGGCATGCCTAGCTGTACTGACATATGAGTACCAGTAAGAGTCATTGAATAACCTTGGAAGGTTACTTCATAAAATGCAGTGGTAAGGTCTCTTATGTACAAACAAAATGAGCCCAAACTCGGCATGCCTAGCTCTACTCACACATGAGTACCAGCAAGAGACATTGAATAACCCTGGAAGGTTACTTCATAAGTTCTAGTGGTAGAGTCTCTTATGTACAAACAAAATGAGCCCAAACACGGCATGCCTAGCTCTACTCACACATGAGTACCAGCAAGAGTCATCGAATAACCCTGGAAGGTTACTTCATAAGTTCCAGTGGTAGGGTCACTTATGTACAAACAAAATGAACCCAAACTCGGCATGCCTAGCTGTACTGACATATGAGTACCAGTAAGAGTCATTGAATAACCCTGGAAGGTTACTTCATAGAATGCAGTGGTAGGGTCTCTTATAATAATAATAATAATAATAATAGCCTTTATTAACAATCTACAATCTTAGTTTAAATAAATTACAATAATAATTTCTTATGACATCGGCACAGATTGTTTTGCTTTCGCATAGGCCTCTCCCAGGCTCTTCCAAAGAATACGGTCGTCACATAATCTAGTCCATATGACACCTGCTGTTTCCTTTAAATCGTCGCTCCATCTTCGGCATGGTCTTCCCCGTTGTCTTTTTCCTTCTCTAGGATACCATTCCGTTACTATCTTTGCCCATTTGCTTTGTTTATTACGCATCAGATGTCCTGCCCATTGCCATTTAAGTTTTTTGATGGTATACGATAAGTCTGCGATATTTGTCTTTCTTCTTATTTCGCTTAGGTTTTTCTTGTCCCTTCTTTTGATGTTTAATATGCTTCTCTCCATATCATGTTGGCATGTTTTTAATTTGTTGATGTTGTCTTTAGTCAGCGCCCATGTTTGACACCCATACGTCATGGCTGGTAGGACACAAGAGTTATAAACTCTACTTTTAAGTTTGAGTGGTACTGACGGGTTTTTCATAATCTCCTTTAATGACCAATATCTTTGCCATGCTACATTTGTTCTGTTTTGCATTTCTTTGGACGTAAGATTTATGGGGGAGATTATCTGACCTAGGTAGGTGTATTCGTCGACGTATTCTATTGTGATATTGTTTACTTCAATCGTTGGTTTGGAACGGTTCGTCATCAGCTTGGTTTTTGTTACGTTCATTTGAAGGCCTACTTCTTCACTTTTCGTAACCAGTTCTTTGAGCATAATCTTTAGTTGATTAGGGTCGGCAGCGATTATTATAAGGTCGTCAGCAAATCGAAGATGATTGAGGATTCTTCCATTTATCCTTATTCCGTATGTAGTCCAGTCTAAATTGCGAAAAACTTGTTCAAGGGTCGCGGAGAAAAGTTTGGGTGATAGAGGATCTCCCTGTCTTACACCTTTCTTAATTTGAAATTGTTCTCCTGTTCTTTCCGTTTTAATGTTTGCTGTCATATTTTCGTAAATGTTTGCAATTAATCTTATATACTTCTTTTCCACTCCTTGATAAGCTAGTGCTTCCCAGATCTTTCCATGTTTGATAGAATCGAACGCCTTATTGTAGTCGACAAACGCTAAATAGTAAGGTAGGCCATACTCGTTGTATTTTTCTATTATCTGTTTTATAGTATGTATGTGGTCTGTTGTTGAAAACCCGCTTCGAAAACCGGCTTGCTCTATTGGTTGATTCTCGTCTAAGACATTCTTGATTCTATTCAGGATAATTTTTGAAAATATTTTGTATAAATTTGGCATGAGGCTAATGGGTCTGTAATTTCCAATCTGATCTCTTTTCCCTTTTTTATGCAATAAGATTATTGTTGATGTTTTCCACTGAGCGGGTATTTGTTCTTTTACCAGCATTTCATTAAATAAATTTACTATGGTATCCAATATCGCATTCGTTGAGCCTTTTATAAGTTCGTTTGAAATCGTGTCTTCTCCAGGTGATTTCCTGTTTTTTTGTGTCTGAATCGCTTTTAGTATTTCGCTTTTCATTATAGGCGGAATATTTTCTTCCGGTTCTGTATAGGAGATACATTTTATTGGTGATAATGTTTCGTCGTTATATAGGTTTTGATAAAAATCTGTTGCTATGTCAAGGATATCTAGTCTTTTTGTTTTATTCTTTTCATTTCTTAGTTTGTTCATATCTGGTATCCAATTTTTGAATTCTTGTAGTTCTTTCCATGCTTTTTTAACTCCTCCGGTGGATTCTATGTGAGACATTATAGTTTCTGTTCTTGTCTTTTCGTTATGTTTTCGGATAGATTCATTTATTTGTTTACTAATTGTTGCTATTTCTTGTCTATTTATAGGTTTTTGCTGTCTCATTTCGTGTCTTTTCTTAATCAAGTGTTGCGCTTCACGCCCAATTTTATCTTTTTTGGTTTTGTTTGTGTAGCATGTTCTACCTGCTTCTTTTAATACGTTAACTAATATATCATATTTTTCTTGTATGTTTTGAACTCTATTTACTTTTTTCTCTAATTTGATTTTTATAGTTTCCAAGAGAGGCTCTGGCATATGTGTATGTATTCGTTGTCCACCTGCTATTATTTGCTTTCTTGAATGTTTTGTGTAAGAAGATTTAATTTTTGCCCGTACCATTCTATGGTCGGTGTTGAAATTTAATTGTTTTATGATATTGACATCCAAAAATATATTAGGTTTATTTGTAAGTATAAAGTCTATTTCATTTTTAATCATTCCATTCGGTGAAATCCACGTCCATTTATGGTCATGTTTTCTATTATAAAAACTATTCATAATGCATAAATTAAACTCTTGAACAAAATTTATTATCCTTTCTCCATTATTGTTACGTTTTCCAAATGTATGTGGCCCTAGAAATCTATTTTCTTTGTTATTGCGTTTACCGATTTGACCATTCAGGTCTCCCATTATTATGATTATCTTATGCATATTTTCCATAGCTAGCTTTAGTTTATGGTAAAATTCATCCTTAGTTTCCTGTTTTGCGTTCTCTGTTGGAGCATACACTTGCACTATAGAGATAGGTTGTTTATAGCTGGGAAGGTTAATGTTAAGGACAGCTATTCTGTCTGATACTCCAATAAATTCTTGTATGTCGTTTTTCAGATATTTTTTTATTAAGAAGCCAACTCCATATAAACCAGGTGTTTCATTTTTAAAGTATAATAGGTATTCATTGTATTCTTCAATCTTTTCATCCGATCTTCGAATCTCACTTAGACCAACTATATCCCACTTTATGTTTTCTAATGCATGTTCTAGTTCGTATAATCTTTCTTGGGTTTTAAGTGTTCTTGTATTCAGAGTTCCTATGTAAATACTTGAATTGTTTTTCTTCCTCGACTTATTTTCTACGTCTGTATTCTTCTTTGAGTGCAAAGCTGGGAGGGTTTGGTCTCTGACCCCACGGTGACCAGCCGGATTGGGGAGTATTGTGCTTATGTGGTTTTGTTTATTTTCCGTTATAGTATTCCTTCCGTTGCCGATGTCTGCTGTTTCCTATGCCGATTTCTGTGTTGGCGTTTTTTCAGTACGAGAGTTAGATCTAGATCGCATATATGCGAAAGCATCGACTTTGTGTAACTTTGCTGGGGCTATTATAGTATTCCCGCTATCTTGCTGAGAAAGTGATTGTGGTGATACTGAGCTGTCTCTCTTCCTGTTCTCTGTTTCCTTCGATTTGATGATAACTTTGTTGTTTCTTATGAATGCTATATTACCATTGTCTCTTTCTTGTTTAAGTTGTTGTTGAAGTTCTCTGCGTTTTTGCAAAGTTTCTTTAGAGAAATCTTCAGTAATGTAGGTAGTTTCAGGCATTTTCTTTTTGTTTTTAAGTATTTCAATTTTCTTGTTATAAGTAGTAAGAGAAAGAAGTATTGGTCTAATTTTTCCTGAATTAAGTGGCCCGATTCTATGTATTTTGTTGATTTCAAAATCCTCGATTTCCACACTTAGTCCCCTTATCAATTGTATAATTAATGTGTAAAGCTCAGTATAGTTTTTCTCAGTTTCTTTAAAACCGTGAATCAAAATATTGTTCTTCCTATTCATATTTTCTAGCGTATTTATTTTCTTATTGAGAGTTTCTATTTCTAATTTTAGATTTTTAGTTTCATCTATTATTGGTTTCATTTTTTCATCAATTTTTTCCATAATCCTTTCAGTTATAACATCCGTTATTATAATTGTTTGTTTCGCCATTTCTTGTTTCATCATTTCAAATAATGTTGACATTTCCTCAGACATTTTAGAAGTCATTGTTGCAATGCAGTAACGAAACGTATTTTGGAACGGAATCTAAACTGTACCTTATCTGTGGTTTTATTACGTTTTGTTATGTTGGCGTTACTGTCAGATGTGAATGACAGTGAATGGTTTCAATGATGTAGATAATGTCAGGTGAATGGTTAACAGCACAATCAATGACTTTGATATAATGCTAACTTCGTGTTGTTTATATTATAACCTCAAAATCAAATTAAGACTTACAGTATATTTTTTCTTCTAATGTCTGTTTTGATGTAAAACTTTGTGGAGTGGTCCAAATCCTCTATTGTAAATTGTTTGTGATCTTGACTAAGGTGATTCTTCACTTTTACTATTTATTTTTATTAAATTTCGCGAGCGTATTGACAATATGTGTTAACGTCCAGTACACCGGAAACGGAATTCACACACAGGGTCTCTTATGTACAAACAAAATGAGCCCAAACTCGGCATGCCTAGCTCTACTCACACATGAGTACCAGCAAGAGTCATTGAATAACCCTGGAAGGTTACTTCATAAGTTCCAGTGGTAGGGTCTCTTATGTACAAACAAAATGAGCCCAAACTCGGCATGCCTAGCTCTACTCACACATGAGTACCAGCAAGAGTCATTGAATAACCCTGGAAGGTTACTTCATAAGTTCCAGTGGTAGGGTCTTCTATGTACAAACAAAATGAGCCCAAACTCGGCATGCCTAGCTCTACTCACATATGAGTACCAGTAAGAGTCATCGAATAACCCTGGAAGGTTACTTCATAAGTTCCAGTGGTAGGGTCTCTTATGTACAAACAAAATGAGCCCAAACTCGGCATGCGTAGCTTTACTCACATATGAGTACCAGCAAGACTCATCGAATAACCTTGGAAGGTTACTTCACTAGTACCAGTGGTAGGGTCTCACCAAAACAAATAAAATGAGCCCCAACCTGGCATAACTAGGTCTACACTTTTATGAGTTCCAGTCGCAACACTTGAACGGGATGGTATACCATCAGTCCAGATAATCTTACCAGATTTCAACGCAAGAAACAAAATAATACCTAAATACCGAAATATATCCTGACTCAGCATAACGGAGAAAATAAAGTAATAATGTCCATTTATACAAAAGAAATTTACTTGTACGTAATTCACACAGAATACGAGAAGTATCAAATTGATTTTAGCGAATATTCGGGCTGCA
Organism: Euclidia mi; assembly: GCA_944739405.2. Taxonomy (NCBI): domain Eukaryota; kingdom Metazoa; phylum Arthropoda; class Insecta; order Lepidoptera; family Erebidae; genus Euclidia; species Euclidia mi. Next base: position 1,743,165 of record OX123187.2, on the reverse strand, counting down.
GCGACAAGCGACATAGAGTCCACTCCCGACGGCGCTCATAACAGTATATTCTAATCTATGGGCGCTCAAGCGCAGACTGAGATCTCATTGCAGAATTTGGATATATAAATCAAGAAAATGGCTAAATAAAACGAACCTTATTGCCACATATTAAGACACGCGTATGCGAGCAAAATAGAAGAAAAATGTAAGATGATTTTTTGCTTTTTTTGAGTCAATTTACAATATTTAAAAAAAAAATCTAATTGTTTTTGAGTTGACTATATTTACTACCCTATTCTATCTTTGAAAATCTAAATAAATGTAAAAATAGAGAGAAAATTGTACCCAAAAATAGCAGTATATGCCTATTTTTTATTTAAGAGGCCGTTTCGAATCGATTTTACATTAATATTAATTAAATATTTTTTATTTATTTTCAGATTGATTTATAGATAAAAAAGTAATCAATTTATCGTAATCATTAGTTTTATTAGTGTACAAGTTAGGGCCTAACCTTCGATAGCTCTTAAGTATAGCCCTAAGCTTGCACGTACCTAAACCTAGACTTATCCTAATTTAAGCCTACTGGTTCCTATATCTAGCCTAACCTATCTTAGGATATACCTATCCCTATTTTAGATCTAACTCTAACCTAACTCCCTAGTCTACCCTAGCCCTTTTAGGTATAGTGTATAGCGAGGCCGTGTACACTGTGGTCACACAGACTGTCGCGTATAAAACCCTAATCCCTAGTTCCCTAGCAGTCCCTGGGATCCCTAGGCCGGGATATCTGTCGCCGGGAGACCTAAGGCGACAGACGGAAAGTGGGTAGGATTTAGGGTGTAGTGAAGTGGGTTTTCTCACTGCCGGTCGAGCAGACTCACAAGACCGATCATGGTGACGGCTAAGGGTGTCTTGGCCGCAGTGAGAGGTGAGGGGTAGGGTATGAGTCAAAGCCGGGAGTGAGCTAATGACTGGTTTATTTCTTAAAATTATAATCTTATATACTAAACTTATTCTATGTACACATATACACGTATTTAGTTGTGTGCCGTCTGTGTATTGTGCCGATGCAGCATGTCTGAGCCGACCGCCGTACGTGATAAATTACATGATCTTAAAATATCACGCATCTTCCTCGGTGATAAGTTGGATGTGTGTTGGAATGCCAAGAATGTCATGTTCATGTTTGAACATTCTGGCGTCTCTCCGGGATAGGCTTCAGGAAGGTCATGTTCCGGCGTGAACATTCTAGCGCCTCTCCGGGGCAGGCTCTAGAAAGTTCTTATGTTCAGGCGTGAACATTCTGGCGTCTCTTCGACGTAGGCTTCAGCTCAACGTTAACGGCATCTGTAGTTTGTTGTTCACTGGTGATTCGTTTTCTTGACGGCTTCGGTTGGCTGGCTGTAGGCCATGTATGATGCGGTCCTGGCAGCGGCAGCTTATTGCGTTGCTTGCTGTGGAACCTTGAGGATCGTTGCGGTGGATATGCTAAGTACCTATGTGTAGTAGGAAACAACAAGGTATATTTTATATTTAGTCAACATGCAGTTGTTTTGTACCATTGCATGTTATTCACCCCTCCAGAAATTCCATCCCTTCTCTTATTTAGTAGTAGTAGTAGTAGTGTAGTAGTAGACGTTGTAGTAGTAGTGTAGTAGTTGTAGTAGTAGACGTTGTAGTAGTAGTAGTATTCGTTGTAGTAGTAGTATTAGTAGTAGTGTAGTATTTGTAGTAGTAGTAGTGTTGTATTTGTAGTAGTAGTAGTCGTTGTAGTAGTAGTAGTAAACTTAGTATATTCGTAAAAATTTAGCGCCTATGAACTCTGACCGCGCAGAACTCGTATACAAGTGTGTATCGCGGCTGTGGCAGTAACTTGTTACGAGGACGATGGCGGTTTGTCAACACTGTGGTTTTCTGGGAGTCAGGTTCGATTGGACTTCATGACTTGTAACATGTTCTTAATTGTAAAGATATGGGTCCTTGATTTGTTTATCTAAGGCCCTTGTTATGTATTCATTGTTATTTGCTTCCTCTAGCCAATCCTAACTTGTTTACTAGATATGTCTTTCCCTAAACTTGGTTGCAATCTCGTCCTCGAAACGGTAAGTGCGACTTCTCGAGTACCGGGGCGACCCGCTTGTGGGAGACCGATACCTGATTCGCTACCGCCCGACGCAATCAAGTTAGTTAGTCTCTTACTATACCACGAGACTAGTGCGATTGGGGAACACTAGCCCGCAATATAATAAGTGTCAGTCAGTCAACTAGACAGCCTACGGGAACAGGAGTTCCAGAGATGTTATATCGCTTTTGCTCGAAGGACCATTGTACAAGTTAGGGCCTAACCTTCGATAGCTCTTAAGTATAGCCCTAAGCTTGCCCGTACCTAAACCTAGACTTATCCTAATTTAAGCCTACTGGTTCCTATATCTAGCCTAACCTATCTTATGATATACCTATCCCTATTTTAGATCTAACTCTAACCTAACTCCCTAGTCTACCCTAGCCCTGTTAGGTATAGTGTATAGCGAGGCCGTGTACACTGTGGTCACACAGACTGTCGCGTATACAACCCTAATCCCTAGTTCCCTAGCAGTCCCTGGGATCCCTAGGCCGGGATATCTGTCGCCGGGAGACCTAAGGCGACAGACGGAAAGTGGGTAGGATTTAGGGTGTAGTGAAGTGGGTTTTCTCACTGCCGGTCGAGCAGACTCACAAGACCGATCATGGTGACGGCTAAGGGTGTCTTGGCCGCAGTGAGAGGTGAGGGGTAGGGTATGAGTCAAAGCCGGGAGTGAGCTAATGACTGGTTTATTTCTTAAAATTATAATCTTATATACTAAACTTATTCTATGTACACATATACACGTATTTAGTTGTGTGCCGTCTGTGTATTGTGCCGATGCAGCATGTCTGAGCCGACCGCCGTACGTGATAAATTACATGATCTTAAAATATCACGCATCTTCCTCGGTGATAAGTTGGATGTGTGTTGGAATGCCAAGAATGTCATGTTCATGTTTGAACTATTAGTTATTATCTAAAATTGTCGTAAAATGTACCGGAAATATGTGTTTTTTTGATACAAGCGTAAACGCGTCCTTAAGCGCTTTAAATACTAATGTGTACATAACAACATATACATGTCCATGTTAGCGTAGTCGATTAAACTCAAGCACGTACTTAGAAAACGCTTATTAAAATTAAAGTAACTGCAATTAATTTGAGTTATTTAATAACTACCAAATTCAGTTATAAGCGGCACTTTGTATATAATGGATCAAAGTGAAATCAGCATTCACAAAATAAAGTGTGGTATTTACTTAATTAATGGACACGGATTTAATTTACAAAGCCAATTGAATTTTGCATGAAACCTTCCACTTTGCATAGAAATTCTTCGGATTTCATGAGTTAACAGACGGAAAATCTTCGCTTTAGAATTTCAACTTTAATTGAGCGAGTTTCATTTGAAAAAATACTAGAGTTTTTGTTGGATCGACACATAGTTATAAGTTACTTCTTAAGCTAATAAAAAAATGTTATAAGATTTTAGAGGAGACATTTTTAATTTTATTGAGTCCGAGTGCCGCGGAGTGATTTACGAACGTAAGTACTGTCGCTATTCAGTTGGAATGTTTCTCGAGACACGGTCAGGGGTAATGGCTGACTAATATTAAACAGTGCCACAATGAACATACACATCGCTGAGACCACTTTATTTCAAGCCTTTGTCGGATTTTATGATGGCGAGTATCTCGGGAGTCCATTGGGTCGGCGAGCGCCACCTGATGGCTGCATGATTTATTGCACCGCTGTCTAACCCCACCCCCGCGTACTTGCTCTGTTCGCCGATGGATTACGTAAATATAGTCTCGCCGGCCTCCTCCGAATGTGTTCCCGATGGCCACTTGCCCACTCGTACGATAAACGAAGCATTTCCCTCTCGTTACCCCTCCTCTTGAGAAATGTCTGAGCTCTGATTGTTAGGGTTGCTCTACATGTCGAGTGTCAAATAAAGCGGATATAATCATTTATTGGTACAATGCGGACGTTGTGCCGGGCGGCGGGTGGTGTTTACGCCACTTTACGCATCGCGAACAAACAGATGTCGTTGATTAGTCGCAATAAACGGTGAGCAGCCGCTCCGATGTGGAATTAATGAATGTCTGCCAGCGCGGGACATAGTGCGGTCATGGCGGTATCGTATGGGTGTTGTGTGGGTGTCGCGCCGGTGTTAGACGGGACATACGTTAATGCTGGCGCTGTGAATTTCAATAATTATGGTGCATTGTGTCCGGGCGCTGCGAGGCGCACATGCAATTTTATTTTCATTTGCGTCGCATACATTTGTCGTCCATTATCCCTAGATTACTTACCTTCGTCGATTCGACTATGCGGGTTTGTTTAAATCGTGCTAACTTTTGCGCGCGCGATCGCACTGCTTCCACACTTTAGCTAATCTCAGTCGACCTGTTGCCCCCCCGACTGACGGTAGTGTTTTGAGTGGGCCCACCCACTCACCGTGAGCGCCGTTCCAGCAACCATGGCTCGTCGGATCGACGAAGGTTAGTATTAACGTAACATTTTGTCTTATTTAGTTGGCGAACTTTTGCATTTTTTTTGTTTTGTATATTTATTTTATTTGTGAAAATAATGAGACTGATTGACCTCCTACCTAAAATAGGAAAATATAAGCCTTGTGTCACGATTTCTCGCGAGCCATGATGTGTTTTGAAACCTTAAAATCGTCGCCTTCATGCAGCTTACAATATAACTTTTTATTATGTCATTATTTTCTTTTTCTTCTACATTGGCTCTGTGAGACTATCACTGTCATGTCCGCCTTGCCAATAAAGCAACTATTATAAATATGTAATCCGTTTTAATCTACAACAATGAGAACACAAAATAGGCGCCGGGTGTAATGAAGCTAAGTATTATGTGATTCCAATTGTGTCTGAGTAGTTTAGTGTTGTGAGACTAAGTATTTAGTGATTCCTATTGTTTGCGAGTAGCTAGTGTTGTAAAGCTAATTATATGGGATCCTATTGTTTCTACGTATCTAGTGATTTTTAATGTAGTGTATGGTAATTTTGTATTGTAATAGTAAAGATGTTTTAGAGCCTCGGCTGAGGATAAAGACGTTTATCGACAAGCTCAGTCGAGAAAAAGCGGTCGAGAAATACCCGACAGATATTGTATTACTAAAAGACCTGGTATCGGTAACTGAAACCCGACAGGTATAGTGTTATTAAGAGACCTGGTATCGGTAACTGAAACCCGACAGGTATAGTGTTATTAAGAGACCTGATATCGGTACCTGAAACCCGACAGGTGTTGTTATTGAAATTGATAAACTGCAATGCTAGACTGCCGAACAGTGGAATCATATAACCTTTTAACCTACAGGTCGCACTGAAAGAATTGTGGAGGAACCATACTGACAAATGCTTGGCATCGAGGTCAAACAGAGCTATCCATGTGATGTTTACGTCTTGAGATGTAAGTTTGAACATTCCATCTGTACACACATATTATTCCAATTACAGTATCTATCGGCGTTAGTTAGTTATCATCCCCTTAAGCAACAACATACCTCGCCGACACCTTGTGTCCCTCCGCAAAGCGAAGGATGACTAAAAGTAGTTGCACCCAGAGCAATAAATCGTTGTGCGGGGAACACAAACTTGACGTTTGTCACAAATGTATAACTTGATAGATTTTTACCAAAATTTTTGTTTCATTACTTTATTTCATTCGTTATTTCTAATATTTGAAAATTATTTTTCACATTTACTTTAAAATAATACTTTAAAAAAATATTTTAAAATGTTACCATTGTTAATTTGCCATAAAACCTACAATCTCATTTATAAGGCAGATTTTTTAATAAATATGCCGTTTTGGTTTATGTAAATTTATTAGTTAATAAGAAGAATATAATAATTTTATAATAAAAAAAGAATATGCATGTTTAATTCAAATAAAACCCATTATCCCCTTTATTAAATACCGTAGTCGAAAGTACGAAGGTTAGGAATAAGTGTCGAAAAATAAGGTTAGTTATCTAGGGTTATTTACGACCTATTTAACGCTCCGACACTGAAAACGATATTCGAAATTTGTGTCGAATAATGTTGTGCATTTATTATTGACCAATTGGTGTTGACATCAATTACTAACGACATTGTATTAACATGTAGCGTTGTATCACATGTGTGCAAATTTCTGTTTTACAGTAATAGTGTTCGTGCCATGTTGAAAGTTTTATTTTAACAATATTTATTATAAATACTGAGTATTTTCATTAAGGACGACTTTAATGAGACACGACAATACCACACGAAGCTATTTAAAGAACGGATAATCTTTACCGAGTTACAGTGGATAATTATTGTTTTATTCCCTGACTAACTGAACTGCGGTTCTGTTCAAGTTAAAGCTTGCAGAAAATAAGCCATGGCAGTGATGCTATTGTAATATTGAGGCTCGTCATGTGGCGGCGAGACGACAGGATTAACCGTCGAGCGAGTCAACACAAAGTTGTCACAGCGACGCTCATTCCACACATGAGCTTATTTATTAAGTCTCCACACTCACCTGGAATATTTTCACAACGCCGAAGGGAACAAAACTGTCGCTTTGTGAATGATCGCGGAGCAAAATAACAGTGGTTGTGGTAATGCGACGCTTTGACAAACACAGGCAGGATTTGCACGACGCGCTCTTTGTGCCAACTCTCCTTTGATCTAAATTGTTTCATGTAGACCCCGAAGGTGTTAAACGTGAGACTTTATTATTTTCATTGACGTGCGTAAACGTTTTTATAAAGTAGATGGCAGTTTTGAAAGTAACCTCAAATATGCTGAACATTTATTTAGTTCACATTTTGGATGTAATTCATGAAATTCTTTACACATTTCATCCGAAACCTAAGAAATGAGAACGGCTCGTATTCTTATATATTGCTGAAAATCTTCAATTTAATCAATTCTTTATTTTACTTATTGAAGATATGAATGGTTTAGAAAACCAAATAGAAATCTTTTTCGATATTGAACAGTAAAACGATGGCTATTAAAAATATGTTAATGGTATCTTAATATTGTTTGCGAACGATTTGTGTCAAGTCAATTAATCCCTACTAATATTATAAATTCTAAAGCACACCGCACCTTTGGACGCGTCCTGCGCAGGCCCCTCCAGGCCCACGCGCAGCGTTGACTCCCGGGATCTCTCTTAGCTTCACCGCGGGTGTCCAAGACGGATACCACCACCACCACGACAAGGTGGAGATCCCACGAGATCTCCACGGGAAGAGTAGAGCCACTATAACGCTTGAATGAACTTTGTCCAAAGTATAAAATTATATAAAAAACTTAAGTAATTTTTTATTACAACTTCCACTTTGTTCCCGTTCATAATGAGTTTGGCTCGTTTTGATTTACACCGCGGCACAGCCACAGCTAGTTAGAAATAATTCATATCTGAAATTTACAGCCTCTGTTTACTCTTTGAAAGTAGTAAGTCAATATATTTATAGTAGGCGCGGTGAGGAGGGTTCTAAAACTGTCCGATTTATTCGACTTTGTTCTACGATTACGCGTTATTGTAATTTCCTCGTCGGCGTGATTCATTTAGCTTTGTCTCTGAAGTACAAACAGGCAGTTAAGTAAACTGCGGGGTGTGTAAGGTACAAATGAGTGTCGCGTCGAAGTGTCACTTGGCAGTTGTGCGCTCTACAATGGTGCTGCTGTGGAGGCGCCAGCAGCCGACTGAACGTATGTGGTGTCACCTGCAGCACTTACCTAGTGTCACACTGAGGTTCCGATTCATTTCCTACACAGCTACTAGGGACCGGATCATCCCGATATATTTTATTTTCCCTACTGGATCAAGCTTATACTTTATGCAAGTCGAATATTTAGGTCAATATATTTTTGACTCACGCCCGTATCCCCGAATGGATAGGCAGAGGTGTATTATTACACTTACATTTCGCTATGAATTTTTAGATCCCACGTAATATTTTATTGCCGTTACCGGGCACAGTACCAGACTCCGTGCTGCTACTGCGAATTCGTAAAAATCGGGTAACAGTTTTGCCCGTTCCGGGAATCGAACTTTCGATCAGCAGTCGCATACGCTATTCACTGGACCACGAAGGCAGTCTTATTTTTGATTCATTACAAATTTATTAGTTTTCGATTTTGTTTATGACACCCATCAATGGAATGACGGCTGCGTCGAAGGGTTGCGTCGCCTGCTCGTAACCTATACGTTCGGAAATAGTAACATGCTGTACATGACAGGTTTTTACTCGGTCCACAGAGTGCGAGGATGGTATCGCTATGTTATTAAACTTTACGAGTGTCAGGAGGATACGAGCTTGTGAGCGTTTTATTAAATTTGTCGTGGTGTGTGAAACAACATAATTATATTGTAGAGTAACAAATATTGGGGTGCGGTCCCGCGTGGCCCTCGCGGCGCGACCAAATTGTTATGCAAATGGAATCAGTGCGTGACGTGTGTCGTGTCACGCTCGTGTACGTATCGTGTCCGGGTCATGTGCGTGTCGTGCCCGGGTCGTGTCTGCCACTGCCACTTCACACCTCTATGTGACGTCTTGTAAAGATCATATTAGGTTGTGCGCTTGAAAAATTTATGAATTCATATTATATATGGGCATATTGAACTAATACGTAGTTTGGCATGACCCGAATTTCGTAACCACTATCCTGATATAATTAGACAGATGTTCTAACTATTATTGCATGATTTATGCACATGATAAATGCTTGTTGATACACTAGATGGGCATTTTCGTCAAAATGTTTACCTATCTTTGAAAATAGCTTACTAATATTGTTTTCAATATTTTAGCTAATTATTGGTTTTGTGTAGTGGTAAATTTAACGAACTTTCGTACATATGTATTTGTTTTATTATATAGCCCTTAATTCAAATAATATATGAAAATAAATAGTAACTTAGATACGTTTTGGTCATGACCGTTACCAAATAATAAAGTGCTCCTGAAATGAAACTGAACTTAGGATTGAATTTTTTTAGTGTGTATAGGTTAATTCATTGTGCTATTATGCAATCTAACACAAAAACTCAGTTGTGAGCGAAATATTGCCATAGTAATTTATAAAAAATGGTCATGATCGTTACTTGTTACGAAAACTCTATTCTTAACTTTTATATATCTATTTAACAACTGGTGATAGATCTAGAATTCCCAAGCCAAATTAAACTTAAATACCCTTGTGCTAAAAATATAAAAAAATATATTCAATTATTTAAAGAAATATTAGAAAAAAACATAAAAGCCCTTAAAATATTTCGAGGGACAGTCACGTATACCTGACCAACTAGTAACGGTCCTGACATCGTAAAGTTGTGGATATACCGATATAATGGTAAATAAAACACATGTTTTACAATAATAAATTATATTTCGCACATATTATGTTTAGTAAAATAAATTATAGCTACCTATAGGTCCTAGCTTCTCTATCATGGGCTGAGTACATACATTTCGGGAAAACACTGACTTTAATTTGTGTATATTAGTTATATTATGCAGTTTCACAGTAGAAAGGATTCTCTCAGTGTGCCCACGTATTTAGGATGTCCTGTCCGTTATTTATTTAGTCCGGCTCATACGTTACCGTCTATTGGGTAATGGTCAGGACGTAACGGTATCACAATTTTTCTTAGATTTTTAAACTTATTGCAATAATGTTGTAAGATAACTAGATAGCTTTAATTTACTCAAAACCAGAATTAAATTCACCACGTGAAACGATCTTCGCTTTAACACTAACATAACAAGATTATTTTAGAAACGTAAAATACTTACTAGTCAATGAGAGGCAAAACGCCGAAAAAAGACCGTTACCGGTCGAAACACTCTCAATACTGAAGATATATAAAAACTGACGCTTCAAGATGCCTGCTGGTATTGACATGTTTGATTTGGTCTTGCTATTTAAATAAAAAAAATCCGAATAGTAGAAAAAGATCACTATTAAAAACAATTCAATTTACGGTCACGGTGCATGGACATGTCCAGTTAACACATTCCAAGGGGACAGGATATAAACTTAAAAATCTTAAAATATTTGTATTAAAATATATTTTACAGTCTATCGTGCTTGAAAACTACAACCTGATTACAAAAACAGAAATGTGTGGAATATGTAATGAGATACTTATTGCAAAAAAAACATTAACATAGGTCATATATCTAAAAGAGGACAGTACTGCAAGACGTAAGAGGTCGCATTTCTGGATTTAATTTTATTACTTTGATTTAAATTTATCATAACAATTTAAGTGAAAAAGAATTCTGTATTCATTGGGAACGACTCTTTATTAACTAGACACTTCTATGTCATACAAATGTTAGTTATTTGCAACTTTCTTGCATGGGACATCTCACGAGTGGGTTGTTAAACATTTTGACGAAAATGCCCAGATACGGCTCTTCTACAGAATACGTTAACCAAGGAGTTTTTTATCAAACATTCTTCAACAATAGATTCACTTTATTTGACATAACACTGACAAACGATTTGAGTAAATCTTCTAACTTTTTTAACATCAATTGTTTTTAAGACATCTCCCGCGCTAGGAGTAAATCCTGTGTCGCGGGGGACTTTACAAATATACAACCAACGGACACAATGAACACCCAGACTCGAAACAACTATTTATGGATCACACAAAGTGTTGTCTCGTGTGGAAATCGAACCCACAACACTTGGCGCAGTGTCAAGCGCTGAGGCGACCGCTTAAACCACTACGCCAACCGTGCAGTTTTATATTGTGTTCATTCGTCAGCGCTCTCTTATCTCTATATTACATATTACATATATTCTGCTTTTCATCCTACAAAAATACGTTATATAGACTCTTCAATGTTTATCGTCGCTGTAAGTACTTTATACATAAGTGATGTGTGATACGTCTCGGCGTACGTTGCTCTTGTCTTTATCAATGTGTCTATTTATTTGAATGTTTATATTTTAGAATGAAGGCATAAAGTCTACACATTTCTATTTCTTTTCGTTCGTCTGCCATCGTGGCTCATATTTTTCCATCCCAAACAAACGATCAGTACGCAAATAGAAAATAGTTTTAGTTTTTTGGATGGATCTTCAATCATTGGACTTAAATTCACCATGATAAATACTTTCCTTAAGCTTAACTTTCCTTCAAGGCAACTTTTTTGTTAATTTGACATAGGGGACCACTAGAGTGTGGTTTCATGGTCGCGCGTCGTCGTCAATGTTGTTAGGGATCATTACAATATATATTATAAAGCTAAAGGATTATTTTTTGTGTGCTCCTGTTTCGAGTTCGGCTAGTATCTATTTCAAATTAGGGTGGGGCATGCAAAACCAAACTGATAAAGGTGGAAAGGGCACAAAGGGCAGTTCTCAAGGTAAGCCTTTCTTTGCCTTTCCTATACCCTACTAAGGAATTGTACCTACTATCGGATGTCCTAACGGTGCGCCAGTTGTTTGTCCTTAATACTATACTAAGGCATCACTCTTTTGCCCCTTACGACGAAGCTGGCCCACAAACTGTTAGCCGTTGGTCTACGGCATTTTCTGGCAGATTTTTTTTATTCCTGGGCAGATTATTGTATAATAAGGTGAATAAACAATTGAACATCTCTTCACTTCCTAAGCACCTTTGCAAGAAGAACACGTCTGTATGGCTCAAATCCCTAAACTACGAGGAAACGGAAAGCTTGTTACAACTTAATATATAAATTTAGTATCTTTATACACAGCTAACAGAGTTACTACCTTATCAGCTGTCTCTGATCCCAAGATGATACTTCAACATTGTCGTAGGCTTAGCACGCATATACATATAGCATAATATATAATCACACACTCAATATAAACACACACACACACACAAACACACACACACACACACACACACACACACACATGCGCATAAAATGTTTTTCTTGTTTAAATTGTTTTAAGACTGGTAATCTGTCATACAGGTTCTCCTAGTTCAGATACCAGTCTCTCATACAGGTTCACCTACTTGATTATGTAACACTTAATTAAAGACCTGATTGTTAACTATTCTGTGTGAGAGAGAAATTAATTTTTTTTTTTTTTTTCTTAATTTAGCCTCGTATTGAACGTAGCGGGGGCGTGTACGAGCACGTCGGGTAATCTCTAAGCAAGCAGAGGCAAAATTTTAACTTAAGAGCTAATAAATTAGCAGAAATAATATAAATTAATTAAAGTCTATGTTGGATATTAATTAATTTGCGCGATTGGGCAGCAGCGCAGGGCGGCCGAGACACGCGCGGCTTCAGGCGCCACACCGGCACGACTCCGGTGCGGCTCCGCGTGCGGCGCGGCAGCGGGGCGGCGACGACGCGGCGACGTTTCTTTATTACTTACAGCGACTCTCCTTGGCGACGCTTTGTTCCGTAATTTATTGATTAACGCCATGTTCTCTGAATTAGTAAAGATACTCCTAACTCAGTGTAAAGACTTCGCGCGACTTTCAATCTCAGTCGGCGCGCGACACCGGCACAGAAGATTACATCTAGCTTTTCTTTGTATAGACAAACAACGATATAACAATGATCTATATGCAGCCAAACAGCTCCCAGGTTGGTATTAAACTATGATAACAGTTGACGCTGTATTATTGGAGTGTTGTCAGCAAGTTAGTTTGTTTGCTGCGAGTTAGATCGTTATCGCGACAGCGGCGCTGCTCCGGCGGAGCTACAGGTGGATTGTTCGGTGGAGCCGTGATACTTTACGACAAGTCTGGTGCACTTGGTGACACGAGAACACACAGGATATATTATATCTCGTGATAGTGATAAACTAGAACGTAAGTACTACCTACGCACACATCCTTCGAACCGATTTGTCTCTCGCATGCACCGACACCTGCCAGTTAATGGCTGCCATTACTCACTGTTTCATAAGTTCTAAACGCCACGTAGTGTCGACATTTCTAATTGGTTACACGTTACTGATGCGAGGTTGATGAATGTGGTTCAGACGCATGACACTTCATGACACGTATTTGCGTTTGCACAATTAGGTTTTGCTTTGTATTGCCATACTCTTGATGTGTGAGGTTTACTCTAAATGTAACAGAATCTACCCAGTGATGTACCACTTTTATATATGAATCTGCTACTATACTTTGACTGAAGGACACTACGTACTTATAACCCATGCCGAAACACAATTATTCATTTAGTTCATTGACTCAAGCGTCCGACGACTTCGTCAAGGCAGCATAAACCAATATTACAACACGCCGAATTAGTTTATTAATATAAACATAAGTAGCTTTATTAACACAGGGTTACCTGGGTTCGGAGCCACCGTGTATGTACCACGCGTCAATGGTATGTTTATTAAATTAGTGATGCTCCTTTGAACAAATTACCTACTAATTTTAGTATTAGTATTATCATCATACAAGTGTCGTCTCGGTTACGAACTGAGACCTTTGACAAAATATAAAATTTACCACTTTAAGGAATTCTATGTTGGAACTCTAAGGAACAGGTATATGGCATATATTTCACTGCCATCTTATTTGGAGATCCGTATACTATGGAGTCCCTATTGGACCTACTTTCTACCCAAAATGAAAACATCTGTGAAGTATCTTTATGACGGCCAGGATCGTCGTCTTAAAGTGCTCCGCGAGGCGTGGAACACGAGACGATTGACAATTTAAGAATATTTATGTAAAATTGACAGTAACAATTGAGGAAAATGTTTCGACAATTGTTCGCGAGTGAACATGTTGTGAGGCGGTGTTTTGTTTTCAAGGTATGAGGTATTCTGTGGAGCGATCCAGTCTTCGAACACCAGCATCTGTACAACACAATTGGAACTATTTAATTTTATCTATTACTACATACATTACGGGAATAGGCTCGCCTCTATTACGTGGGACCTAAAATTTCATGGCGAAATGTGGGTGTAATATTACACTTCTGCCTACCCCTTCGGGGATACAGGCGTGAGTATATAAATAAATAAAAATACTACATCCATTAGATTCCATTTTACTTGTTATTGAACCTCATCCCTCGACGCGGGATCACCGGCGAATATATCACGAGAGCACTCTCAGTTACCGCAACACGCGCGCACTTTACTGCCACACTCACTGCGTGCTCCGCGACAGATCGCTGCTTTATGTTTGTAAACGAACAACTCAACAATATTTTCACACGATTGACTATTACGGCTTTTATTTACTTTTTTAAAGACAACTCAGGCTTGGAAACAAAAGCTATTTGACTATTTGTTTCCCACCGGCAGACGATACGCGCAGAGTTAACATTTCAGTACAAAATATCTTATTCACGATAAAGGTGGCCTTTTAGGCCATTTATACATATGTAAAGAGGCAAATTACAAGACTGCCAACAAAAGCTAACATTTGCATACGAGGCAACAAATGATGTCGTCGTACAACTATGATGTCTGATCTGTCAGTTTTATATCCAAACTTTACGAGTGATTTACAATTGAACTTAAGGTTTATTATGTAAGCGTTCAATATACGACGCGTCCGACGATGTATGGCGCCGTGAGATATGACGCTGAGATGGCTCGCCGGCCGCAACCTGTGCACCGCGCCGATGTGCGGATCACCCGCGCGGCAACCAAGAATTTCACTTTCGCGCGCTCCACTGAACAGATCTCTAAATCGCCGCTGTTTATTTGTGTCTCCTCGCAGAATCAGGTTTATTTCAATAGAATCAGATTTAATCGCTGTCAGAGATTTAATTATTTCTTGTACGCTTTAAATATGTCAACGTCGAGAAACAGACACGTAATTGTTTTTTTAATAAAGGTGACATTAACCCAAATGGTCGTCGTTTGTGTGAGGAATGAAATGTGGTCGGTACTGTCGATGTATAGGGTGAGGAGCAGCCTCATTTGAGCTCTGAAATCCCTTTATGAGGATTCTAGAGCTTGTGTGAGGATAAACGAGTCATACACTGACTGGTTTACCATCGACACAGGTGTTAGACAGGGACTATTCATGGACAGTTGTTTGCAAGATCTTAAACATATTGATTGTGGATTAAGGATAAATGACTTACTTATCAAATGCCTTCTTTATGCTGATGATGAGGTAATACTTGCGTCTTCAGCGGAATAGTTGCAGAAGATGGTAAAAATCATGCATGATGCGTTAGAGAGGAAAGGAATGAAAGTGTATGTAAGTAAAACGAAAGTTATAGTTTTGAAAAGGAGGAATGTGTTACGGCTTGCAATGTTATGATCGATGGACAACGAGTAGAACAAGTGAATGCGCTTGTATATTTAGGTACGCTGTTTACAAGAGATGGTAAGAATGAAGAAGATATTGAAAGAAGAGTTAATGCAGGAAATAGAGTGAATGGAGCTCTGAAAGCGTTTATGAACAACCAAAACGTGTCCAAAAAGGCACGATTAGCTGTGCACAGAGGGGTGTTAGCACCTACACTTATGTATGATAGTCAAAGTTGGGTATGGCAGAAGAGACTTGAAAGTAGAATAAATGCTGTAGAAATGAGAGCCCTGAGAAGTATGTGTGTATGTCTTTGAATGACAGAGTTAAGAATTGTGTAATAAGAGAGTGTTGTGGTGTAAAAGAAGATGTAGTGACAAGCCAAAACCACCTTAGCATACCTTTCTCGATAGGTATGCTAAGGTGGTTTGGGCACATGGAGAGGATGGGTGAGGAAAGACTGACCAAGCAGATATATAAGGCAAGTGTAAATGGAACAGGACGAAGGGGAAGACCTAGACGGACGTTCTCTGACCAGATTGGAGACATCCTTAAATCAGGAAAGGTTAGAAGTACCCAAAACAGAAGAGCATGCATGAGAAATTTGATGGGATTGAATGAAGCAAGAGGGATATGTCAGGATCGTTATAAATGGCGTTTCGTAGTCTCTGCCTACCCCTCCGGGAAACAGGCGTGAGTCTATGTATGTATGTATGTATGGTAGTCGTTTGTCATGTTGCGTTAAGGTTAAGTGTTGCGGCTGCATTTATCCTCGGAGAGTAATTAGCGTATAGTGTAGAATGCTGTGAGTGCACGCGGTTAGTAGCGCGAGCACGCGCGACCTCGCGGTGTGCGGCGCCGCCCGCGACCATTAGCGATATCACTCGTTTCCTTATCGCCAGCTCACTTACCTGTGTTACTTGAATTGTGCCCTCTCGTCCCTCAGTGGGGCTCGTGTTCGTCATGTGTCATACATATGTAAGGTATTTTTTGTTGACGTAGCGACGTGCGGCGACCTGTTTGTGTAGCCGTCACTCGCGGCGTGTTTGTTTACGCGCGGCTGCGAGTGGTGTTGTCTTGCCACTATTTTCTCGACACTACACATATATTAACCCCATGAATGGATACACGGGAGTGGATATGGCCCAGATCCTTTTAGTGTTTATAGGGTACTACAACTATTGTCTTAAAGTTGAAGGCTTACAGTAGTGGTGGTACGTACCACACATAATTATATTTATATTCTTTTGAGCTTTACGACCCATTAGGTACGTACCTAATGGGTCGTAAAGCTCAAAAGAGAGATCAGAGCGATCTTTAACGTAAAGTGATTACCAAATATTCATTTAGTACGATTGAGACGTAGGGTCTCAGGTAGGATGTTGAGGTTTGTTGATTGGAGATATGTTTAAAAAAGGATAGGTTAGAAATACCCTTAACCGAAGATCACGCATGAGAAACTTGACGAGGCTGAATGAAGCATGAGAGATATGTCAGGATCGTTGCAAATGGTATTTCGTAGTCCACACAGTTACAAAATATTATGAAACAGCACAATAAAAGTCTTAAAACCATTAACAGATTTCCACATAAAAAATCTAAGTACGCTGCTTATTGTTTGGCGTTACGAATAAAGCAAACTAATACAAATTTTCTTTTTTGTCGTTATAAGTATTAGAGATTTGCTTGAAAGAAAACGTTTAAAAAATATCTGAAAGTAAACGTTTAATACAGTCCAACCAAAGTCAAGGTACCGAATTTTTGACTAACCGAAATAAGTATGTAAGAATATGTATTTGCCACAGGACGAGCTCTGGTTCGCTTAGTTTGCCTAGAATATTATTATTTATTAGTGATGGCGAGACCACCAACGCTTGTATGCTTCTTATTATACAGGCACGCGGTCCATTCTAAATACAGAACATATATGTACTTAGGTTGCCTATAAAAACTGGATACTATTGGGAAAAGGACTTTCTTTCTTTTGCTCCAATACACAAACTAAATGATCCAAGTCCTTACAAGTTCCTTTCTGTAAAACACGCATAACTTGAGATCTTAACATAGTTGTAAGACACGTTGTTGCCATTGGCGTGAAATCTGTTCATGTTGTGCGGCTTTGTAGACCTCGCTGAAGACGTGTCGGTATGCGCGGCGGCGGCGGCGGCGGGTATATCCGTCAAATTTAACCACGTTAGTGTAAGTTGAGTGCTAACCAGATCAACGTCACTTACGTTGCAAGTTCAAGCGCACTCTCTCACTCTCGCACTCCGCGGCATCACTACTCCTCGCAACTCCTACTAATTTGTGAGTTTAACCCGGTTAGGGAAAACTTGGCTGGAAGCTTCAACAAATGTTTTTATAAATAGTGAATTTATTAAAAGTTACTGCTATCATTTATAAAATTCAGTACGTGCTGTTCAAGACACATATTTGTTTAACAGTAAGTAGTCGAAGCAACAATTTTTCTTTTGCAACATTCGCTCCTTATACACTCGGTATTTTTACCTGACCCTTCACAGATTAGGTCAGTTTTGATAACGGCAGGCAATCTCTATTCGATATTATTTAATAGATACTGAATTTGAGGTTGGAAAAGACGAAGCGTATAAGGTCTTCCTATAAAAGTCTGGATTGATTTCGATTACTCTAATACATTAAGGGTAGAAACGGTAACCAGTAATAAAATTAAGCATTGAGTGAACTAAAGAGTAAAGCGTATATATAAACTGTATTACAATAATGTCGCTCGTGACGATGAGGCGTGTGACGTGTTAAAGTCCGCTGCCACTGACGTGCTATATTATCACTTAACGTTTGATTTTTGCGCGACACCTTTACTTGTCTGAAGCAGCCAGACGTGTGTCGGTGGGTGACAACTTTATTATGTCATTATTAAAAGCTACATCGAATCTGAAATTTATAAAATATGCGTCACATGCTGGAAAATTTTTATTACTTTGTTAAGAGGGTTTGTTACTACTGAAAGAGTTGTCTGTTTCATAAAATAAATAATTACTAGGTACTTAGGATGTGATGATTGAATTAGATTCGTTACAGGTAGAAATCATTTCATTTCAATGAACAGTAATTTCTTGTTAAAATTAAACTAGGATTTACGGATTCCATCGCGATATATTGGTTTTAAAGATATTCCTTGACTAATGTCGATAGTGTTACTGATGGTTAGTCAAGAAATATCGATTTCACGTAAGAGACATACTGTTTATTTCTGCTTAGTATTTAAACTCTGTAGCTTACGTAAGCCTGTACCTACTCGAGTAAAATGTGTATTTAATATTGTACACTTTACCTATTACACATTCTATGTTCTGTTGTACTGCGTCAATTTGTAAATAATGTACTGTTACTGAGAACTTCCACACTGAAAACTCCCATAAAACTTTAGCAGTCTGGCAATCGAACCCAAATTCAATTTTAAAATTATTGTAATACTAAATTATCTAATTTGTTGAGTTATTTTCAAATTGCGCAACACTGTTGATAAGTACAGATGGTTTAAAGCAATAAAATTGTTCAGATATTTTCTTACGAATTTTTACTCATGTCACGATTTCAGACTTCGGCAATACGAATATTTTTATTTATTTGTTATTGAATCTTTTCTTTCTTATCCAACGATGGATGCTCAAAATAAATAAATGTAGAGGCAATTGTAACTTTGTAATATACTTAATTCACCATACTACCCTCGTAACTTTTAGAATATGGAATTATCAACTGTTCCATATTTTAAGTAAACATTTTGGTTGAAGGACAACTAACATAGTTCTAGTTTATTGATTTCAATAATTATTCCTACATACATACATACATATCGTCACGCCTTTTATCCCCGAAGGGGTAGGCAGAGGTGTATTTCTACACCCACTTTTCGCCAGATATAATTTAGTCCCACGTAATAAGGGGCGAGCCTATTGCCGTACCGGGCACATTTCCAGACTCCGTGCTGCTACTGAGAATTTCGTGACAGAAAAACCCAATAACACTGCCCGACCCAGGAATCGAACCCGGGACCTCTCAATCCCACGCGCACATTTATGCTGCGAGACCAACGACGCAGTCGTATAGGGTTTGATGTCGAGTTTTCCGTCTCTACGCAAAGATGGTATTTGCATCGTGTTATCCCTTAGTCGCCTCTTACGACACCCACGGGAAGATAGGGTGGTGACACTTGTATTCTATGCCGTCAACCACACGGCACACAATTATTCCTCTAGATTCTATAAACAGAATTGCGTAATAATAATACATTCTGGTTCGTGGCTTGTTGGAGGACACGTTGAAATATTACATGGAGTGCCGTAACCGCTACCAGTTCGCAACTTTAGAAGCGGCGGCGGCGATATCTCACCAAAGATGAATCATACGAAAACAGTATCAGAACCTTCTTGCGAGAGAAGTGACATCATACAAATAAGTACTCTGCCAATTGTGCCACGAGCACCGCATACTTTGAGCGTATTTTTAACTTTTAAATTGACGGACTACGTAAGTCTGAAGGATTGTAAGTTTCAGATTGCAATTAAAGATTTCTTATATTTTCAGTTGCAACGTTTTAGTTGCTGCATGGAAACGTAGATTTTTTCGATAGATCGCTAATGAGGGATGTTTGAAACTTTTTCAATTAGGACACGTATCTAAGTTTGTCTGTGAACGTATTTCATTGAACATATTGTCAGGCTATTTACTAGTAAATAGCTTGACTAGCCGTATCTTTTACTTTTAGTACTAGACTTTCCACGTCATTATAGGTTTTCGCCTTGAGCCCATTTTCAACAGCCGTTTTACAATTTTCCAATGTAAGCTAGTAGATACTCAACTATTTGTTTATTATATTATAGATGTGCGCTGATTGTCTATCATACTGTCTCTTTGCAAAAGTTGACTTGCTTTTGACTATTGGAGCAACTTGATATCTCCTCCTATTTATTAGTTTAATAATAATAATAATAATTAATTCTTTATTGTACACCAGGCAATAACAAGAGTGCATTACAGAGAGTTTCTTATAAACTAGTGTTACAAGGGCGGTGTTATCGCATAATGCGATTTCTGCCAGACAACCAATAGTTTATTACGGTCGAAAGGTTAAGATTTGTGCTTTTTTAGGATTGTATTAAGTACATAATTATAGCCTCCGAACCGAAAGTACACCGGCCGTTGAGTATAACTCTTCAGTTGGAAATCTAAACGGTTTATATAACATGAACTTTAGTAAAGATCTTTGAGCTCTCTCTAGGTGTAGAAATTGAGTTTTCGTAGCTCCACCCCAAACTGGCAAACAATATGCTAAGACTGATTGTGCCAGTGAGATATAAATTTGCTGGAGAAGGTTTTTTGGTGTGATGTTGCGTAATGTTTTTAAATGTCCAAATCATTTTCCTTGTCCTTGACATTAATAATTCAGTGTGGTTATGCCAGGCCAGACGCTGGTCAATCATTATGCCTAGGTATTTTATACATTTTACTTTTTCGATCTCCACACAAGAACAAGTAGCGTCTAGTATGTGTTGGCAATTGTGGATTCTAATTTTAAAATTTTGTTTTAGCTGTGAACTCTTGTATTTAGAAAAACTCATGAAATTGATTTTCGAGCTTGTTCAGAATTTGCCTAGACAGACTGGGAACTGTTTGCAGAGGGCAGTGGAAAGTTAATTTGATTCATCCAGTTATTTTAAGCAAGACAAGAGTCTAACATATATTACTAAGATTCTCAGCGATGAAATTACAAAGAACAATTACCTGGTATCTTCACTGATGTCAGGCCTGGAACTAAGTTAGGCAAAACATACAACTATATTGGCCAAAATAGATTGAATGAATTATCCACTTAGTCGTTCCTCCAAACTGATGTCTTCAGGACACGAGAGCACGTGGACGTCGACACCGGACTTCCACAATTTGATTGCAAACTTTGCCGGGGGTCAATAGCGGCAATTTCTTGTAATTGCCGCTGTAATTTACAAGACTATTACACAATACAATTCGCGAAGCTGTTTTAACCATGTGCTTTTCAAAGGGCGATATTTTACGAGACGACAACATGTTAATTTTTCATGGCAAGAGCAAAGAGAGATGTGTCATCTTATTTATTTATTTAATACTTTTTTGTACACTATAAAGAACATTTACAGGAATTTTAGAATAAATACAGTACAAACGGCGGCCTTATCGCTAACAGCGATTTCTACCAGGCAACCTTTGGATGGAGATATTATTGGTAGGAATGAAATGGTAGTTGTAAGTGTACCAGTAATAGGATGATAAATACTTTAAATATATAAATAATTACATATATAAATAATTATACATACATACATACATACATACACACATACATAAATAATACTTAAAATTATATTAGCACAGGAAATATCATAGTGATAGGTAGTGATCCTTGACTAAGGATTTGAACCTTGTTACCGTCTGAGCCTGTCTTATATGTAATGGGAGTGCATTTCATCGGCAAACAGCAGTGACACTAAACGATTTATCATAAAAATCCGTGCAATGTGCCGGCATCTTCAGCTTTAAGTTTTCTGATGACCTTAAATAACGATTATGCGTATCATGAAGGAATTCGAATCGTCCTTTAAGATAGGAGGGAGTAAAAGGGTTAAACAATATATTGTATAGTAGAGAAAGTATGTGGGTATTCCGGCGAAATCGTATTGGTAACCACTTGAGTTGTTTGCAAAATTGTGACACATGATCGTATTTGCGTAATCCAAATATGAATCGTATACAGAAATTTTGAACGAGCTCAAGTTTGTCAAGCTGGTTTTCGGCGAGATCTGGATAGCTGACATCTGCATAATCAATAATGGATAATATAAGACAGTTTGCAAGTGCAATTTTGGTGGCAGTAGGAAGTAAATTCCTAAGTCTTCGCAATGAACCTGCTGAAGCAAATATCTTACGACTCACTTCTTGGACCTGGGAGCACCAGGAAAGGGTGGAATCGATGGTTAGGCCCAGATTTTTAACTTTATCCTGTATAGGAATTACAGTGCCATTAAATATAAAGTCAGGAAGTTGAGACCAGTTGATCTTCGATAACATTCTCGAACTACCGACAACAATGACCTGTGTTTTCGAGGGGTTCACCATAAGTCCATAGGATTTACTCCAGCTACTAATCTGTTCAAGATCTTTGTTGATGGTATCTATAGAATATGATATCTGAGCCAGTGGCGACTGCGAATATATTTGGAGATCATCTGCATAAAGGTGGTAGGAAGAGCGAATATTGTTCGATATAGAATTTATAAAAATTGCGAAGAGTAAAGGAGACAGCACGCCACCCTGGGGCACGCCAACAGTCGTGTTGTACCATAAAGAAAGTGAATTTTCAATTCGTATACGATGTCGGCGGCCACACAGGTAACTTCGAAACCAATCAATCACCTTAGGAGATATGTTAAGAGAGAGTCAAACTCGGCCAAGTAGAGTGTCAAAATCTACTGTATTGAAGGCGTTGCTAAAATCTAGCAGAGCAAGGAATGTGAGCTGTTCGCCTTCCATACCAGCCCTGATGTCATCCGTAATATGAATAAGGGTTATAGCGGTGCTATGGCCTAGACGGAAACCGGACTGGAATGGATTAAGGAGATTATTTTTAGAGAGGAATGAGTTGACCTGATTGTAAACGAGACGTTCGAGGACTTTGGAGAGGAATGGTAGGATAGAAATAGGTCGGTAATCAGAGAAGGAAGAAGGATGAGATTTTTTCGGGATGGGAGTTATTAGGGCATCCTTCCACATCGATGGGAATTCACCACTGGACAAGGAGTAGTTAAGGATGTGAGTAATAATGGGTAGGATTAGATCAAGGATGGGAAGGAGCATATAACGGCTGACACAGTCACTACCAGTTGCGTTGGATGTGATTGACATTATGCTCTTCTTAACATCACTATCGGTGAAATTATTAAAGACAAATGATGAATAACTAGGGGTTGGCAGGGATGAAAGATAATTAAGAGTGCTTTCTTTAGTAGTCCTATCAATAGTGGACGATGCAGCGGAATGATAATTGAGCAAGTCAATATTGAAGTTATTAGGAGTAGTGTGTTGACGTGGTTTACAGTGTGACCAGAGTCAAAAAATTACAATAGACACAGTAAAATGTTACTAGATGATAGTTAAGCCATGATGCAATTTTGGACAGCCGTAATTCTGATACCCGGATGTTTTTCCATAATGTGTCTCTGAAAACTACTGCGGTATCGTTTGCGTAAGAATAGATGTTTGCTTTTGCTATTTTCATATTACACAGCGTATTTATATATACGAGCAATAGTGTCGTACACACCCCGTATGTCACGAGTTTTTCCGAACTAACATAATTGACAAATTGATGGGTCACTGCTTTTTGCACACCGGGGGAATCGAATGCCTGTCTTGTGAGGTACCGGTATTGGCTCAGCGACATCTCAGACCACTACGCCAGTGCAGTCAAAGTCCTTTATCTTTATGCTATTAGATTAAAAATATGGGTATTAATGATTGTACTATTGCTATGTCTATAGGTTTTCTTAGTCGGGCTCTATGTATAGTAGTAACACACCTTCTCTTCTTGATCTCATTTTCACTTCTTCCCCTACTTTTGTTTCCAAGCATGGTCAGTGCTCTGCAGATGCGTTCTCCTACCATGATTTAATATATATTTCCTATAAAATACGCCCACCAAAGGCAAAACCGAGAACTATTACGCAGCGCAATTTCGGGGGTATGGATCGGTTGAAGCTCTGCGCAGATGCCCGTAGCATTGATTGGTCTCCTATATTCTCATCAGACTGTGTAGATGACAAAGTAAAAATACTTACAGATAAATTAACTCAGCTGTACGATAAGCATGCACCAATCCGTGCCATTAAATTAAAACATCTACCTGCACCTTGGCTCACTGATGAAATCAAAATATTGATGTCTAAGAAAGCTGCTGCCAAGGCGAAATATAAATATCGTCCAACCCCTGTGAATTTGGAAAAATACATTAGTGCCAGGAATCTCTGCAATAAGGTGTGTAGGAAAGCACAGCGCCACCATATTCACAAATCGGTTGAAAATGGAGATCCAGTTAAAATCTGGAAATTTCTGAGAACCTTGGGAGTTGGCAAATCACGCAATGACACAATCCCCAAAGATATAAATATCGATTCACTTAACGCACATTTCACTGCTTCGTCCAACTTTGATGGGACAACAAAAACAAACACTTTACAAGATCTTTCACGTATCCCAACTCCCAAATATTCCCCATTTGTTTTCGAGCAATTTTCCGGCTGTGATGTTAAAAAGAGCATAATTTCGATCTCATCCAATGCTGTTGGCAATGACTGTATCAGTCGAAACATGATCCTACCTATCCTTGATGAAATCCTGTCTGTCCTTTGTCATATCTTGAACTACTCTGTTACTAGCGGTGTCTTTCCATCAGCATGGAAAGATGCCCAAGTAATTCCGATACCTAAAAAATCCAAACCCTGTTCCTATACTGACTTCCGTCCAATATCCATACTACCCTTCCTTTCCAAAGTCCTTGAGCGTCTTGTACATGCACAACTCTCTTCTTTTCTTTCCAAGAATGCTCTCCTGAATCCTTTCCAATCCGGTTTTCGCCCTGGACATAGTACCACCACAGCATTGGTTCATATTACTGATGAGATAAGGCTGGGCATGGATGGTGGAAAACTCACGCTACTCTCCTTACTTGATTTTAGTAACGCATTTAACACTGTGGATTTCCACATCCTGCTTGCCATACTCCGCTCTATTAACATATCTCCAACGGTAATTGACTGGTTTCGTAGTTATCTGTTTGGACGCCGACAGCGTATACGCGTTGATGAGTCGTACTCCTCATGGTGTAATACATCTGTCGGTGTACCGCAGGGTGGAGTGCTATCACCATTACTTTTCGCAATTTTCATAAATTCTATCTCCAAAAACTTACTTTCGTCCTACCACCTTTATGCAGATGATTTACAGATATATTCACAGGCACCACTTGGGGCGATTTCAGAGGCGTTTACTAACATAAACTTGGATCTGGCGCAAATTTGTACGTGGAGCAGAAAGTATGGTGAACCCGTCAAAAACTCAAGTTATTCTGATCGGCAGTTCCAGGATAATTTCCAAGGTAAACTGGCCACAGCTGCCTCAGATTGAGTTCGACGGAAAAATCTTAAGAATCTCACATAGTGTAAAAAACCTAGGTATTTATCTGGATAAAACTTTATCATGGGGAATTCAAATACAGGAAACAAGTCGCAAACTGTTTGCCTCAGCAGGATCGTTGCGTAGGCTGCGGAACTTTCTTCCCACAACCACCAAGATTGCGCTTGCACAATCCTTGCTTCTCCCAATACTCGATTATGCCGATGTCAGCTATCCTGATCTTAATGAGGACCAACTTGATAAACTTGAGCGTCTCCAAAATTTCTGTATAAGATTCATTTTTGGTTTACGCAAATATGATCATGTATCTGAATTTCGATCTAGGCTCAAGTGGCTCCCAATTCGTCTTCGCCGGAATACCCATATTCTTATGTTACTGTATAATGTGTTATTTAATCCAATTTCCCCTACATATCTCAAAGAACGTTTTAAGTTCCTCCATGACACACATTCAAGGACCTTGAGGTCGTCGGTGGATCTGAGACTGCAGATGCCAACCCATTCCACAAACTTCTACGACAAATCCTTTGCTGTTCAAGCTGTACGTTTGTGGAATGCGCTTCCGGTTGAAGTTAGGCAAGCAAAAACAGCGAACATATTTAAAAATGCATTAAATAAGCACTATTTGTCACTTTAATCTGTTATCTATAATTATGTATATAAGTATATTATGTTTTATAATGGAATTATATATATATATATATGTATGTATTATAATTATGTATCGTTAGTATGTATATATGTATTATTTTGTATGTATACCTTATGTTTTTTGTATATGTATTTATATATTTATATAAATATATATAGGTATCTACATATGTATGTACATTGCATTCAAATAACTATAAGATTCCACATATATTTGATAACTACACCATCAAACCTATCCTTTCCAGTCTGTCCATCCTAAGGTTGCCTGTAAGAAATCGCATTTTGCGATAAGGCCGCCCTTGTGCATTTACTATTTTTATTTTTGTAAATTTAAGATATCTGTACATAATTTGTAACAATTGTATTTGCGCAATAAAGTTGTTATCTATCTATCTAACACAAGGAACTACTCCTTAACGATGACCAGGTGTGTCGTCACGTCATTCCGGTGTCGGTAGTGTTGCTGTGGTCACAACGGTCACTTGCACTAATTGTGACTGATTAGTTCGCGGTGAGCGCAACCACGGGACGGGATGGGAAGGAGTAATGGGTGGGGGAGTAATTAATAGTTAGTAGCCTGGCTATGTATACAATCAAGTAGCCATGTGTAGCGCAGCCATTCACTAAGGTCTATGCCACGTGTTTTATTTCAGTGGGTAGCGGAACAGAAAACAGCCTATATCATACTGAGCAGTAAATAATCCTAGCTGCTGAACATGGTTGCTCCTGTTCGTATTAGAGAAGTGATAATAAAAAGACACCTTCAAAACTTCAAATGTGTACAGAAGCTTATCAAACGTGGAGTTTTATATTCGGGCGCTATATACGACAGCATAGCGTACCAGTCTTTTCACGGAACATTCTAACTACAACTTAGTGTTGTTATCATCAACCTTGTATATAGGCTGTTCCATTGATGGGCGCGGGCATCTAAGCATTTTGAGAAGGGAAGGACAAAGTTCACTATGCTGATCAAATACATGTTGGGCATACGTCATATGTCTTTCTTTAACATTATGAAAACCTCTTAGTCATGCAAGTTTTCTAACAATGTTTTCCTTCAGCGTCTAGCAAGTAAAACTGAATAATTTAATAATAAATACAATAATACGCGAAAGCGTAAAAGATAATAGTGCGCGCTGGGTGTTTAAACCCAAGAGCACTTGCGTGGCAGTCTGTACGGCACTTCACAAGGCTATCGATGCCCTAACTACGAAAAACAGAAGCTAGAAATACAGCAAATACCTACGTAATGTTCCGAACTGCATGAAAAGATCTACTATGAAAAAAAAACTTCGACATCAATTTGTCGAAAATATAATTTTATTCTACTCCTCCTGCTTTTACTTTTTGATGAATAAAAATTTTCTAAGAAATTTAAAAATATGTTTTCAGCATTGCAAGCCTCTCCTTATCCCAAGCTCTCTTCTTACTTGACAGTTAGTTTAAAAATGAATATCCTAAAAGTTACGACGTAACAATTCTCGTTTCAATTTTGCTGATTGACCATTCCTATTCCCTCCCTGCCCTAACCCCTTGCACCTTATGTCACCCCCTGACAGAACAACTGCCAAAATTGGCTCTATACCGGAAACTCCAAACCACTGAAATACGCTGAATTTTTAGCTCATTTTCATTATTTGTTATGAGCCTAAGTAATGTTATAGAGAGCTTGTGTAGCGAAGTTACTAACCTGAAGTTAGTGTTTGTTCCATAAACAAGTATGTGCTGTGTAGCTGTGTGAGTGAATATGTAGGAGGTATAACGCAGCGAGGGATGTCGCCTTAACAGAGACATTAACCGCACGACGTTTACACACGCACTCTCACCACACCCCGTACACATGACACACAGGTGACACTTAAACGCAAACACAGATAACATACAACGACACAATTATACACAAGTGAATAATACAGTTCTTTCTGCTACAATAATTTTAATTTGTTATATTATACGTAATCGAGTGCGCTACGCCGTAGTACCATAGAGCACCGCTACCGGCACCGCTACGCGCTACGACGCCTACTAATTACAGCAGCCTCCATTAACATTCCGCACGTCCCGCAGATACATCAGGCGCCGCGTCAGACTCTTTGTTCATCTCCACCGCTTCGTCAATGGAAATATTCCCTCTTACACTAATAAAAAAATACTGCAAAAGATCAGTTACAAATGCTCGGCCCTTCACTCCAAGTTGGCCGCTACAATCGTCTTTCAAAATAATTTATTTGTGTTTAAGTACGAAGTTAGGGAGTCGTATTTGCACAAACAATACATATTGCGCCAAAAAAAAACACATCGCTTGTATGTGCGCGTATCACCCCAGATACGGAGCGCTCCAACAAATTAAAGTTTATAATAAGCAATTTGTTTGCGAGTACGCGACGATATATAAGTATCCCCCCCCCTCCTTGAGCGACAAGTTTCGGTGATATGCCGATATCGGCCGCTGTTCTCTCTTCGTTCAATAAGATATAAGTTTTTTCATTTGGCGTCACTTCCGCCGCAGGAGTGCTCAAGCTCAATGACGTCGCGACACAAAGTACATGTCCAAACTACTCGTTACAACATCAACGCGGACCTCGTGTCGGCGAACATGCAGCGAAGGCACAGCTTCTTTTTATAGCAATAACAATGGCTATAAAAAGGCGCCGACAGTTCACCGGATGGCGGTGCGCGGCGTTCATTACTACAAAGAAGCACAAAGCAAACGTCCCACGTGGCGCCGCACACACACGCGACTAATTATCGACAGTTAGCAGTCATAGCCGGCAGCTCGTCGCTCGGTCGCGTGCTTGTTACTGCGCGACATTGTTCTACTTTGTGTTACGACTTCACTTTGATCTTTTTTCATCGCGCGAACGTCCCTCTCACGAACATATTACATTTACACGATATTTATAGCACGAGGGTTGACGGGATTCCGTCAGGTGTTATCTTGAAAGAATCGCTAAGAGGCTTTATAAGACATACGAGATGACAAAAGATTTGACGGGGGTTAATCCGCGAGAGGTTGAGTGGCGTCGTGGAGTCGACTGCTCGCTTCGTTATGCACACAAGTACATGAGAAGTAGTAGTATACATATTGTTACGAGCTGGGGTTCGACGATAAATTATATACACTATGCCACTTAAACTGAACTTTATTTATACACAAACACTGTACACACTAATAAAAACACCACTAAACACTTCCGAATTACTTCCCTTCGCTTCTTGTTGATCGCTTCGATATTCAATTGTAACTGTGTCCGTTCCGTTCGCTCGCCCTCTATTTATACTGGCCGGATAACATCACTAGCGCATTCTAGATGCTTCTTCAAAACTGTCGAAATAATCTCGAACAGTCCATTACTCGATACAGCAACGCCATCTAGTACAGAGTAGCTGAATTACCTTTAAACCACCGATACATTCAATCTCTTCTAGTACCCCCATTCACCGATAGATGGCGTAACACTGCCCCCCTCTTAAACGTGTTCGTCTCGAACATCGTTGGACCCATGGTAACGAGCCAACCGGTCCACATGAACAATCTTCGGTGCACCTCGCGACCTCTTCTGGATTCGATAGGTGACGTCGTTCATCCTGGTAATTATGCGATATGGCCGGTCCCATCTGGCTTGTAACTTAGGCGATTTTCCTTTGCTTCGTACTGGGTTATGAAGCCACACCAATGATCCCTCATCGAAGCCTTTGTTGTTTGCCTTCCGGTCGTAGCGAGTCTTCATCTTCTCAGACATCTGTTGTCCAGATTCCCTGATGTGCTCGTATACGTCGTTCATTCTGTTGCGTAGCTCGGTTGCGTAATCCGTTATATTGCGTGGAGATTCTGGTGGAATACCGGTGATAAAGTCTGCAGGTAAACGGAGTTCTCTACCGAAATTGGCAAAAGCTGGTGTTACTCCTGTAGTTTCGTGGACCGCACTGCGATATGACAGGAGAAATGGTTGGATGTGCTTGTCCCAATCTCTTTGTTTGCTCTCCACGACCTTCGCCAGGTACCTTTCCAGTGATTGGTTAAACCGTTCAACCATGCCATCTGATTGCGGATGATAAGCCGTGGTCCTGGTTTTATGTGCACCCATTACGCGACAAGTCTCCTTGAACACCTCAGATTCGAAGTTCCGGCCTTGATCGCTGTGGATTTCCAAGGGCACCCCGAACAAACAAAAGACTTCATGCACCAGCTTATCGGCCACTGTGGTAGCTTCTTGATTTGGGATTGCAAACACTTCAGGCCACTTCGTGAAGTAATCCATCACAACCAAGAAGTATTTGTTTCCATCCTGGCTCTCGGGAAACGGCCCAGCGACAACCAAGGCTATGCGCTCCCATGGGGCTCCCACATTGTACACCTTTAATGCACCTCTGCTTCGAGTATGTGGCCCCTTGACAGCCGCACAACTTGTGCATTTGCGGCACCAATCCTCGACGTCATCCCGACAGTGGAGCCAATAAAACCGCTCCCGGATCTTAGTAAGGGTCTTCTTAACTCCCATGTGACCTCCCGAAGCACCATTGTGATAGAGCTGCAAGACTTCCGGCACCTTAGTTTTGGGCACTACCATTTGCAAATGGCACTGGTTACCGCGAGCGTTTTCCCATTTGCGGCACAGAACTCAATCCTGGACGACCAAGCTTTCCCACTGTGCCCAATAACTCTTGGTGTTAGGGCTCATTGCTGCGATATCACTCCATTTGGGCCTAGGAGCGCCTGATTTCTTCCATTCAAGAATCGGCTGTACATCCTTGTCATCTTGTTGAGCCGTTTCCCGAGAGCCAGGATGGAAACAAATACTTCTTGGTTGTGATGGATTACTTCACGAAGTGGCCTGAAGTGTTTGCAATCCCAAATCAAGAAGCTACCACAGTGGCCGATAAGCTGGTGCATGAAGTCTTTTGTCGGTTCGGGGTGCCCTTGGAAATCCACAGCGATCAAGGCCGGAACTTCGAATCTGAGGTGTTCAAGGTGACTGAGACTTATATAATATACTCGGATCGATGCACTAAGAGGATTCGCTAAACAAAGACAATGTGAGTACCTAACTGAACTAAGGCTCGAAGCATACACAACTAACATTTTAATTTGGAAACGATTATATATTTACATTAATACATATATCAAGCCCATACCAAGACAAAGTATGAGTGTTGATTATTCACGCAGTATTTATTGGGCTGTAGAATATGTTCGACATTTCGTAACGAACAATGTTACATGAAGTAATTTTAGCGGAGTTCGTCGAAACGAAACATTTAAAGAAATTTAAATTAATTAACACATTCTGTAACTCAATTAACACGTTCTTCCAAGCATTTAGTTTCAATGAATTGGTTTAATTACACCTTTTAATTCACACTTGTAATACAAAGAGTTGATAAGACAAACGTTTGCCACGCGTTTCTCTTCAGTTTACTCCTAAAGTGTCCTTACTGTATGTGTACGCTACGGAATTCTATATTTTTTATATTTGGAGCTGATTCTAACCTTTTCCACAAAGACAGTGGTCGCCATGTGTGTGTCGCTTAAGGCGCCGCTGTGACGCGGGACGTTCAATCGTACGACGCGACTTTGTCACAGATTAGCTGTAGTTAAAGAGTTAACTAACTTAACTTGAACTAATTAGGATGCCATCTTATGACGCTGAGGCACCGGCGCGAGCAAGGTAAACACAAACGGCTTGAGGTCGGCGGCTCTGAGTTCGAGGTGTGTGCCGCGGGGGTCAGCAGATTGATCCCGAGTCAAGTTAGCAAACAGTAATAAATCGGCGCCGGAAAAAATACAAACAAACTGGAATTGTGAGCGTGTTTAAACTGCCCTCGCCCCCTCCCCCGCGCCTCGCGCCGCACCACCCCGCACCCCAGTATGGCCCCAGTATGGCAGTATTTACATAGCAGCGGCGGCGGACATTATCACTAGCTATCGACAAAGGCTTACTACAGTTTGTTTTACTATTAATATAACTTTCTTTCGAAGAACTGATATTGTTGAGATGCTCCGCAATTTATTTTGTTTTTTTCGGTGATCGGTTTGAGAGACCGAGTGTTGTGGGTGTATACTGTACTAATTGAATCTACTACTGTTATACTGTTCCGTTGAATCAATCACGACTCAATTAACATAATCACAGCTTTGTACAATATTGTTGTGTATGACAATAAGGTGTGACAAGCGCCGCTTTTAGCCGACACACAATATTATATTCAATATAGTACTGTACGTACCTCGTGTATTGTGTGTCTCCTCGTGCCATTACATAAAGTGCTCGAGTGCCACGTTTCTGGGCTTAGTGATTGTACTTCAACGTAACAGTATTTAGCAAAATTAAATGTTAATAACGTGAATAAAGGAGAATGACCAAAAGTGGTCTAGCAATGTTTCATGTTGCAAAACCAAAATAATATAAAAATTATTTTCTTATTTTTTACAACCTTTTGACGTCAGGAATTTTATTTTTGTATCCGGAATTATGATTTAACAAAAAAAAAGGAAATAAAAATAGCTACGCATTATTTCCGTTTAAAGTCTTCTGTATTGACGTTCCGTTCTCTTCATTTGTACGAACTATGTAAGTATGAGCCTTTAGAAAATAACATCACAAGAATGATATGAAATTCATAAATAGATAAATAGTCTGTAACATAATTACGTTTTAAAATATGTATATTTAATTAATATTAAATACCTTTGCTATAATAATAATAATAATTATTATTTTTGTGTTCCGTCTCACGCAGACTGATAAGCCAGATGACAACCGGCGTCTGGGACCGGCATCGGCCATTACTGTTTATGTGTTGATTGACAATATTCATTGCGATAATCTCTCCGTTTAAATAGTAATACTTACGAAACTCCGTTTGAGTGCTTATTATCAATAACTTAGCGTGTGTTTCATATAACCTTCAACAGGACGTTTTTATATTTAGTTACCTAAGTGTTTTATTATGACAGGGCGTTTCATGTGTTGTGTTTATGAATTTTAAACTTTCGCGATTAGTATACATTATACAAGGTTATATAGGCAGCGATAGCCGAGTGGATATACCAACAGACTGCCATGCAGAGGGTATCAGGTTCGAATCCACGGCGCGCACCAATGACTTTTCGGAGTTATGTGCGTATTGAATTGTTAATTATCGCTTGTCCCGTGCCTCGGAGAGCACGTTAAGCCGTCGGTCCCGGTTGTCATGAAGATCTTTGACAGTCGTTACAGGGCGTCAGTACCTTCTAAATAAACTGACACTAGTCTAAACCATGGAATATCGCTATCCCTTCGGGTTGCGGAGGTCAGACAGGCAGTCGCTCCGTGGAAAAGCTAATATTCGGCCAAATCCGGTTAGACTAGAAAGCGGACCCCAGACTGAAACTGGGATAACGCTAAGAGAAAGAAGATACAAGGTTATATAGCGGGTCTTACTCGCGATAAATCTTATATTTAACCGCACTGTTATAAACAAAAATAAAAATCCAGTGAGAGTAGGTGCCAAAACCCGCACAACACAAGGACGGCGCTGAGCTCACCAGTCCCGCCGCGACCACGGCTGAAGCAAGTCAGCCGAAACGTTAGCAAAAAACCCAGGTATTTATGCTTTAAATATGAGATTTATCGCGAGTAAAACCCGCTATGTAACCTTGTATAATGAGTTTATGAACTCTTCGAGTCTACCTGTAATCATGTTGATGCTTGATCCTGATCAACCAATACCGGTCGTAATGCAGAGAAGCCGATGTGTTTAGTAAGTTCATGATAATGTTTGGTTTTAAGTTGCGAGTAGATTTAAAACATAATTTTAGGTTATCTCTGTTTTTGTTAAATTACTTAAAAATCCGGGTATTTGAAGGAAAATTAACAATTTTATTTGATAATATATAAAGTGTAGTCTATAATAAATAAAGAATTATTGTGCAACAACTTGAGACGGAATTCCATACATAGATGGTCATTCTTCTTTAGAAAACAGAGCGTTATTCGATTTTGAAATACAATTTGGTGAAGCACGGTCGCTTAAAGGTTCCTGGTTGCGATAAATTGTTATACGACGGATCGCTGTAACGATTAATGGCAGTATTCAAAGAATGGTGGAGCGGTGAACGATGCACCGACACGATATTGCATTGTCAAACGTTACACTGCAGCAAACAGAAGCAGTTTGTGTTCACTAAGTCGATTTGTCGATCCATGATTCACCGCACGTCTGTAGTTGGAAGTTCAATAACGCTTTCCAATAAAGGGATTTGAGGTATTTTGGTTTTTACCCGTCACTATTATTATTAGCCATACGTAGAGTCGCTTATTCGCGGTTCGTACCGCTGTGGTCGAGGAGGGGGGAGGCTGCAGGTAACTATTGTATGAAGGCTTGTGAACGATTGTGCTCTCGCAGCGGAGAGCTTATTAGCTCTGAATCTCTTAATCTGAATTGACAATGAATACAACAGGAACAGTCACTGTAACTGTTGTTTGATTGATTCACGCAAATGTGTGCCAACAGCGGCCGCGAGCTTCGGCCGGCAGTTATAAAACGATCACAAGTTCACCCAGCGACGAGTTTGAATAATATAATATAAGAGGAAATATAAGAGAAAAATATAAAATAATAAGAGAATTTTCTTATTCGCGGTCGAGCGCAGGGTGCGGGATTCCGTTCCGTGCCCTAATACTACCTTTCACTAATTATCAATCTCATTTAGAAGTTCGCGCTGCACGCTGCGTTCTACAGAATATTATTATATTTATTTGTCGATTCCTAGTTAACATTTATAATTCAGTTAGAAAAATTGAAAGGGAACTATCTCTTTAAACTTTCGCTCAACATTTTAATGACTTTTTTTTAGTTCTTGTGGTGTAGTCAGTAGTGTATCTCGAAAAATGAAGATAGAAATGAGAGCACTGAGAAGTATGTGTGGTGTGTCTTTGACCGACAGAGTAAAGAATTGTGTGATACAAGAGTGGTGTGTTGTAAAAGAAGATGTAGTGACAAGCATCGAGAAAGGCATGTTAAGATCGTTTGGGCACTTGTAGCGGATGGATGACAAAAGACTGACAAAGAAGATATATAAAGCAAGTGTGAATGGGACAGGATGAAGGGGAAGACCTAGGCGGACGTTCTCTGACCAGATTGGAGACATCCTAAAAAAGGACAGGTCAGAAGTACCCTAAACAGAGGAGCATGGATGAGAAACTTGATGGGAGTGAATGAAGTAAGAGAGGTATGTCTGGATCGTTGCAAATGGCGCTCCGTAGTCTCTGCCTACCCCTCCGGGAAACAGGCGTGAGTTTATGTATGTATGTATGTACATAAATATTGTGAGTCGAGTCAAGCCGAGTCTGTGTGTACATAATATTCATGATTTCAATCTCCGTAATGTTACGCGGGACGGGAGGGGTAATCCCCTGCGAGGGATGGCTTTTATAAAAGAAAACAGCAAACGAAGCCACTTGTCCAGCGAGCTTTGTGCGCGGCCCGGGATTGAACCTGGAACATGAGCGCGCGCCCCGCTACACCGCGGGGAGTGAGCGGTGAGGCACAATGAAGACAATATTATGGTAAACAGTTGGCGAGTGACAGCTGCGCTTGTACAGCCAGTGTGCCGAACACACTGTGGGAGTTTCAAGTAATATGTAACGCGTGTGTTTACATACTTACGTTTGTATTATTTGTTAATTATTACAGTTATAGTTATATGTTATGTTAGACGTAAGATGTATATAAAAGTCGCATTATCATATGGGACTTGTAATTAGCGTGAATATGTCAATACTTCTTTACTTGTCTCTTAAAAACAACTACCGAGCCGGGAATAAAAACAAGTTCTAGCAACGGACATCAGTTGTTCACCGAAAACCCTGACTCAAAAACAAGTTGTGGTTAAATGTGAAGCGCCCGCACCGTCATACCTGCACTTCAATTATTTTGGATTATGTTCGAGAAAGTCATATATTTTAAAAGAGATTTAGACCTTCTAATGTTTTGTGTCCTGGCATAATTCATATTCGTAAGGATTGCGATTACGCTGTAGTGCTTATGTTCCGCTGTGGCCTTCTCTACAGGACTTTGTTAACGGTTTGCCGTTAGATATCCAATATGGAAACCATTACGAGCCGGAAATAGAAAATACACAATAAAACTGTATTTATTTATTTATATTTATAGTCTCACGCCTGTATCCCCAAAGGGGTAGGCAGAGGTGTAAATATTACACCCACATTTCGCCATGAATTTTTAGGTCCCACGTAATAGGGGGCGAGCCTATTGCTGTTATATACACAATACAAATAAATTATGTTTTTATTATTCAAGCTATTCGATGTAGTACCAAGTAGGGGGAAGGGGGGAGTCGGGAGTTGTTATTATCAATATTGACCTTTCAGCATGTTATTAACGTGGTTGGTATAAACCACATAAACATTAAACTGCATTTAATCGCCTCAATAAGCGACATTGTCTAAACGTGGTTTTGCCACTGTTTAATACTTACTTGCTTTTAAGTTTAATTCTAAATTTTAAAATATTAGCTTATACTTAGTTGTGTGTGTGTGACTGCCTCGTTAGGCTTGCGGCATAAATGTGTGCGTGGGACTAGGCAGTCTCGGGTTCGATTCCCGGGTCGGGCAAAGTGTTATTGTGTTTTTCCGTTAGGAAATTCTCAGTAGCAGCACGGAGTCTGGTAATGTGCCCGGTACGGCAATAGGCTCGCCCCCTATTACGTGGGACCTAATAATTCATGGCGGAACGTGTAAGTAATATTACACCTCTGCCTACCCCCTCGAAGATGCAGGCGCGTGTCTATAAAATAAAATAAAAAATAAAGTTGTGTGTGTAGCAAAACATTTTAAGGACACAAATTGACGTTCGGAACTAGACCTAGTTACATTGTAATTGTTTAGCATTGCCCATATTCTACCTGCAGTATTTCAGCGTATGGTTTTGGTTTTGTCAGTGGAGAGTTCTGACGTAATAACAGACGAGCATTTCGTCAGCAGAAATACATTCAAATATACTGCGGAGTGGTCTCACCAATATAATACTTTTTCATTTTATAATCATTTGCCCGCAACTGTCGTCTTGATAGCGAGATATTAATTACTAAAAATGTTACAATATCCGGTTACAAATTTTTCATGGCTATATTTCTTTTTGAGATAAAATTTCGAGATAGGGCTGTCCTCGGTCCCTCTTCCCTCGCGGCTGTTGCTCTAATTGTTTTTAAAAAATGATGATAATTATTTATAGTGAGTGTTATCACTGTGTCGCGGCGACAGTTATTGTCGCAATCGTTGTCGCACGCTGAGTAATGTTGTGGCCTCGTGTTTTCGTCTTTTAATTGTACTTCAGTACCGTTTAGTACGACGATTTTTAAAATTAATTGTGCTAATGTGTGCTTAGCTTCATTTTAGAACTGTGTTCATAATAATAATAAGCTAGATTCGTGGCTTCGCTCGCATGTACCTCAAGCGAAATAAGCACAGAGTTCTACAAATGTAGAATGTGCATATCCAACGTGATCTTATACGAACCGCTTACAACCTCAAGTAAGCTAAACTAAAATGTTTTGTTACTACATTAATGCTGTACCAAGTGAGTCTTCACAAGCTACAAGCTAGAGTTTGTGTTTTATTATTAGCAGTATTTCCAAACAAGGGCCCCGCGGAGTCCGTGAACCCCAGGTTGAATATCCAATTCTATGAACTTTCTTTTGTACTTGACATGAATTTATATATGAATATATATATTTTGCAGTATGTCACCAAGATAATAATATTTTCAACTACGTAGCACGCGCTACGGCGTAGCAATTTCACCAGTCATTTGTCTATATGTGCTACATTCTTTGTAATACATACTAGCATAATTATGCTTCAGAACTAAACAATCACTGCGTTTCTGTTGGTTTAGCAGATCGTCACACATGTGTCGTGCGGCGCGCACTTTACTTTGATAAGTCCATCGGCTGCGCGCTAGAGTCAGGGTGAAGTTCCGCGTCATACGATCCTACACCGTGGATATTACTCTGGGCAAGTGTACGCGACCCATGATCCACTTTTATTGAATTAGACAGTTGGCACAACGCTGCTTTATAATGGCAGCATGGAGTCAATTTGTTCGGCAGTAATAAAAAAAAGAAAAGAAAAGCGCTCCATCTCTGCCAAATAGTTCCGGGTACCTTGTTTAAGCGCAAAAATACATATCGGAGCGTATTACATTGATTAATTTTTACAGCGGTATACTGCGTTGGGCTAAAGCCAGCGTCCATCGCGCTTTTGTCACAAAGGGGAATGGGCAAAAATATATGGAGCTTGGTCCAAATTTCCACCACCAATAAGAACTATGGCATATGATGGAACACTGCGTACTGAATCATTATAAGAAGACGGCAACCAAAAATATTTACTCAGTAAAAAGTTACGACGCCACGCAATGAAAACTTGCAACTTAAAAACCTTTTTACGCTTCTTTATTTCACTATATCTTTTAAACCACTCGATTGATTTAGGTGTATGACACTTCGTTGTAATTCATACGTTAATCTGGTTGATATAAGCTATATGACGTCAAAATAAAAACAATATGGCGGCCGCGGTAGGTACCTCGCCACGTCAAAAAAATCAAACCCTATCATGTGGGGTATGAAATGAAAGGACTTATACCTATCTTTACAATGCTAATATTTATTTTAAAATATTTGTAATACTGGGAAAAATGTAATCAAAAAAATATTTCACAATAGTTTTATTTATTCCTGTCTCACAGTGTGGGGTCTGTCCTTAAAAGAGTACATCTCATATGTCTTCATCCACAATAACATTATCCAGATTCGCAGCCGGAAGTAGAATTGTGGGTTGGTGTCTCGCCCATACAAAATACCAATTAATTACCATAACGTGGGCACAGCAACCCACAGTTCGCATTCCAGAAAGACAAGAACAGTAGTAGTTCGAAATGGTTTCTTGACTATGGATCATTAATTCATTGCATACGAATAGTATCGGCTTGCACGTGCGTGTCGGGATTGTATTCTTGCGCGTAGCAACATAGCGTTTTCAGGTTCAATGCCAAATCAACTATTTCACTAAATGCTCCATCTCATGCTACTTCAAACTGATACACGCCATTGCGTACGTATTCGCTATAGTAGCTACGCGCAAGTTTTATGTGATATGAACCAAGTGCAAACAATGTCGTCTTCTTGAGTGGTAGGGTAGGTGCGCTAACGTTATCATTGTATACTTTGCAGACGATTTGAGCGCATTATAGAACAGGGGGAATGCGTCATCATTGCTACAATGTTTTTACTGCTTAAAATGTGGCTATGTGCGAAAAAAATTTACGTATTTTTAAAACAGTCATAACTTTTTTCTGAGTGAATATATTTTTTTCGCCTAGTAATCAAAATTATATGGTATTTATTCGACTTTAAGCTTACACAGCCCCAAATAGTGGTGGAAATTTTGGACCACTTCTGCTCATTGTCTTTTACAAAAAAACGCTTCACTTACATTCCGAGAGAATTTATGTAAATATTTTTACGTTTACGTTGTCTACAGCTTTGTCGATAATAGTACGATAGCTGTGCCTTACATACATATAAAGTTTATATATTTCTTTTGCATTTTATGAAACTTACAGGAATTCTCATACGGTTAGTAGAACAAAAACTTTGATGCTTAGAGCGGCACTGTTAGTGTTATCGTCACAAGTCTTGCATTTTGATGTAGACCTTGTTTTTACTTGATTGCTAGACTTTTTGTATAGGATAATGGTAAAAATTATTATTATAGATAATTACAACAACATTAGAAATGTCTGATATGGGGCGACATATTTAGCTGCTTACCAACAGAAGGGGCACGGTCCGTTTAGTGCCCTAATATTTTAAGAGTAAAAAAGATTGATAATGCTACGTTTAGTATGAAATTTGTCCGTTTTTTTTCAAATTGATTGTAAGTTGATAAAATCAAAGTCTTTCAAAGAATGACACATACAAAACGGTCCCTCTGGGGCCTCTCCTCAGCTTCTGTTTAACAACCACTGCCTTCCTACACCAATGGTTTCTTTAGTTTCGAATATGCCTTCATCTATATATACATAATTATGTTTATTAATTTCAGCATTACTAACGACAATTTGTAAGGCATCACTTCGCTGCCATTCAAATGAACAATGAGCAACAGAGCAACGCAGCACCCCATCGCCATTAGTGAACGCTTAAATCTATGATTTTATAATGCGCTGCTCTCAGACTGCAATTTAAAGTAAGCCGTAGCGAGTGCTACGACGTGCCGCTACGAGTCAGTGCTACGGAATTATTAAATAGCGAAGGTTCTCTTTGTGATGGTTCCTCGCGGGCGCAGGCCGGCCTCTTGTACACAATACACTGGAGCGACTAACTTACCGCACAGAAGGACAATTGAAATTTTTCATTCGCGTAAACCCAAGAAAATATTATAGAAGGACAATTATTATTTTCCCGGCGAGTGAGCGAGCTTGGTTACGAACATCGTGTGAGTTTACTCAGCCCAGGATTGGCGTGCGAGCGAGACGCAACACACGCTAGCTGGTACAGCAACAAAATGAATATAAATCATTAAAACAGGTGTTTCCATAACACAGGCGAGGTTACACCAGGGATCATCGCATAACTGAAGTAATGAATGTTAACGCGCACACGATGGCGCCGCCTCACACGAGCACACGCGCGACTACCTACACTCACGGTACGTAATCCACATTAACTATGTAATTAATCCTGCTTTAGCGCTATTATGAAACGCCATTATCAACAGGCGACAGCGTATGAACTTATTAGCGCGTCGAACAAACAAACACAATGACTAGTGGAGCTATAGATAAACCACCGGCGACGCACGTCGCGTCCCCTCGCACTAACTGCGTCGCCGCTAAACTGCCGCTAAACTGCGTCCGGTGCACTACCATACCAATGGATACCATTTTAAACAGAATACAACGGGCTCTGTGGACGGAACGGCAATGTTAAGTTTTAGAGAGCCGCGAATAAATATAGAAAGTCCTTTCGTTTCACAATACAATGCTCTGTTGACTGTCTGAGTTAGCGAGCGAGCGTCCGTCGTTTCATCGTACGTTTTTTGATTGAGAAAATAATTGAAAGTCTTTTCAAATACGCTTACTGTCTGGCTTAAAAGTTGGTTCACAATCATTGTACGATTAGATAATGGTATTTAGTGATAGGATTTGAGCGTGCGCAAGACTATGTCTAATCCACTGAGCAGCTCCCATTTCTAATTAATTATGACATTTGTATTGCTAGTTCTTGCATACTTGCTAACGTAGTCCATTATCGTTGAAGATGTTCTTTTTAATGTATATTGTATGTGTATTTATATTAACATTCAAACACAATTGTATTTATTATTTGTGAATAAATACATGAAAAAAGAAGACACATTTTGTAATCAGCTCTCTACTCACATAAATTTATTGTATCTTCAACATTGAATGTCAACTAATCGCGTGCTGTGAAGACAAAGAGAATCGGTTATCAAAGAGAAACACCACAGAATGCGCAACACACTGACACACGACACACATCCTCTTAGCCTAGGAGGCATGCAGGTGCCTGAAATACAGTGCTCGATACAGTAACCCTTGCTTAGGCTTTAAATATTATTATGTATCTAAACTGTACAGTGCAAACTGTACATTTTTCATAAGTCATCAATTTACGTGACACGTGCAAATTAATTATATTACAAATCAATTCGCTATAGGCTAACAAGAACGCCGCGCGTGCTCACTAATCATTATTTTATTGTAACCACGTCATTCACTACAATTAAGTTCTATCAATAAATTCAGTTAAAATATTATACCGCGTTATCATTACAACTAAGTGTACAGGTTAACAACAAGAACCCGTACATAAACAATGTTAGAAAAAACTTACGATTTAACTTCATACTTCAGACACTTGGAGATTGTGCTAAGGGTGCTTCTACACGGTGCATGTAGCTGGAGCAAGTAAAGGTGCGGGTTACACGCGTGGGTAATATGCGCAAGCTACTTGATCAAGTTACTCGCTTGTACTTGTACATGGTGCAAATAACTGGAGCAAGTAAAGACGCGGGCTACTTGCGCAAGCTGTACCTATGTACAAGTTATTTGTTCGTGGTCAAGAGCTACATGTGCATGCTATTCGCGCGGTAGCTTTATGACTTGAATCGCGTTAAATGTCTCGACGAACGAAAATTATTTTAAAATCATATGTTAAAAATGTAATTTTAACAGATAACATGCGCGAGTGACCCGCGCGCGTCGCAGAGCACGCGAATTACTTGCGCGGGTGGCTCGCTTTGGTACATGCTCGAGTCGCTGGACCCGCACATTGTTTTAAACGATATGTTTACGGTGCATCTAACCCGCGCAAGTGCCTCAACATGCTCAAGCTACATGCGCCGTGTACTAGCACCCTAAGTACGAGTTATAATGCACCAAATGACGTATCTTCGTACATTGCGTACTATATCAAATTCTGTGCTCATCTTTTTTATACGTTTGTCAATCTAAAAAACTAATTATGTTATTCGCTTGACGACTAAAGTGGAACATTATTATTTTTTTGATACGACGCTATTTTCGAGAAAAACGGATTATAATTTATCCACTTTGCTTTGACGTGAACATTGTCAGTGAGTTAAGTTTTGGTAAGTGTCAATTTCGCCAACTTAGCGAATGCTCAGAAGCTCCGAGGAATACAAAGATCTTATTGTGAATACGGACTTTGTCTAAAGTTCAACTGAAGTCTAGGCGAAATCTAAGTTCATAGTATAGATCTGTGCGTCACTTCGAGCGTGAGTTTGAATCGTTCGCCTGTTAACGTTGTTTGATCAAGTGGGGTGTCGTGCGAAGCGCTCCGGTAAGAAGCAGCTTATGGCAATTAATGTGAGATTGAGAGCGGTCGCCGCGATCAATGAACCGAAACTCAGCGCTTAATGCTGTCCCGAACTTGTGTTCATAAGAGCTTTTGGGACTGCGCCGGTATTATCCGGCGAGTACTCCACTTGCCACTACTCTGCGACGAAACTTGCTCGTCCTTTGAGTCGTTTT
Organism: Euclidia mi; assembly: GCA_944739405.2. Classification (NCBI taxonomy): domain Eukaryota; kingdom Metazoa; phylum Arthropoda; class Insecta; order Lepidoptera; family Erebidae; genus Euclidia; species Euclidia mi. Next base: position 1,699,917 of record OX123187.2, on the reverse strand, counting down.
TGTACGAGCCGCTAGTAAACAAACAATAAGTAACGGTTTGTTGCGAAGTGTTGCGACAATGATGGTGGTGACGCGCGGGGCCACGCTGGGACACAAAGAGCGTCGACCCATTAAATGGTGTCGCTTAGAATGACATATGAAATGCGCCAGAGGCGGCACGTGCCGCGCGTCACACCGCCGCCTAACCGCGCGGCGCGGCTGTGACAAATGCGCGCCGCGAGTATAACGCGCCGTCGCGTATCGCACAGATATATGGCGGCACTTTTTCAATCTTTATTTAAGTGAACGAATATCGAGCGCCGGCACCCTCCTCCCCACCATTTCTCTTAACATGTTATGCATTAGCCGCTAACTAGTTGTTCGCGTGAAGCATCACAGTTGCCGCGCTCGACACAATTGTTCGCGGTGTGGTATCGAGCGGGGCTGACGTTTTATGTGGCTGCTTTATGACGATACTTTTACGAGATATAGGTACTTACATTACAAGAATGATTTTATGTGTCGTTGTGTTCCAGCATTTATGGAGCATGCTCGACGCGGCCAATGAGCACCGCCCCGGCGCTAACCTATGTTCAATATTTAAATATTGCAAATTAACAAAAAATGTCGTAAAGCCTATAATATGAAATGACTTAATACCTATTATTATTAATTCCAAATAGTTTATGTGAATAATCGCGCTGGATCTTTACTGTAACTGCCACAATCTGATCGAATAGTAAACAACTAGAGGTGAGGCTGACAAGTGTCCATTAACAACAAGTACCTGCAGAGCACACGCCCCGCAGGTGGCACCAACTATTTATTTATGTTTACTGAGATGAACAGAATAATAAAGTCAGCCGCGATGTTCGTCTCCTCGCGGAGGTAGTGAGCTATTAAATCTGAGCGATTAGGGCCCATATTCAAGAGCTCTCGGAAACTATCAAAACAAAGGGGTGATTGGCGTAATCAGTGTAATCTCATCAGTTGAGGCTGAGTGGCGGTGAGAGGGCGCTGAGATCGCCAGGCGGAGGGCTGTGAGCGCTGCCGGTGGCTTCCTCCTACCACTAAAATGTGCCTCGCTGCGACGTATGAGCTTTCCGGATCAAATAAAAAGTAATCTCCGAGTGTTAGAGCACGTAAATATAGGAAACCAACGAGTGGACGCCGATACGGACTACGTGCGAGTGACTCGCTCCATCACGTGCGACGAGCGGACAGACAGACAGGCGGACACCAATGTTTCTTGTTTGTTTACTTCACATCTGTGTGACATAAACAATGTGTTGTAAACATCACGGTGACGCGGTGGCGCAGCGCCGTGAGTTATCACCTCGCGCGACAAGCTGCGACGTTTGGCTCCACAGTGACGCACGTGCACTTATTACTCATTCTCACTTTATCAACCTATCAATTAATAGAACATTTCATAAATTGAATTTTAATTTCAATAAATAACCTTACAAGTGATTTTCAAAAGTAATATTCGAGGTAAAATTGAGACGTCGAGTATAACCGAAATAAGACGCAGTATAAAGGCTGTAAAACGAGAGACCTGTGCCTATTTTAAGAAGGAACGTGGCGTGACGAAGCCTGATGTCGAACAAAATATCTTATCTTCTTAATATATAAAATCCTTGCGTTACTGACTGACTGACAGACACGCTACAGCCGAAACCATTAAGCGCAGCAAGCTGAAATTTGGCATGAATGTTCCTTGGGGACCGTAGGGGTGCACTAAGAAGGGATTTCCCGAAATTCCCACGGGATCGGCCAAAACGGGTAAATTAAAAAAATGCAGGCGTAGCTGCTGGCGTCCTCTAGTTATAAATAAGACCACACAATATTGGGTAGCTAACAATTCAGGTAACCCCAAATAATGTATTTAATAAAATATATTGTTTTACACGTTACTTATTAAAGATATTTATTAAAATGAAACACTACAAGAGACCTGCGAATGGAGGTCCTATAAAGTCAAGAAACTATCAGCCAGGTTGAAATCGCTCCAGCTGTGTCGAGTCACGTCGTAACGTAAGTAGCCGTGACATTGTCCCCGGACAGTGTAATTAATAGGTGCGTGTTTACACGAACAACTGGGCACCGGGCAGTCGGCAGTGGGCAGGCGGGCGGCACACGTGTCGTTAACTTGGTAATTAATACAAATGGCGCGCGCCGGGTTCGGACGCCGGACGAGACACTATTAACACCAACGTTGCTGTAAGAAATCACGTTTCCGGCCAATCAGGACACTACATTCATTATATATTTCGTGCTTTAGTTTTTTTTTGTGTACAATCGTGTGATTGGCATACAATTGTTAGCTATTTATTTGGAGTGCGAGAAGAGGAATCGTGATGTCGATAAAATCGTGGTATCGTCCTCCAGAGGCCATTAAGCGGCCCCTGCTAATGAATGCAAGACTCTCTGCTTCAGTGATTGGAAGGAAATCTAATGGCACCGCGGATAAAATATGGTCCAACATCGATTGATTAAAAGCGATTTCCGAGTCATTTGTATGACGGGACAGGTCTGATTATGGATAATGATGTAGTTGCGAGGATTTAGTGTAATCATGGCTATTTGTTGCGTTATATTTCAAATCAATGTGTTTTTCAGCCCGTTGCTGCGTTGTTTCATTATTTAGTTTTGTAAACTGCCTACGACTCAGGATTCAATAAAATCTCCGGAAGATAATTAAATATTTCTTTGTGCCGTACCTAAGTAACCTATGTACTCTACTCACAAAAGAGAATAAGTACATTGTGATTATAAAGGTGAGTTACAGTAGTACTAACAGTAAAAACATTTACAGCAGGTGCTTTGGGCGCGGGGCGGAGAGACAGGCGGCGCCGCGGGTCATCATTATAGCGATAACGCGCTCCGAGCGTGATATCTGCAGGAAGCGCTGCCCAATATACATTTATGAGCTCACATGATACATATGATCACCAGCGCACCTCGCGCCTCATATCGCGGTCAGCTCGCACAACACTTTATTTATTCATGTTGGCGAACAGCCCAGACACTGATTTACAACAAATACGTTTATTATAAAAAAAGAGGCTGTGTATCGACGGCGCGGTCACCTCCCACGCGCGCCTTGCACGCGCCTCACTTGCGCTCATTGATATTTACGAGCGACGCCGCCGCCTGTTTGCTCGCGCCCAAACACTCGCTCTGTGTAACCAGGAGCCAGATAATCAAACAGAGCATTAACTTATTGTCGCTGGAGGACAATCGCTCGATCGCTCTCGAGAGTATTGCGTCGTCGTCTCGCCACCGCCCGCGCCGAGCGCCCCACCACTGAATATCGTCTTAATTACGTCTTACAAGTTTCCAATTAAAAAGTTAACTGTGGCGTTCTTGTTGACCATTTTATTAACTCAGTGCTATCATCAACTTAAATAACTTTGAGCGTCTTTTAAAATAAACAGCAAGTTGCACCGCGACTGCGACGAGCGCTGTACCAGGAGAGCAGATGTATCGCGGAGCTCAGCGCCATCTAGGAGTGACTAGCCCGCACCCGCGACACTACCATACAGCGATTTACTGAGAAATACTCTTTTACTAGTGAGGTTAATGTGTTCGTAGTAGAATCAATTCTATGAAATATATTTAGTTGTGGGTGCGTGGCGTAGACTTGTGCTTGTCCTAGAACAACATTTACAGTTCATCAAGTAGCGCGGGGCGTCGTCGCTAAATAGCTCACTGTATGGTAACTGTTTGCTCTGAATTAACTAACGGCCATTTTCAATATTCGATCCATACATGGATTTTGAGATTCGAGATTCGTGTTTGACATATTTTGTACGGAGCTTATGTCAAAAACGAATCTAAAATCTACAGATCTATTTATAGTTAGAATATTGAATTCCGTAGTAAATTTATTTATTGAGAGATACGTTTCCTTTACACAGATACAGTTCAATGATAGTATAATTGACTTAAAATAGAAGCATAAGGGTCTCGAGCTAGCTGCCGCGAGGTCTCGTAACGTTTCGTCACCACATGATATTAATTTTTTATGGTATGGTTAAATTGTTGAGGCAAACTTCGCAACAGGACCCACAAGCTTTAACTTAGTTAATATGTCACCGAAGGACCATAACCCGTGTCATGTCGACGGAACCCGCCAACTCGCCGCTGATTACATTTAATTATGTTGAAAGTTTATACGTTTACTAGAGGACGCCAGCAGCTACACCTGCATTTTTTTTAAATTTACCCGTTTTGGCCGATCCCGTGGGAATTTCGGGAAATCCCTTCTTAGTGCACCCCTACGGTCCCCAAGGAACACACATGCCAAATTTCAGCTTCCCGCGCCCAATAGTTTCGGCTTTAGCGTGTCTGTCAGTCAGTCAGTAACGCAAGGATTTTATATATTAAGATATGGAGTTTTAATGGTGACGGCTCAACGCTGCGACCATACAGTATTATCCGTCATATAACTAAAACATGTACATATTACAAGTAGGTATTAGGTAAGGACGTCTTGTTTGGTAATGTCAACTACTAGAGATGTAGGTGTTCTGATAAGCACAGCTTTGTAATGTAAATATATTATGATTAATAAACTACATAGCCGCTCAACTGTATTATTTTATTCCTTTAGGATAACGTACCTAAATAGAAATACTGAGCTTGCCTCTATAGGCTATTTTTAGTGGCCTATTCATTCTACAGTCATTAATCTTTGGTCGTAGAATAACAACTATAGAAGGACAAGGACATATAGGTAAGTACTTAAAGGAGATCCTTCTGCCAAAATGTGAGCACTTGAAAACAAACATGTTTAAGGTAATGGTAATAACAGTTATAAGTGTTATAATGTTTTGTGTGTGTACCAAACAAACCACGAGTGAGCGCGTGCTCGGCTCCGCACGGTTACACTCGCGCCGCCGTCGCCGTCGCTTTGTGCCGCGGCTCGGTGTTCGTTGCTCGTCACATCAGCCAGCCTCCTCCTAAGTACTTTGTATACAATTTGCGTGCGTCCCTATACGATTTATTCCGCCACATGACTTATGAGATCTGTTTGGATTATGTACAAACTGTTACTCCCCGCTGCGAACTTACTTTATCTGACAAGTAAGCGACGCTTTAAATTGAAATTAACGAAAGTATCCGTAAGATGTAATTATTTAATAAGCGGAGTCTGGCCGGCCGCGATCCTCCAACAATAATAATACTCTACCACATTCACACAACACCATCTAGTCCCAAACTAAGCAGTGCTTGTACTATAAGTACTAGATAATGGATAAACATACATATATACTTTTTTTTTGTAAATACATACATATTATACATAGAAACACCCAGACCAAGACAAACATTCATGTTTATCCAAAAAAATGTTTGACTTGAGCGGGAATCGAACCCGCGACCTTCGACGTAGCAGTCGCTTACACTCCCGCTACGCCAACCGGCCGTTGGATTGAACCGGCCGTCAAATGATTCTTCTTGCGTTAGTTCGGGGAGTCATAATGAACTCACGACGAAGTACCTATTGTGGTGCTGGCACCTCACTAAATCGACGTTGACATTTTAATGGAAATTGCCCGAATGTTAAGAAAGTTCCATTGGCTACCCTGGGATTGCTTACTTTATAGATTCTGTATTTTTGTTGAATTATATAATGTTTTCACATTTTCAAATAATAACAAGTGATAAATGTATTCATTGAAAACGAGAAAAGTCTTTGAGTTATTACAATAGTGAGATCAATAAAGGTACTGATTGACTTACTACGGAATTCAAAAGCTCCATACAAAATATGTCAAACACGAATTTCGAATCTCAAAATCCATGTATGGATCGAATATTGAAAATGGCCTTTAAGCAATCACTTGTAATTGAGCAGCGAGAATTCGCAATTTTTTAAATTTGTCGAACAATATCTAACAGAACCAAACATTTTCGTAATCTTTCTAGCGAATGCTCTAGTCGGCAAAGGGCTCGAAGCTTTAATATTTTTCGCTCGAAAGAATGCTGATCATCTTTTTTCCCTAGACAAATGATTGGCATCGCTTCGGTAGAGCAGAGCGAGACCAATCATTAGTCTATGCTTTTTTCTTTAACGTTACATTCGCAAGAATGCTCATTGATTGCTTTATAAATCTGCATGAAGTATTTGCCACAACATAGCATTATTTATGATATGTTTATTAATTATAAGTAGCACCTAAAAAAAACATTTAATGATTACAAATAAAGATGATTGTTATTATTATCTATCTTTCGATATTGCTGTTGAAGTGAGGCGTGAGCGTGCAAGCAACCCAATACCAACAGACGCTAATATTTGTTGTTTTTAGCAAATTATACAATTTGTAGTTTGTGCTGTACCACTTTAAAGTACAGAACCTGATGTTACAACTACTGAAATCCTTAGCGCGGGCAAATTATTTCATTTGGTGAATTAATGTTCACTATGTTAAATGCCAGAGAATTATAAATATTTTTGGTGACTACAAGGAGGACAAATGTATCAACGATGTAGTCTGATATTAGAAAACAAACATACAAAGAGGTTAACCTCTTTATAAGTTTGCTTTAATTACGAGGTTCTATCCTGACATATAAGTCAACCCCATCATAATTCATTTCATTATTATTCAACAAAAAAAAAACAATTTCTCAGTGTTGAACAAATGCAACAAGGCAAGGAAATGACATTTAATTCCTAAGTATGCATCTATTACCTACGTTAGTTTATATCCTCTTAACTTGTAGGGTAGATCGCTAACTATCCGGCGGCATAAGTTTGCAGTCAGCGGTGACTCGACTAAGTTTTATTAGATTTTTCTTTTAAGACAATCTCATTAAGTGGCGCCGAGTCCAGCGGCCTCAAGCTCTATCCTCAGTATGCTCCTCCTCATAAAGGTATTTCACGCTGCCAACGCGGCGACGGGAAAAACGGGAAAACAATGATAATTCATAACGCAGGTATACATAGATTCAGATAACTGTACCTCGTTACGTTAAATATCATTTATGGTGCCGAGATCAGTTCTTTGTTACCTCCTCATTCAATTGTAACTCATGAAGATGTTTTCAGTACGAATAAGAGGAAGAATCAAATATTTTCGATAGATATTCTTAGTTTACATTATTACCATAGTACTAAAGATTATTTAACGGGTCTATATCGTATAATATATTAAAGGTAAAATACCTCTTATTTGCCCGACATTTCGGCGTGAGTTACAACTGCCGTTTTCACTTGACTGATGCTCTGCACTGCCGTCCGTTAACTAAAACCACGTTAACCCCAAAAAGTGATTTTGGAGAAAAACGTAAAAAACGCGGGAATCGTTGTTTCTAGAAAACTATTAATAATAATAATAATAAATTATTTATTCATCTTTCTACAATAATAGTATATGTACTTCTAAGGGTAAATATGTTCTAGATAACAATGGGTGCCTGTACTAGGGTAAACCTGTGCCACAGGCGGTAAGAGCACTATCAATATGTATTATGTTGATAACAAATTAGAATTATATACCAAAACTTATTATTACTGCTTATACTATTTATAAAGTTACATAACAACGTTAAATACCTTTAAAAAAATGCGTAGCTCGATATTATTTAAATAATATAATATATAAACAAAGTCAAGACAGGTCCAATTTATTTTAGCACTGCTAGCAAATCTTCGGTCTGTTTATAATTCAACGATTGCAAATACTTATAAACTAATTGCTTGCATTTGAAATAATTAACGTCATATATACAAAGTATTTTGTTTAGTTTCTTATATATAAAAGGTCCTAAGAAGGCATAAAATCTGTTCGTGAAGACGAATTTAGATTCGGAAGGTGCAGTGCATACAATATCTTTACGCCTTTTATTGACAGTCAGATTGGTGTTATAAGTAAGCGTGGTGTGCTGTTTTAGGACAATATATAGTAGGAAAAGCTGTCGTACAGTTAGTACATTGCATAGTTCATACAGTTGGTGCGAGGGGAAGCGAAAGGGCTTACGCGTTGCAACTTTTAGAAGTGCTCTTTGAGCCCGTTCAATCGGCAGCATTATGGTTTTAGGAGCCCCGCCCCATGAAGTAATACAATACTGTATAATAGACTGACACAGGGCTTGATATACACGTATAATAAGCTTATTAACTGCTATGAAACGGAGCTTCTTGAACACGAAGAAAAGTTTACGTATCCTAGCTGTTAGGGCCGTTATATGTTGCTTAAAGGAGAGGCCATCGTCGAGTATTATTCCTAAGTATTTAATGCTAGTTGTGTAATTGATAGCAGGGCAGGAGCAAAGGTTAAGCGATGGGTCATTACAGATATGGGCATATAATGTGTTATTACATGTTTGAGTTTGTGTCTTGCGCATCGAGAATTTGAGGAATTTTGTTTTCTCTGCGTTTAGCGTTAAAAGATTATATTTTAGCCAATTGTTTACGATGTCAAATCCCCGTTGAGCAAGATCCTGTACCTTCTCGGCGGTGTCAGCGGCAAATAGGAGCGCAGTATCGTCTGCATATGTAATGATTTTGCCATGGTCTAGTTTTTGATCACAAAGGTCGTTAATATACACTAGAAAAAGCGTTGATGCGAGGGTGCTTCCTTGAGGGATGCCATATTGAGGTATTTTTGTTTCTGTGCTAGAAACGTCACCGATTCGAACACTTTGGTACCTGTCATTTAAATAATCAGCAAAGAAATTTAATTGAGTGCCTCTAATGCCTATGGCTTCGAGCTTGTTTATAAGTTTAGGTATAGACACCGTATCATAGGCCTTAGCTAAATCAAGAAAAAATCCAATGACGTGATTTTTTTTGCCAAGCTCTTCCGATACGTAATTTGTTAGCTGATGTACTGCGTCTGCTGTAGACAACTTAGGTCTAAAGCCGAACTGTGACGCGGATAACAGAGCGTTATTTTCTAAGTAAGTCATTAATCTATGGTTGACTATTTTCTCTAAGACCTTAGCAATTGATGGCAATAGAGAAATTGGCCTGTAGTTCGATATAACACCTTTTGCACCGCTTTTGTAAATGGGGACTACCACTGCCTTTTTAAGATATGAAGGGAAAACGCCCTCAGCAAGGCATAGACGGTAAATGTGGGTCAATGGAGGCACAAGGATGTGTTTAAAATGCTTTAAAATATTATTACTAATGTTATCCCACCCTGCTGCGCTGTTATTTTTTAAGGTTAGTATAACACGTTCCACTTCTTTTTCATCTGGATCTAGCATAACGAAAGATCTACCGCTCTTAAAATAGGTTGAGAATGTTGAGTGTTTATTACATAGGTCGATGCCACATTGACTTTGTATTCTTTCTGCAAGTTTGGTTCCTACGTTGATAAAGTAATTATTAACTTCGTCGGCCGACGATTGAGGCGACTCTCTTAGACTTAATAAACTCGTGTCGACTGTATTTTCATTGGATGTATATGTAACCGTTTTAAGGTACTTCCAAAGCTTTTTACTATTATTGCCAGCGACATTTATTTGTTGTTTGTCGTATTCTATTTTAATTTTCTTTAGGAGATTATTGCAAAAATTGCGATACCTTTTATATGTAATTTGCAGGATAGAGTTGTCAGGGTTCTGTTTCGCTCTTAAATGTAGTTTGTCTCTATGCCGAATACATCTAATCAAACCTGGAGTTATCCATGGTTTAATATTATAGTTTCGCTTACGAACTGTATAGATAGTAGAATTTCGAAAAATGCTAGTTTGCACTGTGTTAATCAAGTAGGCCAGTGAATTGTTCGCATCAGCACTATTAAAAACTGGACTAAAGTCAATGTTACGCAACGCATGTTCTAAGCCACTCATGTTTATTTTAGTTTTACGTTGTGATCGTCTAATGTTCAGTGATTGTGCTAAATCCAGAATGATAAGGATAGCGCAATGGTCAGTTATGGAGGAGTTAGTGACAAGTGTTATTGATGGAAGTCTAGTTTTAAGCATGACGTGATCTAAGCAGGAACCACTCTGATGTGTAGGGAAAGTATGAGAAGGAAAAAGTCCATGATATGCACACAGGTTTAGGTAGTCTTGGGTACCCGCGTCACAGGTGTCAGCGTTTAAATTTAAATTTATGTCACCGGTTAGTAAGACGTTTTTAAAGTGAGATAGGCTTTGTAATATACAATTTAAGTCGTCATTAAAAAGATCTAGGTTTCTGAAACATGGGGGTCTGTAGAGAGCAAGGATGGCAGTACCTTCACCAATATTTATCTGTAGACAGTTATATTCTTTGACCTTTGGTTCTTTAACAGTGATAAGTAGGGACTTTTTTGCAAATATTACCACACCGTCGTTCTGATTTAAAGATACTGTGCTGTAGAATATATTGTACCCCGACATAGCTGGCAGTTTATTGTTTCTGTTAGCTAGCCAACATTCAGTAAGAATTAAGACGTCGCATTCAACTTTTAATCTATCTAAAAATATGTTTAAACTATCAATATTCTTATAGATACTGCGGATATTCTGGGTTAGTATAGTTAAAGGCTTCCTAAAGTTCGATACGTATTGACTGCAGCTTTCCGTATCACACATTTTTGAGGAATGTACAGTGATATTATCTAATTCATTAATTACTTCTTCAGTCATGATTTTAACGAAAAAAACTAAGGTGTTACAAAAAAAAACTAAAAGAACTGCGAAAATATAAAACAAAAACGGCGCTCTTAGGCGCCCTCACTATAATCTATAGAATTTATATACCTTGTCTCTGCCATCTTTTTCGCTGGACACTCGGGGTCGCCTGTTTTGTGGTCACTCGGTTTTTTGAAGCGGAGGCACGTCGCACATTTAGGTGGACTCTCTTTCTTGGTGCATTCATTTCCTTGATGACCTACCTCGCCACAATGACCACACGTATCAACAGTCTCACGACAGGTCTTAGCAGCATGTCCATACTGCTGGCATTTAAAACATCTGGTCACCAGCGTAAAATCTCTAATTGGGCAAGATGTCCAGTTGATGAAGGCTCGTCCTTGTGTCACAAGTGCTCGTCGGATAGTGGCAGAAACTTCTAGTACAAGGTTGCAAGTTGGGGCTTCCCTTTTGCCGGATTTGTGGCTCAGTTTGATAGACGATAGGAACGATTCGCGTGTCAGATTGGGCAGCTTGTCGGCTATATTTTGCTCATATATGCAGTCATAGACGTCTTGTTCTTGCATATTAGCTGGTACTCCGATAACCACAATACGCGGTCTTCGTTTTGGTGGCTCCTCCATCTTCAGGCCCGAGCTGCTAAGCTGTGTTGCTTGTCTTAGCTTTTCTATGTCTTCCTTAGATTCTGTGCTAATAATCACACCTCCGTTTTTGGTTTTTCTTAGCCCTCGCACTTGAAGCTTCATTTGTTCTGGGCAAATGATTTTCTGGACGAGAGATTTTGTGTCGTCGCTTGTTTTCTCTTTATTGCTTGGATAAATAGCAATAGAGCTCATTGTTTTAGGGCGCATGTATGTGTTTTTATTAGTTTTTACCATATCGGCAAAGGTCATAGGCTTTTCTGTCTCTGGTTTATTGCATCTTTCTTCTATGGATTGTTTGAAGTCTTTGAGATATTCAAAAAGGTCTTGTTTCTCTTTAAGTGATTCCAGTTTCGCATTTATCAAAATGTTATTTTCTTTTAGCGAATGATAATGGGCAGTCAAAAGTGTAGCTCCACCGCTTATTTTCCTTGCGATGTGATTTATCCTTAACTTTTGTTCTGAGTTTAGCTTCCCTTCGGCGGCAATCTGGCATATTTTATTGAGGCATTGGTCCATTGACGACTTCCAAGATTTGATTTCACCGGAGGTGAGGATTTCCAATGACTCCTCAGAAGCATGATGCTGTGGTTGTGGGGTGCTGGGAGGGCTGCGCTGTGTTATAGTACTGCGGTTAAACGGGCTATTTTGAATATTAGCCATCTCAAAAGTCATATGACAATCATAATGCACAAACACTAACTCAGCGTAATAGCATATAACGCGGCAAGTAGGTCACAGATTTGATTAATTGCTTTAACATGTAATAATTTAAATATTGGTACAAGGCACGTCTGCTTGGTTTGAAAGACTAGCTAGGTTCTGGTTCTATTATACATAAATCAGTGATTGTTAAATATTATTTAAACAAATATTTGCCAGCGTCATTTAGGATATTTCCTGCTCAGAAATATACTTAAAATTATATAAAAAAACTGAATTTTTTGGTTTAGTTAAGCAATACACATTTTTTTTTACATTGTTTGACGCACTAAAGCCTCGTTAACCTACACTTAGAGATCTTTTAGCTAAGCATTTTCTTTAAATTTATGAGGTTTCTAATTTTCAATAAATTTACCCTAAAATGCTTAACTATAAACCCGCTAAGTATATTAACTGTTTTGTAGCTAAGACCTTTCTTAATATTTATACATTACTACCTTACGTAAAAAGAGGCTAAAGTACCTATGACTCTTTTAAGTTAAGTTTTAGCGAAAAATAAAAAAGATATGAAAAAATATATGCTTGCTTACTAAGCTAAAAACAGGTATTTCTTACTTCAATTGTTACTTACGTCTTTATAGCTAAGCATAACATATCAAAAAAACTGGATAATTAAATAAAATGCAGTATGAAAATTGAATCAATTAAATTAAAAAGTTTTAATTAAATACATTTCCTTATCATCAACATATATATTTAACTTATCATCAACATATACAGCAATTTGTAAAATTTATATACACAGCCTTGATTATTTTTCTAATCTTATTAAGCAATTAATAGCTAAAAAGTACATTTTAAGGCCCAATTTCCATAGTGGCTATTTAATATATTATATTTGCGTATAATAGACAGTAATAATATTTTCAATCACATAATCATCATAATGTCAGCCTAGAGCCGTCCACTGCTGGACATAAGTCTCCCCCAAGGTTCTCCACACAGACTCAATTGGACTATGTTAGACATGTAATCAAAACATTGTAAAGGTGCAAAAAAAAAAACAAATTATTTAGAGCCACCCGCATCCAAACGCTTCCTGCAATCTTATACGAATCGACGGCCCACTTTGTGGGAGGCCTACTCCTGCTGCGTCGTCCGGTGCATGGTCGCCACTCCAGAACCCTCCTGCCCCTACGGCTATCGGTTCTTCGAGCTATGTCCCCTGCCCATTGCCACTTTAGCCTGACTATTCGGAGAGCTATGTCGATGACCTTGGTTCTCTCTCTCTCTCAAGGAATCTCGCAAGGAAACACCGAGCATAGCTCTTTCTATTGCCGTCTGAGTAACCCGGATCTTCCGGATAAGGCCCAAAGTAAGTGACCATGTATCGGCTCCATAGATCATCACTTGCAACATACACTGGTCAAGGACTTTTGTCTTGAGACACTGCGGGATATCAGTCTTGAAGATATGCCGTGACTTCCCCAACGCCTCCCAACCGTATTAGATTCGACGAATGACCTCTTTCTCGAAGTTGGACCTACCCAATTGAATCATTTTCCCAGTTATACGTACTTGTCGACAACTTCGAGTGTAGAGTTCCCAACCTGAATAGGAGCAGGTACGACATGGAAGTCAGACGTGATTTTCGTCTTGTCCATATTCATCTTAAGACCTACTTGTTGGGAGACTCTACGGAGGCCATCGAGCATTGTGCTGAGGTCTTCCATGGTCTGAGCCATGACTACGATATAATCAGCAAATAGAAGGTGTAAGTAGTCGCCGTTTATTTGATGCCAAGTCCTTCACAGTCCAGAACCTTGAAAATGTCTTCCAGTGCAGCGGTGAACGTTTCGGAGATATAACATCTTCCTGCCTCACCCCTCGCTATGGTTTTAAACTCTAGTCCTGGAAGCGGACTGACATGGTGGCGTTTTCGAACAAACACTTCGGCACTTCGACGTATCGATAGTCGTCGATGGCACAGTTGGCGAGACTGCAGTACCGCCCAGGTTTCGATCGAATCGAAGGCTTGCTCATAGTCCACAAACGCCAAGTATAGAGGCTGGTTATACTCCTCAGACTTAACCTGCCGTAGCGTATGTATGTGGTCTATATTACTATAGCCTTTACGGAAACCCGCTTGTTCGGGAGGATGGAAGTCGTCTAGCTTGGTCTCGAGATGATTTGTGACGACCCCTGAAAACAACTTATAGACTTGACTCAGGAGTGCGATGGGTCTGTAGTCCTTCAAAAGGGTTTTATCGCCTTTCTTGACGAAAAGCACCACCACACTGTGCCATGCCTGTGGCATTTTGCCCTCGAGTATGACAGAATTTAATAACTTTCGAAGTTTTTCCACGGCAGGTGCGCCGACAGCTTTCAAAAGCTCTGACGTAATTCCGTCATCACCCGGTGCCTTGTTGGTTTTGAGTTGATATAGGGCCACACTTATCCCGTGCATGCTGACGGGATGTCATGTCCGGGATATCTTCGGTATAGTGTCGGGTCAATCCAACTCTAGGGTCAGTGACTGGAGTAAGAACAGATGGTCGTGTAGTCGTGTATAGCTGTCCAGTTTGATCCTTTCCAAGAACCTCAGCTCCTCCGCCTCAGCTTAATAAACAGAACTTTAAGTCTCTGATTCGCGATCTCCGCCAATACAACACTAAGTATGTTCAAGAAGCAATCGAGCAGATTATGGTTCCAAGTGTTCAAAAGAGATCTGTCTATCGGGCAGGTCAGCTGACAAGGCTGAAGACGAATGGTGTCAGAATTATCTCGTCCAGACCTCAGTCTGGACGAGATAATTCTGTCACCATTCATCTTGAACACACTAAGTGTTGTATTGGCGAACAAAGAAAAGAGACTTAGAGATCTGTTTATTAAGCCGCCAGTACTTTGGCATATCGTCGGAGGCATGCAGAAGCATCTTACGCCTTTCCTGTATAAGCTCAAGGATCGCACCAGAGATTTTATGGGCTCTTTTAATCGTCATGGGCTTTAAGAACTTTACGCCTGTTGTATGGACAGCATTCACTAACCTGTCACTAAAGTCGTCCACATCTACGCATTCTCCCAGGCATTCGAAGCGGTTTTGCAGCTCAAGCTGAAAGCTCTCGGGGTTTTAGATTTGAACTGGCACTGGTGGGATCGTAGACTTCATCAATCTCGACCGTTCGAGGCTGGGCCTAATATTCAATGTGCCTCTTACCATTCGGTGACCGCGGCCCGCTTTATGCGAACTGATAACAGAGACATTATTAAATATTAACCTCTTCATTGACATCATGAAATCGATCTCATTTTTGGTGGCACCATCTGGACTTATCCAGGTCCACTTGCGGCATTCTAGCTTTTTGAAAAAGGAATTCATCATGAAGAGTCCTTTCTTCTCCATGAAGCTAGCCAGCAAGTGGCCCCGCGAGTTCCGGTGTCCATATACAAATTGCTCCACCCTCAGCTCATCACCGCTCGTTTGCCTAGTTTCGCGTTAAAATCTCCCATGACAACGGTGTAATGGGTTTTGAAGCTATTTATAGCCCGAGATATGTCCTCATACATAGCTTCTACATCCTCATCGGAGTGTGATGATGGCTCATTTTTGGGAGATTTTGCTTTAATCGCCACGCTTGGCAGACGGATTTGCGATCGTAGTGGCGGAAGACTTTGATACTTAATGCTGCTGCCTATATAGCCATAGCGGTTTGACCGCCATCTTCCGTTTGACTGACTGCAATGGTGGATCCGAGGCTACTCTCATCCAGTTCCTGTCCGTCAAAGGTAAGTTACTCCACCTAGTTAGTCTGAGGGATAATAGCAAACCAACAAGGCAGTCATAATAATTTTATAAAAATGACTAATTCGTTGGTCTGCTATTCTTCCCTCAAACTTGATGGAGATATTAAGGAAAATAATGTTAATAAAGTATTACACAAAAATTTTCGAATTTTACCTCTTAATGTTCCCCGACATATTTGAGTTTATGCGGGAACACGATGCGATGACGCACGCTTGCACGCTATAAGCTCTCCGAGCGGAATGGCAAACCTCCCTGCGCGCATATCCCATCCTCGCGCGCATATGGCATCCCCGCAAACTCCCGGAATTAATGAAGCGCGAGAAACGGATAACGTGTTTCTAGTTAGGGAACGTGGGCTAGCCGTTATTAAGTTAAGAATCACTAATATTTTTTTGAACAAATTCCATGTTAGAAGTAAATAACGCTTTTTTAACGAATTGTTTTGAGCAAATCGCAATATTGGTTACTTGGCAAAAATACCGTTATGGTCGTCTAACCAGAATTTAGATAAGGTTTTCATCATAAATAATTTATAGCATTGTTTTTATTCCTGTTTTATCAAAATTGATCCTTAACTATAAACAAGTCAAAGGCTCTTAGTGTATTTGTAGTCAAGAATATTCAAAAAAAATATTAAGCGAATTTTGGAACTAGGGTACTTTAACGTGCATTAAGCTAAGAAGCGTGGTATAGTCACTTTTTAGTCAAGCATTTGTTGCATATTTTGTCATTTAACGGTAAATCATGTTTTAATATCTCTATAACCGTAAGTGAGAGATATGGTTCTTAGACAGAAAGATAGAGAATTTAAAACTGTATTACTTTGCATTCAAAACTCAAAATCGACCATTTGAGGGTTAACGGGGTTCTAGTGAAAGGACGGCAGTGCAGCTTCGTCTCAGAGAAGTGCTGGGGTTGCCACCTACCCTTTTCAATATATCACACGATATAGACCGGTTAAATCGTCATTAGTATGAGTACAAATCGAGAAATTAGAAAATAAATATTGTATTTTTACCTGACCCATAAGCCTTGGTTACGAAACAAGTAGGTACTAAAATAAATATAACAATTAACACCAGACTTGGTTCTGGGCTTACATTTAATAAGACCATCTATCAAACTCAACATCTGTTGTGATGAATTATAGATACAGAATCGTCTCATATATTTAATATTTTTTACGCATATAATAACTTTATTGATAAGACAGGGATTAAATATCGAACTATTTATACTACCAGTCTATGTACAATAAGTAAATCAGGCTCACAATGTACCTAAATACATTGTTAATAAAACGGTGAGCTTATTGTCAATGTGTACTTACTTACAGACTCCATGTTGCTACCAAGAAACGTCTAACGGTATAATCAACACATTACTTAACCGACAAACCGAATGCCAGGGAAATAGAGGCGTAAACAGTAAACAGTCGTGAACTGAGTTATAAAACACATGATTTATTTGAATGACCACTCTTGGGACCAATGCTGTTAAAACACACGCAGTTTAATAACACAATTTATAGTTTATCATAAATTTGCTCTCGTCCAGTCGACGCGTATTTTTGTGACTCTGTGTAATTCTCCTAATAGAGTTTTTACTATTTGTGTTGGTGACAGTGGCCATTACATGCTGATACAAGCGTATATCACGTCTAGTATTCTGCTGTTAAATGTAAAATCATAACAACAGTACTTTTTAATATGCGCTAGTGCTTGAGTCTGTGCCGGATTAGTTGATGTAAGTTTTGCGTAATTTGTTCCTGCCGCAGGCGGCAGAAATTAAACAGTGAACAGTGAAATGAAAAATTCCTAAATTATATATCTTCAATAATCTCAAGAAATTACGTTTTACATACCTATAGAAAATTGCGAAGGACATTTAGTTATGCTTGACAAAAGTTTGTCCTTAAAGTTATCAAGCCCATGATATAACCTAACCTCGAATTTGAGAAGAAAGCAATATTAAATAGTTTTAATTCACATAAATATACATAAAACAGTATTCATTGTTTATAATAGCTATAACCGTCATCAGTAAAGTATAAGTTGATAGCTATAAAGTTACTATGATATTATATTCATATGCCCTATTCACTGTAATTACAATAGCAGGAACCGTATAAGTGGTTTTATTGGTTGTTACTTATAATATATTTTATGAATCTACTTACATTGTATTGTGTAGTAATCAGTGTGAATACTGACAGAAACGACCTACCTTCAAGTAAGTAATTTCTTACTGCAGGAGGTACAATCAGCTCGTTAGAACACTACAAGGGTTTCTGGCTCGCATGTAATATTCTTTACAAATAATGTGTCCCTGCGTCCTCATCGCCCACAAAGATTACTCGGTGTCCTGCTATCAGCCCCGTGACGCACAACACATATATCAAGCTTGTTTAGAAGACTATCCACTCAATTACGTAATCAGTTAACAACCAATCAGTAGCCCAATTGTGCGAGCTACGTGCGTCTGGCGCGGACACGAGTACTATATATAACAGATCTCGACGACATCGTGCGAGATTATACAAAAATTATTGCGACATTAGTGAAAACAATTAATCTTGTTATTCACGATTCTTTTTAATTAAGAAACATCATCATCAGCCTTTAACAGTCCACTGTTGGACTAGGCCTCTCCTTTGAAAGGAGGAATTGGCCTACTATACCACGCTGGCCAAACGGGTTGGTATAGGGTTTGTATCAAGTTTTCCTTCTCTCACAGTGCTGTTCTCTGCATAATATGCTGCCTCTATCGGCTCTTACGACCCCCATGGGATGATATGGGGTGGTGACAATCCGTATTCTTAATCCGTCACCACACGGACAATTTAATAACGAATAGTAAAAAATATTTTGTTCAGTTTGCGGAGCGCACAGCGGACTTGATGGACAATTGAGCCGGCCGCGATTTGTATGCGCTTCTTAGACTTGTGTGTCGAGTCACGAGCCCTCCCGACGTTTCTAGTAAAGTAATCGTCTTGGTTGTAGTAGGCAGACATTCTTTGAACGAGCGTTCACATAATTTCAAATATAGAGCATTTGTCATCATATAAATGTTAAAAATGCATTAATCCAATTTTAAAAACTGGGTCCGACTGCCTCCGTGGTCCAATGGATAGCGTATGCGTTCCGGGTTCGATTCCCGGGTCGAGTAAAAGTGTTACTGGGTTTTTCCGAATTCTCAGTAGCAGCACGGAGTCTGGTGATGTGCCCGGTAACGGCAATAGGCCCCTATTACGTGGACCTAAAAATTCATGACAAAATCTGGGTGTAATATTACACCTCTGGATACAGGCGTGAGTCTATAAAAAAAACTGTGTACAAATTTGCAAGTTTTCGCATTTTAAGTATGATTAATTTACCTGAACTGGTACTGCTAAATATTATTCTTTTGGGATACTATTTAGCAATAGCTAGTCGCTGAGTAGTTTTCAATGTAGATTCTGTATTTGTAACATTTGTGTGAAGATGCTTTACTTATTACTCAGATTAACATTTCGCTTGTTCGTTATTATTAGTTTATAGCGTTTGTATTGTAACATCTTAGCCACGAGATGATCAAAGCATTACAGTAGCAACAGTAGCTCTGTGCCTCAGTTGAGCTGAAATCAAATAACGTTTACCTACTAACTACTTATAGTTAATTTGCCAACAACGTCGACGAATATTATATTACCTTATTTACCCCTTTGAGAGTTTTATAACAAAGGTCACTTGTTCAGGGAGAGAGAGCCAATTGTTGTCATATGGCCGAACATACCTACCATTGTACAGGTAAGTGAGCATCAGAGCAAACTTATGTCATTACACTAATGAAGCAGCAAAAGTAGTATTTGGTTAGTGCTAATGATTCAAGTTACTCGTTATGTCAGTTTTATATTTCAGCATATAAAATTAGCAGCATTAACAAGGTAACGTTAACATAGTAGCACGGAGTCTCCGAGAGATTTAAGACAGTCGGCTCTGTGTATCCGGGAGGACAGGCGGCACCCACTGTAGCACCTGTTGCAATCTCTCAGGTGCTGTGTAGGCTTTGTGGTACGTTGCTTAAAGTTACTACTCAACATGTCTTCGATTTATCACTCTGTTCAGTGTTATGTCATACGTAGTGAATTTTGTCTCTAAAGGTCGAGAGAGCGCGCACGTTGAGGCTGTGCGTCGCGGCGGCTGATTAGTTGATGTAACAACAACAACTGGCGGCGCAGACAACAGATCTACTCTCAGACAACAACTGCTTTCATTTCGCACCTTAAAATAATGATTAGTCAATATTTTCATCCAAATTACGTTTCGCTCAATAAATTAAACGAATTGCTCGCAGCTTCACGAACCAAAACGCGACAACCGAGTACTGTGCCAGCTTACTTACATAGATACAAAGAAAAGACTTGCTAGAGTCGCCGGCTGTAATATATCAAAACTGTTTAACAGTGTGACAGGGGACGGCAGGGAATATCTAATAAATATTAACTTTTCGCACATATTTCTCCAGTAACTAACTCTTTGTGGTTTGATATATGTTTGTGGTCTGGAACAATCAATATAGCTCTCAATTTTTTGAATGAATGAATGAAACTTTATTCAGTAACGATACAGGAAGACAGAGTACAATACAATAAATACTTACTTTACTTAAGGATTAATGGAAACATGAAACTATGTGTCCCACGACCAGTCTGAAAAGGTGGATTAGTTTAATATCTAGCGGTGACGCCGGACGCTGGTTTTCATCTGGTACCTGCACTTCGCGGATGTCGATATTTACCTGATTGGAATGCTATGTGTGATAGATGTGTGCTATTGTGTTTGTTAGTGTGTGTTTAAGTAATAAGACACTTTAAAATAATATACTTAGATATATAAATTTAATATAATTATGATGGTTAAATTAATATATATTAACAAGTTGTATGTCGATATAATCATTAATAAGTGTTTGTACACATTAATTACTTTAAAAATTCAAACTAATATACTAGTATCAGCTAAAACTGTTTAGTTTTGTCTTTTAGATAGATAGAACACCAAAACAAACAAAGAGAGTACATCAGTATATAACTTAAAACTAGTGTGCAATTGGCGGCCTTATCGCTAATAGAGCGACCTCTTCCAGGCAACCGCGGATGGACAGAAACGATGTAGGTCAACAGTTATGTTCATTGATGGTGTAGCGTCAGTAGTAATCTATAATATTCATAAATAAGTACCTAAATATATACACATTGTAACATACACCTACATAAATACATACTATATTATACTACTATAACATACAAAAGTATAGGTACTATATGATACAATAGATAATTATTATAAATAAAATATGATTATACAGGGTGATTTGTAATTGCTCGTATTCCCTTCGGGAGGTGATTCTAGGGCCAATATGGAGTATTTTTACTCCCTACATATGGGGGTCCAAAATGTACCATTTTCGAATAAAACGGTTTTTAAGATTTTTTGAGAAAATTCCAAATTGTTGTTATAAACATCTTGTAAAAAATTATTTTGACCATTCTTGGTGGCAAATTGGGTTTTATTTAATGGACAATTAAATGGCCTTTCTTCTTTCGACACACGCTGATTCGACAAGATTTCGTGTAATTCATGTTTTGTCACAGTGAGATCCCATCTGAAATCCGGATATTTTATGGTTTAATTCAGTGTCACGCCTTTATTTTTCAATTATTTATTTATTTGACTGATTGACTTGGTTTTGACTCCCCTAAAAGAGTTTCCAAGATAAACATAACGTCCGGTACCAACTGGCTGAACATGCTCTTCGAGTCACGGGACAAGTGAGAATTAAAATCTTAATATGCATTAAACTAACAAAAGACAGTCATTTACGCTGAGGATTCGAACCCAAGACCCTAAATTTTGCTAGGTTGGTCTCCCTACTAGTAAATCACTGCTGATTGCAGAACTTAAGAAAAAATTCAGGAAAAAATGTTCTGGCGAGTGAGTCATCCAGAAGCACTTTTTTTGAACAAAAGTGGCTATTACTCGAAATTTGCACCAATTGTCTAAGACTATGATACCTTTTTGGATAGCAGGTAATATCAGGAAGTCATTTCAACACTTTACATAACATGCCACATAATATTACTTTTTTCGAATAATTGCATTTTTATGGCGTAATTTTATTTTATTCGAAATTTTTTTGCGTGTTTATTGGCTCTATTTTCAAATTCCACGTTGAGCTAGTAGGTTTATTTTAATTTAAAAGATGGGCCATTTAATTGTCCATTAAATAAGACCCAATTTGCTACCAAAAATAGTCAAAATAATTTTTTACAAGATGTTTATAACAAAAATTTGGAATTTACTCAAAAAATCTTAATAACTGTTTTATTCGAAAATGGTGCATTTTGAACCCCCATATGTAGGGGGTAAAAATACTCCATTTTGGCCCTAGAATCACTTCCCGAAGGGAATACGAGCAATTACAAATCACCCTATATAAGGAAGCAGTGAACACAAGAACACTGTAGAGCGACAGCTATACAATATATGATAAATTAACAATACTTATAATGATTGGCGTTAGATTGACAGGTAGTGTTTTTTTAACATACACTTAAATATGTTAAGCAATTAGGCTTTACGGATTACTAGTGGCAATCCATTCTACAGGCGTGCAGCTTGAACTGTAAAGGATTTTCCATAGTAATTGCTAGAATTGATTGGCATCGCCAGGATCAAATTATCAGACGACCTCAAGGACCTTATATGTGTGTCAAGAAGGAACTTAAAACGTTCTTTGAGATAAAAGGGAGTACTGGGATTAAATAAAACATTATAAAGTAATGTAAGAATCTTTTATATAGTAATACGTATAAATACGGTTACAATGGCTACGAAAATGAGGAAACGACATTTTGCTGCTTATATTATGGATGCATCGAGATTAATGCCGCCAAAGTGACGCTGTACACTTATTTATAAGATACTTTCTCGCAGACGCAGCCGACGCACTTGCCAGAAGAGGGGCCACTTTAGAGGTGGTGGGACCCGAGCCCATTATTCCCCTCCCTTCTGGTTTTTATCGCAACCTGGTAAGAAATAGGACCAGGATCAAACACAACCAGTCCTGGATTGGTATTGAAACATGTAGGCAGGCCAAGGAGGCTCTTCCCGCAGTAGACGGTAAGATAGCCAAACAAATCCTCCGGCTGTCCAAACAACAACTGCGGACAGTCACGGACGCCTACACAGGACACGGATTCTTTAATAAACACCTATTTACTATAGGTATCACCGACATCCCGCTGTGCAGAGCCTGTATGGCAGCAGATGAGACGGCAGCCCACCTGCTCCTCGACTGCCCTGAGGTCGCACAGTACAGGCAGCAGTACCTGACCAGATACAGCACCCTGAGGGAAGCCGTGGGCCACATCAAGAGTCTGCTGGCCTTCCTCGAAGAGCTGGGGTGGCTCGAATGACGACACCATTCCCACCCGCACGCAAAATACGCGCCAAGACGTGGAGTTGCGGAAACAGCCCGTGCAATCAAGTATCAAGTAAGATACTTTCTCAGGTGCATCCTAAATGTCGTTAGCGTTTTTTGTGACACAGTTAGTGGTAGTTACATCTGGAGCCAGCGGCACGGCACGCGCACTGCCAAGAGATTAATAATACAGCTGTTTATTATTAATCTTTTTGTTCGAGTGACAATACTCTATTCTGGCCAGAAATAATTTTTTTCCGCAATATTAAGTTACAAACACATTTGCGGTAAATTATCGGCTTTTTGAACGCGTAGTCATAAGGTCGTTACTGAGAAGTCGTCAGACTGTTTTTTTATTAAAGAATGAAATATAACGCTTTGAAGATGGAATTTATTCGGCTAATTTATTGTGAATTCAGGGAAAATCCGGCGGCGCGACCTTCCGAGCGAACAGACGTCGCGCGCGCTAGCTCCGGTGCCTACACTTACATCAGTGTATAAGTGTCGATAAGTGCTCGTAACTTGGAGTGTCGCTCCGCACGAGCGCCGCTCTCACCTCACTATCAACGTTCAGCCGGGCGGCAGCTATTTTATTGCTTTTTCAGCGGAATCCCCGTTATTCGCGGCGTCAGGTCAGTTTGGTTTGAGTTTTATTGTAGAGTTTTAGCGATCAGAACTACAGCAGCTTGCCAATTACTTTCAAACAGTGGCCTGTCATAACGTTTGCGGGGAAAAGGCAGGCTAACATGAAAATGAAATTGATTTTCATTCCTATTTTGATTTTGTATTCGATGACAACGCTTATCTTCGTAATCTCGTTTCTTTGTCCGCGCGCCTGATTGTTGCAGGCTGTATCATATAAACTGTCATAGGTTGAGCATTGAAATAACCAAATAGCGAGTATGTCTATTGCCACTAAAAAGAATAATAATTCATATTTGTCAAATATTATAGAACTATATCTACACATATTTATTGAACAGAATAGTCGCATAGTGATTGCCAAATATAATAAACTTTAAATGTTAAAAAGCTTGTATAAAAATGTATTAGGATAACTAATCACAAGCTTATATGTTGCCTTTGAGATTCGACAATTTGTTAGTAATAACTTCTGCGTATAAGTAATATACTTCACGTAGTCGTGGCAATTTGGGTGATGTATGAGTACATGTGCCTTTTACTATAAATATGTACGACAGCACAAGAATTTTTTAGCAATTTCAAGAAAATTTAGTTTATGAATGGCGATTAAACATCATTAAATCTTATACTTAATATACAAAGCTGAAGAGTTTGGCATACTCTAGTTATATACACCACTATTTTTTAATTAGTACAAAAAATTTAACAGGGCTCTAAGTACCTATAACTGATCATATTTGTGTAGGTAAAAAATAAAAACACTAAGTCCCAAAACTGTCCACAAAAATACGTAATAATTGGTAAATGCATAACTAAAACTATGAGTAGTAAATTAGTAGTAGTAGTAAACTATTTCATTGATAAATTCCCCCCTATCCCTCTGCACCCGCGCCGCGCCCCGACCGATGCGACAAACAGTGCTAAATTGTAACCGGTAGTGAGCGCATCGTTTATGTAGCTATGCTTTGTGCGTACTTTTTGAGTGGATAAAACACGAGTTCAGCTGTGCGTTTGTACAGGGAAGAGTTTGGAAGCCAGTGGATCGGTCGAGGCGGCCCCGTAGCTTGGCCTCCATGCTCACCTGACCTCACGGCCATGGACTTCATTTTGTGGGTGTACAAAAGTGAGCCGGTTAGTGTCAAACAATTAAAACAGCGCATATTGGACGCTTATGACGAAGTGAAAAGACAGAAGCGTACTTCTCTCGTTAAAAACAATTTAATTAAACTTGCCCGTCTGTGTATTGACAATAGTGCTGGACATTTCGAAGGACAATTGAAATACTTGTAAGTAAAAATTACCTACCTACGTAAATAATAATTTGATGCGGGCGGATCAAAATCGGTCTGTGTGGAGAACCTTGGGGGAGCCCTATGTCCAGCAGTTGACGTCTCTAGGCTGACATGATGATGATGAAATTTGTAAATAGCAGCTGATTGTAACTTCATAAATACGCCAAAATTACTATTTTCTTTTCGTCCAGAATACCTTCTTTTAATTTGATATTTGTTTGCTTTCTAATTACATACCTCCGTATTTAATTACTTGTAAAACGGTAAATTTTTCCGGTCCTAAGCCTGGATGAAGTATGAAGAAGGGAGGGTAGAATTAAGAAAATTAAAAAGTAACTTCCTACTACCTTCCTTCTACCTTCTTATTATTTTGCTTCATTTTATTGTCTAAGGCTACCTACATTATAAGTGCGACAGAGAGAATGCGAATGAGCAGGATGGAATATTATCAATGAATTAGTGAATGGATTGTAAATATAACTATGATTTAAGTGAGATTTTCTACAATAAACAAATGATAATAACTTTGCTATTTATAGATATTATGAAATTCTTACGTCACATATATGATAATAATGTCTTCGCTAATCTGTCCTTAAAGTTTTTGTACTAATTAAAAAATAGTGGTGTATAACTAGATGAGCCCGCGGTTACACCCGTGTTATATAAGGCCACTGCTCCGCTCTTGTGGCTCATAGCGTAATGTTATATAGCCTTAGGCTTTCACGATAAATGTGCTATCTAACACTGATAATAAGATTTTTTTAAATCGGTCCAGTAGTTCCTGAGATTAGCGCCTTCAACCAAACAAACAAACTCTTCTGTTTTATTTATTAGTATAAGATTTATAAGCTATCACAATAATATATCAGTCTATGGGTATTATGTATCGTCACCAACACTTCAAATTACACTTATAACTTTGCTGTTATGCAATTTCTTCTTCTTTCCAGATAATACACACACTCATGCGTGATACGAAGTCCATAAAGTTGATTCGTTTGTAGAACGATGTTGGCTTAAGGGAATCGGAATACATATGCTAATAACGGTCCAAAGAATGTGTATGAAATCAGGGAAACAGGAAAATGTTCATTTTTATAGAGATGTAAAAATATTATAAGCTCTCGGTATTTTACGGTACTACATGTACATACTTATGTACCGTGTCGATTAAGTCTGCGCCCCGCGGCTGTGCGAGCAAGGGCTTCGAGTGGGTAAAATAAATAAATAAGCCACCTCACTTCACAGAGTAAACAAGTTTGTGTTGGTTCGATACAAGTTACAACGAGCAAGTTTAGCCGAACGTTTCTTATCCAGTGGCTCGTTATTGATGCCGTCTACCGAATGGAATTCAATACAAATTCACTCCGAGAGACAAAGTTTCAGTTATCTATCATTCCATTATTATTGATTTATGAAATTATAACATTGTAAGATCACGATAAACTATTGCAGAAATAAAACACCAGACGTAGCTAGGAAGTCGTTACGAGCAACATTGTAAACGAGAATTGAGACAAACATCACACTATTGAATGTCGGTGACTCGTGCAATATGAGCCATTATTTATGTTAGTAATTAACACATGTTCGCTACATACTAGTTGGGTTTGCAATTTAATGAGTCGACATGTTTCTTATGCAGCGTTCGTCGCGTGTGTTAAACTAAGCG
This sequence comes from Euclidia mi, assembly GCA_944739405.2. Lineage (NCBI taxonomy): Eukaryota > Metazoa > Arthropoda > Insecta > Lepidoptera > Erebidae > Euclidia > Euclidia mi. The sequence continues at coordinate 1,673,148 of OX123187.2, read as the reverse complement.
CTGGTTATTAATCTCAAGTCTGACCCGTTGGACACTTACAGCGCACTCACACGACTTGATATGAGCGATCACGTGTGAGTGTGCGCTCATTACCACGACACGGTCTATGGCGGCCGACACTCAGCCGCTTACCGTTGTGTCTGAGCCACGTGTTCTGTTATTAATGCGTCACAACGTCTGTGACCTGTGATCTCTGTGTCATATGACCGCTGTCGTACGTGTACATACACAGAAGGTTGCATTACCTCCAACTGTAATCGTTCTAGGTGTGAAAACCGAATTAAATTCAGTACAAAACGCTTTGAAAAAACTATTATATAACAAATTATATAATAGTTTTTTCACCTTCATCATCTAACAGTGACCAGCTAGTCATTAGTTTACTTTGAAACCTAGCAAAACGAGTTGCAGTTTTAGGTATTACAACTAAGTATATTTTGCCTAGAAACATTCTTACTGTTATCATTAAAGGAGATCTGTTGTCTGCAATGGTCTGATTGTCAATTTCTTTTTTATCACGTGCACTCACGTTCCGAGTGAACTACAAACGAACTACTACGAACAAGACATTTATAACCGAAGTCAGGTTGACAATTTAGTAGAAAGAGACTTCAATGAATGGAATCGAAGTGTATGGCAGGTTACCGTGTGTGTCTACGAATGTTCTCTACTTCGTAGCACTCGCGTAGAGATACTACGTAGGCTACGAATAAGAACAAGGTTAAGTTTTCAATATGGATAATATAGTAGCATCGCTGATGAAAGCCATTATTATGCAAAATAACGACATCATAAAGATAATTAGTTTAGTTAGTTAGAAACTTTTAATAAGTTTTCATCATCATCAGCCTTTAACAGTCCACTGCTGGACTAGGCCTCTCATTTGAAAGGAGGACTTGGCCTACTATACCACGCTGGCCAAACGGGTTGGTATAGGGTTGATATCAAGTTTTCCATCTTGTACAGTGCTGTTCTCTGCATAATATCCTCCCTCTGTCGGCTCTTACGACGCCCATGGGAAGATATGGGGTGGTGACATTCCGTATTCTTAATCCGTCACCACACGGACGATATATTAATAAGTTTTATTGACTATGTATACCGACGGAATTATGTATTAAACTTACATCGTTTAATACAAAATTACCAATAATTGACGCAATGCAGCTTTGATATTAATTAAAATGTGTTATTAAATACAACACAACACAGATGTGTTCATGCGATCAGAGGTATTCAACAACAACTTGTAACTGTGTGTGTACGTTCCTGGAAACAAAAGATGGTTGATTGAAAAATAATTAATCTAACATACATTGTTATAATCGACTGTTATATTTCAAATTTAGTTATGTATTAAAGTTATATACCTAAAGTAAATTGAACTCGGTGTATCAGCTGAATACTCAAGAGCAACTTAATATATTTACGCAATTTTTTTAAATTTTTAATTGCTTGTGCTAAAACTATAGCCCTACCTATTTCTTTGCTATTTAAAAAGTCGCTGTCATCATATACTGTCCCAGACATATGGAAATTGGCTTTTATCACCCCAGTGCATAAAAAGGGGCTAAAACCGAACTGACAAATTATAGGCCAATCTCCAAATTGGGTATTATAGCAAAAATATTTGAACGTAAAGTCTATGATCAGGTTTACGCAGCTATGGCAATTTTGTTTAGCCCCAATCAACATGGTTTTCTTAAAGGTAGATCTACGGTCACTAACCTAGCAATCTTAAATGATTATATCACCGTCAATATGGATAAGGGAGCACAGGTCGATGTCATTTACACAGATTACAGTAAATCGTTTGACCGCATCGATCATGACATCCTAAAAATGAAACTTTTTAACACCGGGATCAGGGGTGACCTACTCAGGTGGTTCTGTTCGTACCTTGAAAATCGGTGTCAGGCTGTAGTTATTAGTAACTATATTTCCAGCTGGGTTTCCGTGCCCAGCGGCGTCCCCCAAGGATCGTTAATGGGCCCGTTGCTCTTTATTATCTATGTAAATGACATCGACTCTTGCTTCCAATTTTCCCGGGTCCTATGTTTTGCCGATGATATGAAGATCTATACCTGCATTTCATCTTCCAGCGATATCGAGCCCCTTCAGGCGGATCTCACACGCTTGGACGACTACTGTGAACGAAATAAAACTAGATCTTAATCCGCTTAAGTGTTCTGTAGTTTCTTTTAGCCGAAAGCGTGAAACAGTTAAAGCTTCATATAAGCTTAAAGGTCAAATTATATCACGATCTGACGTTTCTAGGTGTCCATCGTGTTACGTGATATCGTGTTACGTGATCTAGGTGTCCATCATGATAGCAAACTTCTATTCGATGTCCATATTGAGAAAATAGTTGCTAAAGCCAATAAGTCACTTGGTTTTATTATGAGGCTCTCTAGATGCTTTAAGAATCTTAAGACAATAAAAATACTGTACTGCACATACGTTAGAAGCCACCTTGAGTACGCATCACAAATATGGAATCCTTGTTACGATAAATATATCAACCAAATTGAAGGTGTGCAAAAACGTTTTATTAAACATCTATGTTTTTGCCTTAAAATACCCTATCGCTCCGAAAACTATATTATCTTATGTAAAAAATTTCATATTCAACCACTAGTTTATCGTCGTCGATTAGCAGATTGTTCATTTTTTTCAAAAATTATTTCAAATGAAGTAGATTGTAGTCACCTCCTCAATACAATTAAATTTAATGTCCCTGCGAGATCTATTAGGCATAACCCTCCAATTTATATACCTCCTTCCTTTTCAAATAATAGAATGAATTCGTTTATGGTGCGAGCAAGCAAAGACTTTAATAAACTGTGTAAAGATTACGCTTTTCATCCATATACCATCAGCGGCAACACGGCAAGAAGGCTTCTTAACCTTGAGTTTTACGGGGCATAAAATGTGATTAACTTTAAGCAACTTTTCTATTTATCATTGTAGTGAATACCTTTGAATTGTTTACAATGTAGTGTACGTAAAAGTTGATATTAAGTATTATTTTTAAAATTCTTATTCGTGAAAAACTGTAATTGGCGCACTGTAACCTATTTATATTAACTATTTTTATGTATGACGCTGTTGGTTTTCCTGTCTTAAATAAATAAAATATATGACGGTGATCATTGTCACGCAGGTCATCAATACTTATTTACTGCTCGAAGTGTGAAAAGTGGCACAATCTTAAAATACGCAATATTATAAAGCTTGACAATAAAAAACCATTCATTAATGTCTTACCAGTTCTGCGACAGTTTTTGTTGTCATCGTGTCTGCGCGGCTGCATCGCTTGCACGTGACGCAACTGTTAATATAATCCTGGTTACAGTTTACAAGACAACTGTGCTACTGTACACATCTTACCTATACTTCATATGTTATTATCTAAATGGGTAATTGAGTCTTTGGGTTTAATTTCAAACCCAATAACAATGGTAAACAGATAATATTTGTCGTGATTGTTCAGAGTCGGTGTCAGTGTTGTTCTGTGAGAGGATGTGTTATTGGCTGTGAACCAATATGAGCCGTTGTTGTTCTGTAACGCTGATCAAGCGAATTGTACTAACATTATTGACAGAAGCGATCTGCGGCCGACGCGACACGATGTTATGTTGCTAAATGAAAGAGAATCACTTGCAGTAATTAAATATTATAATGTTGGTGATTAAAGGACGCGAGTGCGTGTGGCAGCCATTGTATAATAACATGTGATGTTTACGCCAATCTTTCTTACTTACTATACTTACTTTAATAGCACAAATAGTGTAATGACTTATAGGTAGCTGACTGAAGCTCTGTCACCGTTTAATCAAGAGTTGTGGATTTGTAAACACATGATACAAGTCTTTGTGCAATCCACAATTGTACCTAGTTCCGACTACGATATTTTTCATCACTATTATTTGAATGTCTACAAGGTCCATCCCATTAAAAACATTATTCGTTTCGCGGGTGATGTTCTTACGGGCATGTAAATGTACCTTAAGTAAATTATTTTTATAGTATTTAAATTTGAGACCAATATTTTTCGACTTAATACGGCTTAATATCGACGGCCGTTGTTTAAGCGCCGGCGATTACAGGAATAGTGTAAACATGTTATTAAAGATCTGTCATTTTAAAAATAAATACAGTATAACCTAAATAAACCGAGGTAGAAATTGGACTGAAACTTCGAAAGTAGATTTAGGTATATACCTGCACGTGTACGTCGCAAGGATATTACAAAAACAGAGATTTGTTGAACTCGTTGGATGATTAGATCAAATCAGAAAAGATGTTAAGATAACAACACGATATTATTATTTCGCTGAACAAATCTAGTGATTTGATTAAATCATACCTAGCTTACTGAAATTATGAAATTCTGTGTTCTAGTTCTGTTCTTTCACACACCAATATTCCTTATTTAACTGAAACGTTTCAGAAATTTGATTAATTTACAAAAAAATAAATCAGGGAAATATTAAATAGCGTTGTTATTTAACATCCTCCGTCACCTGAACAGATTCCTTAGGAAATAAATCAAGTGACAATTTTACCATATAGTCTTTGAGATAAGTATAATTATCATCTTCAGCCCCTTACAGTCCACTGCTGGACTAGGCCTCTCCTTTGAAAGGAGGAATTGGCCTACTATAGTAACAGGACACAGGATTTAAAACTAGAGTGTTAAATCCTGTGTCACGAGGGATATTACAAACCTACCACTAACGGACACAGGAGTCGAAACAACAATTTATGAATCACACAAAGTGTTGTGTCAAACATCGCTTAAACCACTACGCCAACCATGAAGTGCAGTAATAAATAATTAGAACAATAAACGTATGTAACTATAGCTATACGTATTCAATCATTCTTTCGTACATTACTCGGACTTAGAATCAAAAATCGTCGATATACCAAGCTGTGGGTTCACGAAATCATAATGAACTTGTAGAAGAAAAACGATAAACTAAGAATTATTAGTAACGTTACTAGTCATAGGTACCTACATTATCTTTTGAATAACTAGACAAAGATTGTAACAATGGGAAAGTTTAGTACTTGCGTATTTCTAACGTATTTATAAGAATATAATCACAGAAGGTATTCAATAATTAATAAACCAAATCATTTACCTTTGCTGTCTGCTGCCTACAACACAATCAATTTACACCTTTCACACATTGTCTTTTAGTTTCACTTATGTGTTTTTTTTCACCTTATCACCTATCTAAACTGACCGAAATCTATGAGGCGTTGTACTACAGCTGGGATTGTGTTTGGTGATGGCACTTGGGGTGAGTGAATTCTAGGTGGTCTGGTAATGAATACGTGCGCCTTGCCTCTTCCATATTTTCACCAGATGTAATACATTCGCACCATAGACGCGAACTCAACATTGGACTATTCATAATGTCGATCCATTATGACCATTATGAAGCGCGCGCCATTTACGTAACACGGGTACAGTAACGGGATGGAACGTGACGTACGGGCGTCCCGTTCACCTAATTTCGCAAGACTAAAGGCTGTCGAAGTGACGAGCGACAAATTGCAACCGACTCCCGCACCCACCCCTGTCACCCCGCGTTGCGATGCGCACACGCCTGGGGCGGGGTTTGTACCTACACAGTGCAATGTTTATCTGTATGTGTCGTATGTTTAATATTTATCTGTGCATGTGTGTGGTACGATCCATAGATTATACAGATATACTGGTATAGATGCGCAACTCCCTCTAAGGAAAAAGTTCAATAGGCATCCTCTACGCTAGATGGCGTACAAACAATTTTATTTTTATTCCAATCGTATAGATGGCATTAGTAGTAGATTCATTTTTCAAAATAAAATAAATGTTGAATTTTGGTGTTAATAAATAAGTAAATGACAACTATTATGTAAAATATGCAATTTAAAAGTAAAAAAATATAAAAATCACAAAATGTAATTCTTGGTCAGTGTGGATTCGATCCACGGACATCTAATTTATGAGCAGAGCACGCTCCCACTGCGCCACGTAGATCTTATCAATGTTGGCGAAATGACCGTTCAGTTGTCGCTTTTCCATTAGTTCTTGCCCTTATCGGTAGATGGCGCTGATTATATGAAATTTATCCATGTATGGAACTTTCACGGCCCTGGTACGATCGGACATACATCGGCGCGCGCGATTTCTTTCATAAGAGTGGTAACTACGAACTCTCGAACCAATAACTTAATATTTTTGTTACGATTTTTATAGCTTAGATTTCAAATTTTATTAGCTGGTGAAGTTCCATTAACCATTAGTATACAGATAGCTTTCGCTCCAAAACCAATTAAAAATCAGCTTGTATACTTTATCACTATATTTTATTTCACATATTTAATGAAAGCCTATGTGTCTTTAACATGTCTATAAGTTATCTTATCAAGCATATAATTTGCACTTTCGCTGTTACAAGTCTTTGTTTGTTAGAAGTCACACACAGTATGAGTTGGCTCATGCACACGCAGTGCCGACTGACCCGGGGCGAGTGACGGCGCAACAGCACTTTAATACGGTGCTGTTAAACAAATGACCGTGAGCACTGACCACTGAGCGCTGAGAGTGGCTCGCTGTCGCCGCGAGAGTTATGCGTTGAGTTATCGCCGATTAACGCAAATATACGCGTTATTCGCACCGCGCACACTCCACGAACGATTCGTTTGTAAATTTTGTAATAAGTACCTCTCTCGCAGGGTTTTTAGCACCGCATTTAGTCCCATGGACTTAATACAATTGATAATCGATAACAGAAGCAGGCCCTGGAGTTGACGGAGCGAATTAAATACATATATTAGCAATTTTAGTGTTGTGAGGTAAAAGATGATGTAGTGACAACCATTGAGAAAGGTATGCTAAGATGGTTTGGACACATGGAGAGAATGGATGACGAAAGGCTGACCAAGAAGTTATATAAGTCAAGTTTGAATGGGACAGGAGGAAGGGGAAGACCTAGACGGACGTTCTCTGATCAGATTGGAGACATCCTAAAAAAACGACAGGTTAGAAGTACCCTTAATCGAAGAGCATGTATGAGAAATTTGATGGGAGTGAATGAAGCAAGAGAGATATGTCAGGATCGTTGCAAATGGCGTTCCATAGTCTCTGCCTACCCCTCCGGGAAACAGGTGTGAGTCTATGTATGTATCTTAGCAATTTATATGTCACATCTGATTGAGTAATTTCACAGACAAGAACATCATAAAGTAATCAGTTCCTTCTGACTTTCCGATAGCATGCAATGACACCGCACGCAATAAGGCGCAATACTTCCGTGGCATAGCTTTTTAGGGTTCCGTACCTAAAAGGTACAAATGGGACCCTATTACTAAGCCTCCGCTGTCTGACTGTCTGTCTGTCACCAGGTTGTATCTCATAAACCGTGATATCTAGAAAGCTGAAATTTTCACGAATTATGTATTTCCAATGCCGCTATAACAACAAATACTACAAATGAAAAAAAATATTAAGGGCGGGTTTCATACAAAAAACGTTTTGTCGTGTTTTTTTGCTCAATATTACTAACGGTAACAGGTAGACGCTTAAAATTTTCACAGAATATATAGTTGTATATTACCTTGCAAAATAAATGAATTAAAACAAATTAAATAAAATAAAGTTAAAATTAAAGGGCTCCCATATCTCATACCACAACAAACGTAATTCTTAAGCAATTTTTACTCGATCATAATAAACAGGTAGAAACTTAAAAAATATTTAAGTATACATACAACAAACGTCATTTTCTTTTAAAGATGATGGTACGGAACCCTTCGTGTCCGAGTCCAACTCGCACTTGGCCAATTTTTCTTCTTATATCTTTTCTCAGTAGCCGATAGCCCAATGCCGATTTGTTGCCCGGATCATTAAAGTGCCCGTTTGTGGAGCAGTGGAGTCAGCAGTATAGCTCTACTACTAACGGCGCTTGTACACGGTAAGAAAATACGCCGGGCCTATGCAAGAATTCATGTCGTAACTAGAAAAGAACTGTGTACACTGCTCGCAGAGACGCACGAAAAAAATCTTGTCTGCGTAAGACACGACGACGCGGCGAACGTTGTTGCGGAGCGGTGGGGGGCGGAGTAGTAGGGTTCACACAGCCAGGTAAGTAGTGATCTGTGGGTAGTTTTTGTTGTGCGTTTGGTGTGGACGTGTGTTGCAGCGTAGAGTACAAAATGGCTGATGAGTAACTTATAACTTTAGTAGAGGGACAACAGGTATTGTGGGACAAAACTTTAGAGATATATAAAGATAAAAGACTCACATTCGACGCATGGAGAGAAATATTTATTATCTTATACAAAGACTTCGACGACATGACAAATATCAAAAAAAATTAATATCGTAAGTAGGTACTTACCATATAATTTTTTTTTGACATTGACAAAAAGTAATATGTTATAGGTATAACATAATACTTTTTATTAGAATTTTCAAAATTACTGATTATTATTATATAACAGAGTCTATAAATGATTCTATTTTTTTTGAAGAATACTAATGTGAATAAAAAAAAAGTGGTTTATTTTCTTATTCAAAAAAGATCCACATGATTTTTCTTTTTTTTTTACATTTTTATAAATAAACGAAAATGATTATCAGACTTGTTATTACTTGTGCGCCCTACGCCCGACTGACGAAAGCACGAAAAAAATCTTGTCGTGTACACGTTCCGATCTGTCTTGTCTGCGGAAGACACGAAAAGTTTTCGTGTGTAGAACAGACAAAATTCTTGTCGTTTACACGAAGAATTTGTCTTGTCTGCTGCAGACACGGTAAATTTTCTTAACGTGTACAAGCGCTCTTACTCTTACTCATAATCCTAGTTGCATCCACGCACTAGTGACCAGATTTTACCCAATCCTTTGCTCCTTCCTTCCTTCCTTGCCTCTTCTAACTATACAGTTTTTATCTATTTCGTAAGTCCCTACATATTTTAAAGGTAAAGGTATATAAAGAATACCTTTTAGCCCTAAAGTTATAAAAGTCTAATCGGTCGTGGACAGCGATAGTGTTTCTGCGATAACAACCGGTAGAAGCCAGTGATAAGTACCTACGCGATTAACAGCTGTTTACAAATTGCATATAGGTAATCTATACAAGTTGCAAAACCTTAAGATCATTGATGGCTCTACTATTAGTGCTTCGCTCCTTTATCTATAGCTGTTATACACAGTAGTAATATTCAATAGCTCTCTCATTTGCTTATCATAACACGTATATTACACATCGAAATTAAAAACATTTTACGCTATGATAAACAGAATTCATGCTAATAAAAATATATGTAGGTCGAATTACATTATAAATTTATTTAATTGATACTAAAATTTATTATACAATGGAATTTATTTACATACATAAAAAATAATATGTACAACAAGGGGAGGGTAAAATACAAAGTACATAATATTTACAAGACAGGTTTAGGCGTCGTAGAATTCCTCCGCATTATAAATATATTTGCTTGCCAGATAAAATATGAAATAACAATGGCAGAATTAGGTCTGGGTTTGTTGTGGCGAGCTTAAACTTTATATTTTCACTTTGTCTCGATAAAGCCGGATTATTTTATGATGATAAAAAGCATTCCAATTGATTACGAACTAGGTGCTTACTTTATTATTTGATTGTTGCCATAGACAATGGTGTGACAGGAATAGACGTTTGACATTGATGCGTATCGATTATTAAATAAGTAATCGATATGATCGACCTTTATAGGGTTGGTTTGGTTTAAAATATAATAATTAAAATGCAGCATTATATCAATAAGCTAATTCTTTTGTAGCAAAACAACTTTTAAATCAAATAAAAACGTCACAGCATCGTTTTAACGTTATATCGATTTCACATAAAATCGATTTAAAATGTGCAGCTCTGCTTTTGTCTTTGGCTGTGACAGGTAGATGCTACAGAATAGTTCTGCGTTTAGATGTCAATCTGACGTAATGCCTTTGATAATTCAAACGTACCCACATTGTTCATTCTTAACTGAGCATTAAACACCGATATCTTCTTTTTCCGGCTTTCCCGAGTGAAAATAGAATAATTTATAGACTCTGTTACTTACGCCGAATTTTTTTATATATTTTTTATTACTGAGCGCTTCAATTTAATTTCAGACATTTTGATGTATGGAGATCTGCCATTGTCCTTTATGCATTAATGAATAAATACATTTTAAAGGACAATGGCAGATCTCCATACATCGAAATGTCTGAAATTAAACTGAAGCGCACAGTAATAAAAAATATTTCATAAAATTCGGCGTAGGCAACAGAGTCTATAAATGATTCTATTTTCACTCGGGAAACCCGGAAAAACAAGATATCGGTGTTTTAGTTTTTAGTTAAGAATGAAGAATGTAGGTACGTTTGAATTATCAAATGAAATTATGTCACATTGACATCAAAACGCAGAAATATTCTGTAGCATCTAACTGTCACAGCCAAAGACAAAAGCAGAGCTGCACATTTTAAATCGATTTTATGTGAAATCGATACAACATTAAAACGATGCTGGGACGTTTTTATTTGATTTAAAAGTTGTTTTGCTTCAAAAATTATTAGCTTATTGATATAATGTTAATTAAAGATTAAATAACTGCATTTTAATAATTATATTTTAATAATCGATACGGATCAATAGCACTCACGTCTATTCCTGTCACATTATTGTCTATGGCAACAATCAAATAATAAAGTAGGTACCTAGTTCGTAATCAATTGGAATGCTTTTTATCATCATAAAATACTCCAGCTTTAACGAGACAAAGTGAAAATATTAAAAATCGTAGAATAAAAAAAACAATTTGTTTTGTTCATGTGAAGTTTAAGGTCGCCACAACAAACCCAGACCGAATTCTGCCATTGTTCTTTCGTGAAGTGTGTTTTTTATTCATACATTTTCAAATCTGTTATTGATCAGAAGAATGCCTGCATTAATTTTTATTGACTATAATACTTTAAAAATTTATTGAGCGTTTTGGTTACTTAAAAATACGCAGGTAGTAAGGCTTTCATCCCGGGTGTCTCGGTCTCGAAAATTTCGAGAGTCTTGACGATTTTGCGGTGTTTTCGAGACTCGAGACTGCTGCCTCCAGTTTTCGAGACTATCGAGACTTTTGAGACTTAAGTCAAATATATATATAATTACTAATATAATTTTTTAATAACCATTATTAAAAAACCTCGTGAATTACCGTGGTTGGCAAAAAAAAAAGACGTCCAGGCTAAAAAACCTTGGCGTGTAGTGGGAGTGCGGTGGTTCCGTTTCTCAAAAAAGGTGACAAAACCTTGCTGAAAACCTATAAACCCATTTCACTTCTGACCCACGTCTACAAGTTGTTCTCGAGAGTCCTAACTAACCGCCTCGCCAGAAAAGTCGATGATTTCCAGCCACCGGGACAAGCCGGGTTTTGAAAACGCTACAGCACCGTAGACCATATCCATACTCTTCGGCAGATTGTACAGAAGACCAACGAGTACAATCTGCCGCTGTGTATGGCTTTCGTGGACTACGAGAAAGCCTTCGCCTCCATTGAAACCAGCAGGTAAAACCAGCCCCATCGAGTTGCGAAGAGGGTGAGGCAGGGGGATGTAATATCGCCTAAGCTCTTCACCAACGCACTCGAAGACGTCTTAAAAACGCTGGACTAGACTGGACGGGGTATAAACATTAATGGCGAGTACATATCCCACCTTCGGTTTGCCGACGACATCGTCGTCAGATGTTGCACAGCCTAAATGGAGCCTCTCGACAGGTCGGTCTCGGCGCGAACTTGGATAAAAACAAGATTATGTTCAACGAACACATTGTGCCGGGACCGGTTTATGTCGACGAACCGATGCTCGAAGTTGTTCAAAAGTATGTCTACCTTGGGCAAGTAGTCCAGCTTGGTAGAAACAACTTCGAGAAAGAAATCGACCACAGGATCCAGTTGGGTTGGGCAGTGTTTGGCAAGCAACGTGGAGTTTTTTCGTCGACCGCAGTGCCTGAAGACCAAAGTCTTCAAACAATGCGTCATACCTGTCATGACGTACGGTGCCGAGACGTTGACACTCACAGTGGGACTAGTCCACAAACTAAAAGTCACGCTATGGAACGGGCTATGCTTGGCGTCTATTTGAAGGATAAAATCCGAAATGAAGTTATCCGACAAAGAACAAAATTACCGACATAGCTCACAGAATCAGTAAGCTCAAGTGGCAGTGGGCTGGCCATATCTGTAGAAGGACTGATGGCCGATGGAGCAAGCGTATCCTAGAGTGGAGACTACGCCTCGGCAAGCGTAAGGTAGGGCGATCCCCAGCTAGGTGGACCGACGACCTGAACAAGGTGGCTTTGACAGACTGCGATAGGCTGATTGATTGATTGATTAAACAAATGTATAAATATAACTAGTATTAACTTAACTGTCAAAGTGTTAATACCTGCCAACCCTATAAATACGCCAGAAAAATAGACAACCCAATGTTTACGTATAATATCAATATCATATAAAAATAGGAGAATTGGCACCCAGGGCTCGGCCGCCGCAGCTAATGAGCCAAGTCTTTCATTTGCGGCGACGTAATGCGCGCACTGGGCCCCTCAGGCCCCCACATAAAAAAAACATCTCCGCTACTTTAGACTTAGTGTTATTTACATCGCTCGAGAGCGCTGCGTGTCGCTGCCGGCACTACACCACTTATTACTTTATAAACCGCTGTTTATTCTAGCGATGTCGTCACAGGCATGGTTGCTGCTGGCTCTTTAGGTCACCAGCCACGATACAACAGCGGCCATGTGGCGGGCTCGACCACCTACAGCGTCAGCTCGCTGTTCTCACAACTTACTGTACACATGACCTCCATTTTCAGTCTACATGTTTAAAGTTTAATCTGTTTTAGTAATAAACAGAGTTTTATATCTTATAATTAGCACACTGTAGTGCCTAAACCTAGGTGCGAGGTCTCGAGAACTTGGAACGTCGACCCTATCTCAAATACTCTTCGTATGAACCAACTCTGCTTCAGAAAGACTGGAATAATAGTAGTTACATTGTTCACCGAGGGAGGAAAGGAACCGATTACTAGCGAGAGAGCAGTTTGTGGCCCGAAGGCGCAGCCTAGGGCCACAATACTCCCGAGGTAGGAATGGGAATTTCACCCGAGTGCTACACAGTGCTTTATACTACACCTGTGAGGAAGATTTAAAGACTTGTATTGTAGAAAGTATTTAATAATATGAAATAAAAAATTATTACAAAGAACCTTACTAACCTAATTAAAAGTACTTTTCAGCATGGAGTACATTGACCACATCGTGCTTGGCTTATATATAGTAGATTTTTCGAAAAAATAAGCTAATAAAACATTTTCTGAAAACGATTGCGCCTTGTTTTTCAATTTCCAAACCATAAATTGGTCATAAGTTTGGTTGTATTTTTTCTTCAATTTATCCGGTAGTAGGTTTAAAACAGCTGTTTCCGCAGATGCTTTTAAGTAAGGCGGCGTCATTTCAACATCATTTTCACTGCTAGAAGTCGACATTTTACTTTATTTTTAAAATAAAATCAAAACGTAAGACACCATGTAAGACACAATTTAGCTTAGAATTTGACTGATATTTCGCACTTCTTTTGTTTTTTTGTTCTTCACAAATGGATGTCAGTGGCACGCAGATTCCATATTTAAATTATATGAAAACTCCTTGGGCAGGCGCGCGCCATAGATAAGATAACACATGAGAAATGAAAATTCATACAACTTTCTCTCCCGCTCAAACACGTTAGAAATGGATTTTCATACATTTTTTCCTCCCGCTTATTCAGGTCAAGGAAAAGACTAACGTTCTCTTTTCATTTTCAGGGAATATTGACTACTGTTCCGATCAGGTGTAGTATAAATATTATTGTAACAAATTACCGTCCGGAATTAATCTATTTTATTAAACCTTGTTATGAAACCAAGGAAACACCGCACGCTCGCGCGGTATTTTTTACCATTAATAAGCAGTCAGCTTAATAAGTTTTATGACAGAGTGGATAGAAAGGAATTATGGAAGGTGCTATCTATGTATGGGGTGGACAATTTTATAATAAGAGCTCTGAAATCTCTGTATAGGGGTTCTAGAGCCTGTGTAAGGATTAACGGTGCCTATACAGAATGGTTTGATATCTCCAAAGGTGTCAGACAGGGTTGTGCAGCCTCGCCCTGGTTGTTCAATCTATTCATGGATAGCTGCATGAATGATATAAGAGAAAGTGAATGCGGGACCGATATGGTAGGATTGCGTGCTAAGTGCCTCTTGTACGCCGATGATCAAGTCATTCTTGCGTCCTCGGCGAAAGAGTTGCAGCAAATTAAATGCAAGAAAGACGAAAGTGATGGTGTTTGAGAAGGATGAAAGTGTGACTGAGTGTAATATTGCGATTGAAGATGAGCATGTAGAACAAGTTGAAGAATTTTTATATTTGGGTAGCATGTTTACAAGAGATGGAAGATGTGAAGGAGATATTGAAAGGAGAGTGACTGCGGGAAACTGTGTGAATGGAGCGCTGCACGCCTTTATGAACGGTCAGACTGTGCCGAAAGAGGCGCGACTGGCGGTTCATAATGGTGTACTTGTGTCCACGCTGATGTATGGTAGTGAGTGTTGGGTATGGCAGAAAAAGCATGAAAGCATAATTAACGCAGTTGAGATGCGATCACTGCGTAGTATGTGTGGGGTGAGACTGATTGATAGAATTCCGAATGCAGTAATACGAGAGCGATGTGGCCTGAAAGAAGATGTTGTGACAAGAATTGAGAAAGGAATGCTGAGATGGTTTGGACACGTGGAGCGACTGAGTGAAGAAAGAATGACGCACCAAATATATGAGGCAAACGTGTATGGGCAAGCCGGTCGCGGCCGACCTCGTAGGACATTCGTCGACCAAATTGGTGACGTTGGCACTTCGTCATGGTACTGTCCAGCTTAGCGTATATTGAAACTTTGTGAGATAAATGTTTACTATAGTTGAAAATCATCTGTTAGCTTAAAAAAAGCTTCGGTGCAACCTCTCGAAGGTTTATATAAGACTTGAAATAAGTAGTAGTCGTTTTATAAGTTAGGGCGACACCACGAGCAGTCATGTTCTCACTTCGCACCAGGAGGTAGGTCTCGGCAAAATCTGAGTGCTTTCTACATGAGAGATTCTCTGCTACGCTACGAGATTTTGTTTCCAAGCATTTTTTCTGAACTTGTCACCATTAATTTTCTTTTGTTTACAGTTTCAGTTACACAGCTCATTAATATTTGTCGCGGCGGATGCAAAAAGTGTGCTACCATCCAAAGGGTCGTAGATAACGAGGCCCGTTGACAAACCGCGAGTCCTCCCCATAAGACGCAACTTAATCAACACAGTAAAATAAAACTATAAGTACTTGAAACTCCGTCAACACGTGAAATCCTATATCTCTCAAATATTACGGAAAACGTTTTTCTTGTGTAACACTTAGTAGTACTTAGGGCGCACTGCGTGTGTCATTGGCTTTACAGACGCGGCGACGATATTATACTCCCGCGGAAAATATAAGAAGCTGTTGGATATATTGGTTGCCAAGTTGATATCCGGTAAAGTATATTTGTTTATGCGACGAGCGCTCCGTTTTAACTTTTGTGTTGCCTATACGTATATGTTTGTAGAATATTCATATAAAAGTGTAGGAGTTAAATTGTGAAATATGTAAGGAAAAGCTGCGACATTTGTCGCGCGCGACCGGCGGCGGCGGCACGCACCCTCGGCCGGCGAGTTCATCCTGCGAGCTGCCTGCTCCTGCTCTTATCTCTGTTATGAAACACACTCCATGTCGCGTAAACGTTGGTTTTGTTTTTTTGTAATGAATGAATAATATAATTATATAGCAGCGATAGCCGATTGGAAAGACCGACAGACTGCTACGCAGAGGGTCTCGCGTTCGAATCCATGGCACGTGCACCAATGACTTTTCGAAGATAAGTGCGAACTAAATTGTTAATTTTATTATCGCTTGCTCATCGGTGAAGCGAAACATCGTGAGGAAATCTGCATGTCTGAGAGTTTCAAATAATGTTCGCGAAGGACATGTGAAGTCTGCCAACCCGCACTTGGCCATCGTGGTGGACTATGGCCTTTCCCTTCTCATAGGGCGAAGAGGCCCGTGCCCAGCAGTGGGACAGTATACATGTATGCTGGCTGATTATTATTATTTTATAATTGATAACATACAAAACTCGCCCGTGTTGTAAGATATGCCCGATTGGTCAGAGTAGAGGGACAGTTTCTCAGGACAATGGCACACGGTGGCAGAAGATGCTTTTGTGGACAAGTGATTCCCGTCCTTAGTCCAGAGAATGTTACACAGCGTATCCACGGCATCACGTTTACTTCTTGTTTTGAAATGAATATGAAGGTTCATGTATTGTTATAATTTTTATTTTTTTTATTTATTTATTAATTACAACGGTTATACACCAATGACGGTAATTAATTAATTGGTTTCTTATGTACAAAATACATTATATTATCATTCATATTAAAATTACAGAAGTCGTATTAAAATTACATTCTATTAAATTACAAATAATAATTAGTTCATACAATATTATTCAGATACAATGTCTTTCACAAAATTTCAAACATAATATAATAATTTGGTTGAATCTATCTGTCAACACGTCACAATCGGGTAGGTCAAGAATTAGGGCATATAATCGATTTTAAACTTTCGCGATTTGTATACATCATACAATTTTACTAAAACGGGTCTTATACAAAAAATTGTTTGGAAGCAAACTACTTCCTATACCGTGGACAACATTACCTCCAGATCGACGGTGTGGCTATGGGTAGCCCAGTAGCACCGGTAATGGCCAACATCTGGATGGAGTACTTCGAGAAATCCATAGACATGCAGGCATCAAATGTAAAGCTATGGAAGAGGTGTACGATGTATTCTGTATAATGAAGGGCGACAAGCAAGACGTAGAACCGTTCGCAAAAAGCTTAAACTCCATACACCCTAATATTAGATTTACATTTGAAATGGAGGCAGACGGGTCGTTACCCTTTCTCGACGTAAAGTGACAGTGAGGGAAAACGGTACCTTGGGACACACTGTTTATAGAAAACCGACACACACCGATAGGTATCTCAACGCATACTCGCATCATCACCCGTGACACTTGGAATCCGTAGTGACTTCATTAGTAAACAGAGCGTATGACCTCTGTGACCCTGAACATTTGAACAGTGAGCTGTCACATGTTCGGGAGGTACTTAGGTGCAACTGATTCAACAAGAAGATACCACGTCTGAAGAGGAAGGACCGTAGACCGGAAGTAAGCAGAGTACCGGCTTACATGCCTTACATAAAGGGAGTGACGGACAAAGTTGGAACAGTACTACAGAAATACTCCATAAAGACTGTATACAGTCCGCTCTCCAAGGTAGCGCACAATCTGCGCACCCCGAAGGATGTTATTCCTCTACAAACACCTGGTGTCTACAAGGTTGACTGCAGTTGTGGTAGTTCCTATATCGAACAGACCAAACGAACCATCGCTGAAATGGTCAAGGAACATATCGCAGCTGTAAAAAACCGGCAAATTAACAAGCCTGCCATAGCTGAGCATTTGTCGGAGTCTGGAGCAAACCACTGGATCGAATTACATCAACCAAAGGTCTTATCTACCGATCGTCACTATTACTCCAGGATAGTACGTGAAGCGATTGAAATAAAAAAGCATAAAAATTTCAACCGGGAGGATGGATACAGACTGTCTGCAACTTGGAATCCGGTAATCAACAAATGTAAACCCCGCCGCAGTAACACAGCTCATCAGTGTGTAGACGTCATAAGTGTTGTGTGTCAACGTACCAACAGTTCGGATAAAAATAAAAGTAAAAAACAAGTGAGGGTAGCTGCCGAAACCCGCGCTTCACAAGGACGACGCTGAGATGACATCAGTCCTGCCGCGACCAAGGCTGTTGTAAGACGGCCGAAACGTCGGTAAAACATAGGTATTTATACCTTAAATTAATTAAATATCGCGAATAAGACCCGTTTACTATACATATAATCTTACTAAAACGGGTCGTTTTAGTAAGATTATATAGTACATATAAGTTTCAATCTTCACAATTGTGCACGCAATTTCACTGACTGCCAGCATCCCGCAGTCTTGAATTGTTTGGGTTTTGCCACCATCCCGACGCGGCATAGCACAGGATACTATGACGTACCGTTCTGAGTCATGTCCCGCCGTGCCGCCTGCGCGTGCAACGCTCGTGGGTATGTTATAAAGTGATTGCAAAAGGTATGAGTGTAATAAACCGTGTGACATGTAACAAATAACACACATTATACATTCGGGGGGTCGTGTATATAATACGTGTTTTAACGTTTATCTGAGGACGGCGGCGATGGTTGGCAATCGCGACACGTACGCGTATGATATTGTCGTGGCCGCGTACGCGTTTGATATTGTCGTGGCCGCGAGTAATACCTTGCGCCTCAACCCTCTCCCTTAGGCCGGGACCTTTTTTTTTAATATGACGTTGTTCCCTTCGCAACGTCATATTATTACACCTCATTAAGTTCCAACGACTCACACTTTTCCCTTCGCTTTTAGACTATTTCATTCAAGGAAATGAAAAAACAACTGTTTTCATTTCCTTGATTTGATTCCTTGCCAGTAATAGTGTAACTTATTTGTATAGTTCAAGTTTATTTTGAAACACAGGCGTAATTTCAGTCAGGCCTGATATTATGTAGGTAGTGTACAGTATCTACACAGTGATAAGATTGTCGCCATTTCCAATAAAAAAATGTCCCACCATATCAAGTAATATTTGCAACCTTAGGTCCTTATCGTGTTACCCTTGATTATTGTAAATTCAATATCAATAAAAATAATGTCTTCCTCCACGACACATGGCTAATAAAAGAAGCAACGACACTTATATGTTATGTACATTAGTAGTGACGTTTATTTCCTCGTACCTGTTCCAAAAATACAATGTAATACACTCAAGTGTTCAATAATTCCCTCCGGAGGCTGACACTTCAGATTTGGGACGCACTCGCTCCGACAGGCACATTGTATATTTACTTCTTTCCCGGACCTTTTAAATGTTATCTCTAATCTCAGACAATTAACCTCACGGCACGTCAGACTAATTACTGTGATGTGCTTATGTCAATATTCAACTAAGCGTAGTCGGCACTAATGCCAATAAATGGAACAATTTACCTGAAGAGTTTCTAGGGGAAAGCATTCGGAAGACGACGACACGACACAACATGACGCAGATACGACGGCGTGGCGATAGTGTGGCGGCGGCGTGCTCGCCTCGCTATCACTTGGCGCACATTCACTCTCTATCACTCATTCACTCCACTCTGACGCTTTTATTACCGTCAATTCAACCATTCTGAAATCCCATTTAATATTGGATTCGATCAGATGATTGAGAACCTTTCTCCTTTAGTCGACGAGTATCCGACGCTTGTGCACTTTTATTCGAACAAATAGTTCAACAACTCCTACGTAAGTGCTATATAATGTACACTAGAGTTACGTGTAGGTAACTAAGTAAAAAAAATTGGTTGCCTGTAAAGTCGGTATACGGGCGAAAGTTTTACGTGACAACGACTTTGAGTGGTAAAATAATTTTAATGTGAATATTCATTCGTATAGTAGGAAGAAGGATGAAAGACGCGTGCCTTTCACTTTTTATGTCTGTCTCTCTCGCTCTTAGGCGGGACGCGTGCCTCTCACTCGCTCTCATTGTGAGCGCATAACGTGAGCGGAGCGTAACGCAGTTTCTTGAAGTGTCACCCGGCAAACCAATTTATAAGACGTTGTCACGTCAACAATATTAGTAACCGAACGGTGTATGAACGTACACGGTGCAGACGTATGTACCTATTTAAGTAGTTCAAGTCGAGTTGTGAAGTGTGAATCCCTAAACTTTACACAATGTCCCGTAATGTATGTAGTTTTGATGACGAGTACTTACAAGTCACAGTACGACGCTCGATACTTGTGTGTCTAGCTGCGTACAAAGTACACATGGTAGTGACACTTAACGTTATAAACTGAACTGACTGGAACTGATCCGATTTACATCGGATTGAAGGCAAATCTCACTTAATGCAACACCAGCTAATCACTTATACGTGGCACGCGCCCCGGGGAGCGCTAGGCGCGCGAGGCAGACGAGGCGGGGAGGCGACACAATACGTAACTAAAAGTATTAGCGCCCGAGCTCGCTCACAACAACATTAATCCATTTAGCTTTCTAGACCGAATCTAGCGTTTGAAACGAAAGCATCATAAATTTTATGAAACTGAGTTAAATCACAGATCCCTTAGCCTCCTAGTGACAGGGGAAAACTATAAACAAAGGCCATTAAATCAGTTCAGTGAGGAGAGCACTCGGCGCGGTGGGCTTTCGGCCGCGGGGAAAAATAAATCAAAACTTTCAACGCAGACCTGCCGGCTAATTAATTCCGAATGAAACGTCCGTACGATGACTCACTCTGTTTCATAGTTCCTTAAAAGCTGGTGGCCCACATCCTTCAACACATTTTTCTGGAAAGTACTTTCTATTGAACCGTAGAGTAGTTGGGTCGGTATAGGGCGAGCAGCCTTGCCGCGCTGTGGCGACAAATCACGCGGAGTGTCGCTTAGGCACGCGACACATCACTTGTCGCGTCACGTCGGCAGGCGCCGCTCGTGTCCACTGTGACCTGCAGCGCGTCACCCCGCGCCTCACGCGCCGCAGCGCTCGTGAGTAACTCTCACGAAAGCCTCCAGGAGCCACGACGCCTCCACCTTACACGATCTTGTCAAACTAACTAATGTTTACTATATTATAAGCCCAAATCCCGGACAGCTACAATCTTATTTTCTCGCCGCTCAAACGGAAAACTTGCTTTAGAAGTGTCGTTTTTATTACACGTTTTGTTGGCTGTATTGTTAGAATGATTGGGGTGTCGTATTATCGAAGGGTCGGGCTCGGCGAGCGTTTGACTATTCTTTTAGGTGTAATGCGCTAGTTTACACCGACCTGGTTACGCTATAAGTGGTCTACTCCACGGCACTGTTTCACTATGCTTTTGCCTCGGTGCGCTCCTTCATAAAAGGTATTACTAAAGCGGAACGTTCTACCAACGGAACGCTCTGGGATGATCTTGCATCGAATATGGAACCATAAAATTAACGTTCATAGGCAGTACGGTATCAGGCCAGTTGGCGTGAGGAAAACAGTCCAACACCAAACGTCCAATTTAGAAGCGCACTTTTAGTATACAGTACATATATCTTGGATATACTCGTACATAGATTCATTTAATGAATAAGATTGCATTAATACAAGCGCGAGTTATTTCGTTGTATCGAGCCACTTAACCGGTTCAGTTTACCGGCATACGATCGCTTAATATGAGAATAACCTCATATTAAGGTGTTCGAGCTATGTTTACGTCACTCACACGTCGAAACTGACATTTCTACCCTCTTAAGAGTGCACTGTTGTTGTCTCTTTCACTCATGACGCAGCGCCCGGCGTGCTGCGCACGCGCCGTGCTCTACAGTACGCTTGTGAATCTCGTTCAACTCATACGTATAAAATTGTTTTTCCGTAAGTAACTATTCTATTCCTATTATACTAAATACTGCTCGGCGCCCTAGAGCCCAGCGACGTCTTGTATGCCAACTAGCACCTAAAAGCATAATCGCTTTCTCTGCTGGATCGAGACGGCATGTCGCGTCGTGTGACGACTGGTTAAGACGACACGACGTCGACTACCCTCATGTGAGACGACATCGATAGTCGCCCGTCGTCTGAGTATGACGACGTCATCCGTCGCCTGTTTAATAAGGCAATGTCGTATGTTTTGTGTACAAGACGACGTCAACGTAGTCTGTCAGCTAAGCTAAACGATGATGTCTTCTATTAACTTTAGCGAGACTACGTTGTATTGACGACCTTAACTTGACCATTGCCTCTTGTTGCATAAAAATGTTGCCTTTCATTGCAGATCATGTCTAAAATAACAACAATGGGAGAATTAGCAGCTCGACCCTGCCCAACTGGGGAAGAGGAGGTTTTTGCTTCTGTCATCAGAACAATTGATGAACACTTTCCTGAAGAATGGCGATCATGGGAGGTTTATGATTATAATTATCATGACCTATTTGGAACAGAAGGTTCTTCTAAAATTGAAGGTAAACTACGGTTAGCTATTCCAACGGCTGACCTAGGCCGAGCTTTTGCACCAGACAGTAGGTCCTTATCGGAAAGGAAGTACAGAAGCATAAGGCCGAAGGTCTTGTGCTGGCCTTTGGGACGAGCTTTAGTATATTCTCCTCATTACATTATGGAGAAAATTCATGGCTCGGGCAAATATTATTTTACCTTTGTAGAAACAGTCCGTGCAATAAGAGGTAAACTTACAAATCGCAGTAGCGCTTCATCGGATCTACATACCTTTCAACAGGATCAAAGTATATCGGCCAGTCCTGTGCTGAGTAATAGAGAAACTCTCAAATGTTCCACAATGAGAAAAAGACCTCACAAATCGGTGAAAGAAACGGAGAGCGCCCCAAGGAAACAACCGTCTCCGCCTCAAGGTCAGGGTAGCAGTGAACACTTATTATTAACCGTTTTGAATCAACAAATGGAAATGTTTAATCGTTTTATTGATACCCAGAACAAACAAAACGACAATACTGAGAAAATCTTGTCAAATACTATGAAAAATACCACAAATAAGCCTCTTGACCTAAACGAATCCTTTGACGCTTTGCCGGACAGTACACAATCGGATGACGAAAACCAAACCTCGCAATATAGTGAACCAACGCGAGCCCCCTCAACGGATAATCACTACTCAAGAGAATGTGAACTACGAGCCAAGATATATATCCGAAGCCCAGAGGCTGCTCGGAAGAAAACAACACATTTGATTTCACTCCAGTCACAACCGTGGCGGATCCTAAGATCGCTAAAGCTGATCCGCACTATCTAAAGGAGGGGGTAGAATGCCAACGTTTTGGCCAAGAAGGGTGGCGTGACGTCAGCTATGCTGATACCCAGAAAGAATTTCAAGCATCCCCGGCATTCTGCGCCTTAAAAGTTAATAATCTTCTATAGAAATCAGCTGCTGTCCTGGAAAATTCGACATGACTCTAGGAGCGATCACACATGGACTTCTTCAACAAAGGAAAATATTTCAAGACTTGCTAGATCACTTCCCTCAAGATATGAAAAAGAAAATTGGTAGTGATTTTCTTAACGCAGATTCGAAGTTTAAGAAAAATCTGATGCACTGATGCAGTATGTTTGTGGTCGACGTGCAGAGGTGATAGAACAAAGAAGAAGTACATACAAGGTGCAAAATAAGGCATTCAATGAGATTCTTCATAGTAATCCTCCATCGGAGACACATTTTTTTCTGACGAAGCATTGTCTAAATCAGTTAAAAAATGTTGTAATGATGATGTTAGACAGTTTTTTCCTTAACAAGCAAAACCAGTCTGAATCACGGGTTGGTGAAAAGTTCAAAGAAACACAAGGTTCATCTAGAACGCTCGAACCGCTAGCGAAATACCCCGTTATAGTAGAACCAAACAGCACAATCATAATAAAACCCAGTCACAACAATAACCACAACAATCAAACCAACGTAGAAAAATTGGAGTTAGCAAGAAAAAGTGACTCGTTCAAGGCAGGGCGCTTGAAACATTATGCTCAACATTGGGCAACAGCGCCAGATATAATACAAAAATTTATGCAAGGATACAGAATGCCATCAGGTCAAAACCACCCATCAGAAAATAAAATTCTCTTTCAAGAACATTTTACAATTCCATACCAAAGTATCGCCAGAAATGTCAAAACAGATTCAAATTGTCCTAGAACCAGAAGCTATTCAAGGAAGCCCGTATCAAAGTGGATTTCTATCAGATATGTTCCTGCGAAAGAAGACAGATGGTTCCTTTCGACCAATATTCAATCTCAAAGGTTTGAACCAATACGTCCTAACACAAAATTTCGACTTCTCAGTCATTTAAAGATCCCAACACTCCTTAACAATTACAGTTATATGATGAAACTCGATATGTCTCAGGCCTATTTCCATCTGCCGATAACACAAAGTCATCGCCGCTTTTTGTCACTCAGTTATTAAGGAAAAAAATATTAAATGACTTGCTTACCGTTTGGGCTCGGCGAGCGCGCCGGCAGCTTTCGCCAAAATTACCAACTGGATTGCGCACACCTTAAGAGTATTGGGAGACATAAGAGTATTAGTCTACCTAGATGATATTTTTTTGATACACGAAGACCAAAATGTCCTACAAAATCAGACCAAATATGTCATCTCATACTTGCAGAAATTAGGCTGGCAAATAAATCCAAAGAAGTCCTCCTCGATTGCCACAAAAAAATTTGAATACCTCGGAGTCACGTGGGACAACAAATCAAATCAAAAATGTCTATCAGGAAACAAAATTTACCACCTTATGAATCACCTGGAGACTGTAATAAAAAGAAACCGTTGGAGTTGGCACGGCGCAAAAGTTATATTAGGGAAACTGAACTTCGCGTGTCGTTCGTAGTTCCTCTACGTCGCCTGCACAGTCGCATTCTCCAGAGGGAGTCGAATCATTTATTTGCCTACGAAGCAACCACATCGACGCTTCGAAATACCACCTCACACTATGGACGAACTCGGGCGGAAATCGAACATCCGTCAAAATTCACCCATACACATACCAGAGCCGGACCGTGCAGCGGACAAAGGTTAGGTTGCTGATAACAGCACCCTAATCTTTGTCCGCTGCATCTGTTCGTCGTTTATTAAAACGACAAGAAAATATGGGGAACTTGGACGGAGGTACAAAAGAAATGGCACAGCAATCAAAAAGAACTGTACACATTATTCGAAGTACTAACGCGAGTCCGGTCAATTTTGAAAGGCAAAACAGTCATGCTACAAACCGACAATCGACCGTCTGTATACATAACGAAACAAGGGGGTACGAAATCCTTGAGGCTTCTAGAAACTGCAATGAAAATTTTAGAATTTTGCTAATCCCAACATTGTCACCTAATAGCTCGTTACATACTGGGAATATACAATGGGCTCGCAGACAGCCTGTCCAGGGAAAAAGGTCTCCCAGAATGGCATCTCTAATCAAGAGCAGTATCAATAATATCTCAGAAACTGGGCACTCCAGAGGTCGACCTATTTGCATCCGTGAGATCTGCTGTTGTACCAACATATTTCAGCGAGGATGCAAAGGACACTCACAGTTTATTCACAGACGCATTCAGCAGGACATGGCAGTTCAAGCTGGGATGGGTTTTTCCCCCTCCGTCTCTAATTCCTTGGGTAAGTAATTCATCATCTGAACAAATCAGAAGGAACATATCTAATAGTGAGCCCCAGATGGGACAAGGCATTCTGGGCAGCCGACTTAAGGAAAATGGCAATATGCTCACCACTTCCAATAACCGACCTGAAAACGAATCTAATAGATCTTCGAACAAATCTTCCACCTCAGAACATAGAGGACCTAAATTTATTGGTCTGGAAGGTACGAGCTAGAGCAAACAGTTGCACAACTGGTCTGGTACAGACATAATCCTCCTAGAGACATGTTGGAGGAAATCTACTATGAAGACATACAAATCTGTTTGGTGTCGGTGGCAGACATAGGCTCGCATCAATAATATAGCTGTAGATAACCCGAACCCATCAGACTTAGCAAAGTATCTTTGTTACCTTCCCAACAGCGAAAGACTAGCACCTCGCACTATAGCATTACACAAGTCGGTAGTAGCAACTTTAGCAGGAACCTATACCTTGGAAGATAAATAACCTCTTAATTTTTCTTAAGGAATACGCAATACATGAAGACAGTCTCTTCCAAATCTATAGACACACCTGTGTCCTTCTCCTATTAGCCTCAGGACGAAGAGTACACGACCATACCCGATTGAGCATAAATCAAGGTTCTTTCGTAGATAATGGGGATGAGATAATTTTATGGCCTCAGTTCGGTTCCAAAACCGATTCTGGTACGTACAGGCAATCCGCATGGGTGTTTAAAAGTAATGCAAGAGAAGCTCGTCTTAATACAGTTCTGTGAATCAGAAAATCCATTTCAGCCTCCAATGAACGGCGAAAGGGAAAATACCTTAAGAGTTTATTCATAACAACAAGAGGATCAGTCAAAAAAGCATCACGTTCCGTGATCTCAGGATGCATTCGAACTCTTTTTCGAGAAGCTGAAATTTCTGCGTCGGCAGGCAGTTTTAGGGCTGCGGTCGCAACAGAAAACTGGACTAACAACAAATACGACATTGATGATATCCTTAAAAGAGGAAACTGGAGATCAAGAAATACATTTCTAAATCATCACTTCAGGGAGAAGCCCGCTAATAATTGCAACCCAGCGACTTAGGTCTTGAGTGATGATTTTTCCACTTTATAAGTCTGATTACTTTGCGTAAAATTTAATTAAGAAAACCTAATATTTGTTATAATATTTCTGTTCACTATACTATTTTTTTAAAGATATTAAAATTGTTTAATAAGTATTTTCTACTACTTTATTTAAACAACATTCCTCTCACAGTACGCAATAGCAGCGCCGGCAGAATGTAAACACGTCTCAAGTGGTTCAAGCGTTAGGCTCAAACACCTAAATAGAACCTTTTTCCCACCGAAGGGTAGAAAACGAATATTTAGGTTTAAGCCGTAGCTTGAACCACACTTTCAGGTTCCTTGCCGGCTCCTTAAAGGTACTGAAGAGCACGGCGCGTGCACCGCTCGCCGGGCGCTGCGTCATGAGTGAAAAAGACAACAACAGTGCACTCTTAAGAGGGTAGAAATGACAGTTTTGACGTGTGAGTGACGTAAACATAGAAGCGTAATCTCTCAAGTGGTTCAAGCTACGGCTGAAACCAAAATATTCGTTTTCTATCCTTCGGGGGGAAAACCGTTCTATTTAAAATTCTTTCTTCCTTCCTAATGAAATTTAATGTCCATCCCAAATACGTTCTTTAATTAATATTGACGGTTGTTTGATACGCCATTACAAATATGTTTTAAATATACCTAGTCATAGACCATAGGAGTTTTGGCCACTTTTGGCGCCACTGTGCCACTATTTACATCGCGTCCACGTTAATTTGAGTGTTAAAAATAGTAAAAATTATTAAAAGTATTGTTACTGTCCTGAATATTGTGTATAAAACTGAACTACATATGAACAAGGTGAAGTACAAAGTGATTAGTGCGTAAAATTTTAAATATTCCAAAAAACAAAAAATAACGACAACAATTCATATATTAATTAAGTGATATTAAAAATTGTGCCTTAAAATAAAGAAAAATACAAAGTGCGTGGTAAATCTAGAACACCTTAAGCTATATAACGAACGTCACGGCTTAAAAACAGTGAAATAAGCTATAACTTTTCTGATATTATAGATCAATAATGTCAAATCATCCTATTCAGTTTAGTGAATACAGCACCATCTATTAGAACATGTGTTAACTACCTACAACATCTCTGAATAACACAACTGTGCTAGATATTACTATTACATCTCTGAATAACACAACTAATGACATCTAGCGAATGAAGTTCAAAGTACAGGACGCTTAAAGGACTTCATAATTTGACATCTCTTATCAACGTGATCGTAGCCGAGTGGTGGACACCTCCGATTCAGAATCATTAGTGTGCCGGTTCGAATCCAGTACAGGCGAACACTTTTTGGGAATATAAACATTTCATTTAACATTTATTTAAACATGGATGACTACGAGAACATCAATACACAACAGCGACGAAGACTTACTTTCAATGTCAGCGAATTTGACATGGACGTATCATACCTAAGTCCGACAGATATGTCACAACTATCTCCAAACCAACAACTGTCCAAGAGTATAGACGGTACTTTAGTCGACACTACAAGGTACTCCGAAATGCAAGACAGATTATCAACATTAACTCAAGAGCTCGCCACTACACAGGGCGAATTAGAAAACATAATATTAGAAAATAACGATTTACGAACGCAAAATAAAAATCTGATGACACAAATCTCCGCTCTAAAGACGCTATGCCACTCCACGACGACGCCTAATAAGCCAAACAGTACGACAAAGATATCAAGACGTCTTGTGTTACCCCAAAACAGCGAAAAGCAAAATTTATCCCTTACCCGTTCATCACCAACCTCGACACCTAATACTCAAAATGATCACAAGTATACATTTGCAAATTTACATAAAAATATAAACAAATTGGAGAAACAGTTATATGAAACACGCAAGGAAATAACGAGCCTAACAAAACAAATTGAAATACTACAAGTGAAACTGACAACGCCAAAGAAAATAAGTACTACACTTACCCAGAAATTGCAGATAACACCTACGTATGAAATTAAAAAGAAAGAAAAACCTGCAGATTACAGAAAAATAGTTATCCTCGGAGCTCAACAATGCGTAGGCCTTGCTTCAGCTCTCCTATACTCAAGACAACGAACGCAATATGAGAAGTATACGATTATAAGCGAAACAAAGCCGAATGCGTTGAGCAGAGATATAGCAAAAAACTTTCGAAGTATAAATCTAGCAACCAATGACAAGCTTGTAATATCTCTTGGTGAAAATGACTACAACCAAAAATCAGTGTTTGCACAAATTCAAAATATTGTAAAGTATTTCAGCAGCAACAAAATTATTGTACTAAACGTAACTAAAAACATTTATCTAGATGTAAACAAGCTAAATAATTCCTTAATGAAAATATGTAAAGAATACAAAAATTGTTCCTATATAAATTGTAATAATCTTAAACTTAATGACATTTGTAAAACTATTAATTATGTTATTGACTGTAATGACTACGATAGCAAGTTTTTAAACTTTTCCGAAACTAAGAGGAGTAGAAAAAATCTAAGCCAACAAAAAAATACCTTAAATTTGAATTGCACCTGTATACCTAAAAAGGGTACAATACCTTATTATTTTAAATCTCAGATTGTAGAAATGTCAGCGAATACTAAAAATAAAACAGTAATAAAGCCCTTACTGCAAAAAATAGGTACTATACCATACTATTTCCCTGTAATAAAAAAATGTCAAAGTAGCCAAACATCTCAGGACAACAATCTTTTTCGTGTATAGTAACTTACGCATTCTACATCAAAACATAAATGGATTGCTGGTTAATGAAACACCAGCTAATCACTTATACGTGGCGCGCGCCCCGGGGAGCGTGAGGCGCGCGAGGCAGACGAGGCGGGGAGGCGACACAATACGTAACTAAAAGTATTAGCGCCCGAGCTCGCTCACAACAACATTAATCCATTTAGCTTTCTAGAACAAATCTGCGTTTGAAACGAAAGCATCATAAATTGTATGAAACTGAGTTAAATCACAGATCCCTTAGCCTCCGAGTGAAAGGGGAAAACTATAAACAAAGAGCATTAAATCAGTTCAGTGAGGAGCGCACTCGACGCGGTGGGCTGTCGGTCGTTCGGAAAAAAAATCTAAATGTTCACCGCAGACCTGCCGAATAATTAGTTCCGAATGAAACGTCCAGATGATTCACTCTGTTTCAGAGTTCCTTAAAAGTTGGTCATCATCCCTGAACAAATTTTTTGCAAGTACTTTCCGTTGAACCTTCAATGGTTCAACGGAAAGTACTTGCAAAAAAATATGTTTGGCTCGGTATAGTGCGCGCAGCCGTGCTGCGCTAAGGCGACAAATCATTTGGAGTAGAGCGACACGCGACACATCACTTGTTGCGTCACGCCGGCAGGCGCCGCTCGTGTCCACTGTGACCTGCAGCGCGTCACCCCGCGCCTCACGCGCCGCAGCGCTCGTGAGTAACTCTCACGAAAGCCTCCAGGAGCCGCGACGCCTCCACCGAACACGATCTTGTCAAACTAACAAATGTTTACTGTATTATAAGCACAAATCCGGGACAAATACAATCTTACTTTCTCGCCGCTCAGACGGATAAACTTACTTTATAAGTGTCGTTTTAGTTTAGGTGGCTGTATTGTTCAAATGATTGGGGTGTCTGTTTCGTAATATCGAAGGGTAGCGCTCGGCGATCGTTTCACTATTCTTTTAGATTTAATGCACGAGTTTACACCAACCCGGTTATTCTATAAGTGGTCTACTCCACGGCACTGTTTCACTATGATTTTTCCTCGGTGGAGTCCTTATTAAAAAGTTTTATTAAAGCAGTAAGTTCTGCCAACGGAACGCTCTGAGACGATCTTGCATCAAGTACGGAACCACATTAACGTCTTTACGCAGTACGATATCAGGGCCAGTTGGCGTGCGGAAAATAGTCCAATACCAAATTTCCAATTTAGAAGCGCACTTATTACATACTAGTCGACGCCAGCAGCTACGTCTGCATTTTTTTTAAATTTACCCATTTTTGCCGATCCCGTCGGAATTTCGGGAAATCCCTTCTTAGTGCACCCTTACGGTCCCCAAGGAACACACATGCCAAATTTCAGCTTCCTGCGCCCAATAGTTTCGGCTGTAGCGTGTCTGTCAGTCAGTCAGTAACGCAAGGATTTTATATATTAAGATATCTTTGATATAGATTCAATAAATGAATACGCTTATAGTAGGTGAGCTGGCGGCTGCATTAGTACAGGTGCGAGTTATTTTACTCCACGTAGCAACGGCTAGCGAGCCACGTAACCGGTTCAGTTTACTCACAATTAAATTAACAACTATGTTATTTCATTGATACCTACTGAAAGTTGTTAATTACGCCGTTATAAGTTATGTCACAAATATAGTCATCGACCGAAAGTTGCAAAAATCCGCTCTTAATAAGTAACCGTATAGCGGGAAAAATATTTTATATTACCTCTTATATTTATAGACTAAAACAATTCAGGCCAAAATTTCAGAGTTTCACTCCAACTCTCAGAGCGCTATTGTTAAGACTAAGTACTCTTACACTCGAGATCAGCAACTTGCTTTTAGACATTCATGTGACGTACACATTAACACATTTTTACTCTGTTGTGTATGTATATCTTTGATCCGTTTTTTGTCCTTGTAGTGTATGTATGTATGGCAAAAATAAAACTTTGTTTCATTTCATTATTTCATTTCATTATTTCATTTCATTCATTTCACATTTGCACTACAAAGCGTGCGCTCGTAGCGGATCCACCGAGTAGTGGAAGGTCGCGTAGCGTGCCACATGTTTACTAAACTTTGACTCATCGACTATACGATACACGCGGTCGTAGCTTGCAAGTACTATGTGCGTAGCACGTGTCTCCACGTTTGTAGCACCTGACTGACTTCACGTGTGTTCGTAGCGACCAACGACAACCCAGCCTACTAGACGGCAGACGTAATTTGAACACTTTCTAACAAGACGTAAGACTTATTACGTCTTATATAAGACCAATTGACAACAACATCATAGACACACCAGCTCATATACCTATGAAAAATTCAATGTAGTTACTAAGTTTTTAAATTGTATGGAATCAAGACGAATAAAAGAGTGGCTTGGAGTTTCTTGCCTGATTCTTCTCAAGAGGCTCTACTTTCTGAACAGGCATTTTTTTTTCAATGCTCAACTATGTCAATATGCATTTAAAGTTACTTTTTAATTTTTTTATTTGTATGACTTTCTGACGTGTCCAAAAAATTTAAACATTTTGATGTCTAGTAGGCTGGGTTGTCGTTGGTAGGGACATACCTCACATGTGACTGGTAATTAATAAGTGCGGTTATTTTTGCATAACGTCGTACTCTAGACTTATTTTGAGACGCAAATTATGCATAGTTCGTTTATTACAACTGCATATTTTCTAAGGAACATGGTGCATATGACATTTCATGTGCAGTAACGATGAGAATATAATATGTGTTCGCGTGACAACGCTCTCATTGTTAACCCGGTCTGAGCCGGGATTATCTAAAGTGCAGTGAGATCAGACACCGACGGGATAATAAGGATAAGATGCACCGAGCGACGTTGGCATGATTGCAGAGCGCGCGTCGCTTGCATACGTAATGCGCCGCCGACGCGCGATCACACGGAGACACTCAGCGCGTTTAGCGCACGACCACACGGGGACACTCGGTGCGTTTAGCGCACGACCACTCGTCACGAGTGTACAGTGTGTACACTCTCGCGAGTGTACCGCCACACGCTCGTTGTGTACGTTAAGTACAATAAATACATCCTTGGCAGGGGCCGTTACGTGTGCGCCGTATTTTCTGAAACGTCTGTCAAGGTAGAAATTACAGCCGCCTCGAGGGACTCGGCCGAACTAATAAATGTGGAGCGAGTGTGTTATATCAGCAGACGGCGCCTCCCTCCTCCCTCCTCTACCACTACTAACAACTAAACTTGAAAGTTTTGTTTATTAAAGTAACATTGAAGATGCTAATATTGGTTAGTGCGGCGGTGGGTCGAGGCGGCGGTACAACTCGTCACATTAACATAAAGGCGTGCGGCACCGCGGGGCGTGTTATGCTCACTATAGTTGTATCGTTGACAACAAGTTAGTAAGTTTCAGGATCGATGGCGAGCGCAACTTTTAAGACGTCATCGTAACTAGGCCGGTGACTGGACGCTTTTATGACGCAGAGACGACCACTTTCGGGCCCGCCCGCCCTAACACCGACGAGGATTTTTATTCCACCGACTAATTTAATTAAAGTATCCAAGAATGTGTGTTTAACTGCAGCCATCGATCGTTCGGGATCACTCGGCTCTGACCGTTAGTGAAGCACAACTCTCGTTAGCACCGACCATTAGAGAAGTGACACACTCACAGTAACACTACTGCTACTGTACTGGCTCTAAATACCTGTACATATGTGACATAAGCATGTAACTAACGATAGTTACATTTCGCGGTAAACCACCGACACTATTGATATAGAAATGTCAAACGTTTATATAACCGCTATTGATATAATTATACATGATTATATTTATATCGACATATATGCTGACAAACAACATTTGAGATATATATTATATATGTATATGTATTAGTTAATCTGATAGTGAATTTAATAATGCAAATACTGTAAAAATCATATAAAAATGTATCGCGACATCATTTTAACGTAATAATAAACGAAATATCTATATGTTATTTGGATCGACCTCTTACATCGAAACGTTAGCACTTTTTATTGTTTTTTACTTACGAGAACGTTCTACTACTACGAAATATCTACTGATAGTGTCACCTAATCCTTTTACTCGTATTTTTGTGTCAAAAAGCACAAAAGGAATAATGTTCGTACAACAAGAAGTTAACAGAAACAAAGCTCACTTAGACTCACAGCTATCTACAAAGCGGATATTTCAAGTGAGCGACCGAACGTCCCGCCGGTCGACGCGCTTTGCACACAATGTACTAACCTGCGATGGAATTTTCTAGCGAAGTTGACTTTTCAACTAAACTAAAAGTTACAGATAGTGCGCAATACATCCCCTGAAGTACAGCCACAGCGTGTCCGTGGGAGAACGTGCACGAATTGTGTTGACGTCACAGAGTCACCTCGCGCCGTGATACATGGACGCTCACATGAACACTATAGCTGAATGCCTACCAAGCGAACTGATAAGTTCTGCTTTCACGCCAGATTTATTTGACCTTTAAGCACGTTTATTGTCAGTGATTTCACCCGCTGTCACCAAATCAAAATCAAAACTAAATACTTCTCGCATCGCTCACCGAACATTCAATTGCCATTCAGGACGTCTCACTCTCGTGAAAATGTCAATTACGATGTCCAAATCGCTTTTGGGCCAAAGTAATCAATTTCCATAAAACGAACGTCTTTGAGTATTATAGACATTGACGCGATCATACGCTTTACTATTTACGTACCAAACTGGCTGTCTCAGAGTTATTGCATAGACTGTTTCCACAAGCAATGATGTCTACATACTACAGGCTAAGTATATAAAAAAGTAAAGCACACAATACAAAAAGGAAAAATTCAAAGGACTGCCTCCGTAGTCCAGTGGATAGCGTATGCGACTGCTGATTTTAGATCCCGGGTTCGATTCCCGAAAGTGTTACTGGGTTTTTCCGAATTCTCTGTTGCGAATTCTCAGTTCTCAATTCACTAGACTCCGTGCTGCTAGCACGGAGTCTAGTGAATTGCCCGGTAGCGACAATAGGCTTGCCCCCTATTACGTGGGACCTAACAATTCATGGCGAAATGTGGGTGTAATAAATTTACACCTCTGCCTACTCCTTCGGAGATACAGGCGTGAGACTTTAAATAAAAAAAATACTGGTATTGTTAGCCCCAAAAAACTAAAACACTAAAACCGATTTTACTGTAACATGTAGGTACTTGTGTTGAAAGCTATGAAAACTGTAATTATAGTTAGGGGTGAGGTTTCGAATATTCAGTGAGTCGGCCACTGAGCATTTGGAACCAACAGTCGAGATTAATACGTTTAACAATTTATTGATCCATCTAAGCCTCTATTGCTAATACCCACGTTAAATACCTCCGCTATAAATAAAGCCCTCCGGAGGGCTTCTGTGTGTTGCACCTATTGTATGTATAACAATATGTCTCTGAAACTCCCTATAGTTATGGTAAAGGACAGAGCCGGGAAATGAGACCTATTTATTTTGCGATGCCTTTTGTTCCTAAAATACAAATGTTGTTATTGTTAACGAAATTCACTAGTTCTCGCTCGTTAATAATCGTTTCCTTATTAACACACAGCTGTCAGTGAATAAAATTAATTTAACTTAACGAACAAAATAAATTATGAATAGCAATGTTATTTGGCACAGAGCTCAGAGGCAATTGTGTTTGAAGACTGCCCCGAGCGTATTGTGGCCGCTAGTCTAGCCAGATACGCACAATGTAATTACGAACAAAAATTAAAACATTTTTAGTGTCTTCATAGATGGAAAAATATATACTTTAAAATATGTTTCTCAACTTTTTTGGAGAAAATAAACATCAAGAAAATTGTTTAGGCCTTGATTATCTCTCTAGCAATCGTACAATAATTTATTGATATATATTAAAAGATAAATTATTTAACGTTAATTCTCTTACAAAACTAGCCTATATAGTGCTGCATTCATCGTTTATAAAATAAAATGTATGTATGTACATTCAATCGAAGGCGTTAGGTTTGTATTGGCACAGGGCAGCAGTGATCACATTTGCACCTCATGTAAAACGAATTCACCCTAAGACACTGATCAAACGTCACAAGATAAAGACATTTAAAAATCACAAAAATGCTAAATCAAGAATGTTTTCATAGTTTTATTTAGAAGCAGATAAGTTCGTGGGTCATTTTGTTATTTGTACCAGACAATGCAATGACAGGACGCTTCGAGTTTCTTGTTGTGTCACGATACCAAAGAGATTTGTACGATAGTTTTATTTATCGATAGAGGCGTGCAAGTCATCTTTTACAAACTAAATCATTTGTCAGAACACGCATCAGTGGCTGACAAGCGTTATAAAAAACAAATATCATCTTATCTTAGAAATAAAACATTCCGTCAGCACTAGCTTCGTTCACTTAATTTTACAGCTACAAAGTACGAGTTATTTGTGTGTCGAACACCTTCATCAATTCAGAAGGCTTTTTGGATTATGTGCTAACTTCCAAAAATGTTTATTTTTATATTAATTAAGAACGTTATTTTTAATATACGAAAAACATACAAGCGGGTGATTGCACTCTTTTAAATAACTTGTCTACTGAGACAATGGCCAAAAATTTTCATACGCTTTGAAAAGCGTTGTGTGGTATTCATAATAATTGAACGAGTCCAATGCCCTCCTAAGATGTTTGCGCTATGCTAACAATAACGGCGCATATTATAGTCCCGATCGCAAAAAGCTATAAATTTTATAAATGAAAACCTCCTACTATGTGACATAGCGACGATTCTATAAACAACAAATAATCTCAAAGCCAATCAACTCAAAATAACATACTAACGTGTAACGCGAAACTAACAAGCAGTTTCAAGGGTTATACTTTAACGATTTGAAGCGCTGTCATCTAATGCTTAGTAGTGGTGGCACGCGTCCGATTCCTGCTTAAAGTAAGGATACTGATTCCTGGAACGTATTTGGGAAGCTATGTTGAAATAATTTTACTCTTACCTTGTTATTCGAAAAACAGAGGTATATGAAAGCCGTTAAATTAACTTTTACAGTTGACAATTAATGAGTAAGACGTTATTAAAAATCGAATAATTAAAACATTTTTTACATTAATAAATTAAAACATTTATAAATAAAAAATAAAGCATGGTTTTGGCAATCTCTGAATTTATACTTACACAATGTATAGATGGATTTATACGTGACGTGGAATACAGTAAGAGTTAAGTATCCCTCCCCCCCGTTGGATCTCCACCTTGTCGTGGTGGGGGGGCTCACTAACCGTGGTTAGGTCACCCACGGTGAAGCTGAGCGAGATCCCGGGAGTGGACGCTCCGCGTGGGCTTGACGGAGGTCTGCGCAGGATGCGTCCAATGGTGCTGGTGCGAGGGACAGTTCTTCTGTCCCTCGCAGTCGGGCGCGGTCGCGGGAGAAGAGGCCTGTCGGCGGTGTTGCGTTGCCGCGCGCCCTATCTCCCACGAGCAAATGGGGGCGCACCATCGTTGCGTCGCGGTACGGCCGCAGAGGAAGAGGAGATGCAGTGTTGCGTTGCCGTCCTCCCTATCCTCTGCGGCCGCTGGGTGTTTTGGCGACGGAGCCCAACACCTTTATCCGCCGCCAAGAGGGTTTTGTTCGGGACCCGCCTGACCATCTGGCGGGCCAATACCCGTCGGGGGTAGCGAGGAATTCTTCGGCGATACCCGACCCTCCGACACACGGGTACATGAGGAGCACGGGTTGGTTTTTAGTCAGTCAAAGAGTCTGACAGTCCCCTTCGCCCTTCCCTCCCAGTAAAATTATACTACTGCAGCCATTCACATATATTCTTACGTTAGTACATACATATCGATAACTGCAGTTATCACAAACGCGTTCTATGAGATCATTTTTAAATTAAATATTAGGTACATAATAACAGGTCATTTTGTGACAAGTTTCTATCTCCGTTGTTAAGACATTATGAACCGCAAAACTGGTCACAATTTCAGATTTCATAATAACATTCCATAAACAAATTTTTACTGTCTTCTTTTTAATATGGTTGCCGCTGGTGAATAAGCGCTATCATCGCTTCGTTGGTACCACAGCAAGCTGCGGCCTACTAACTTGATAACTCTGTTCGAAGCAGGATACATTTGCGGAAACATCTTGCTACAAAGTTCACGTTAGAACGTGCCTATTTGTGAGAAAAAACATTTTCGTTGTATGTAGATAATAATTATGCTTCTTACGTGTCATGTTATATTCTTAAGTAGCCTAAAATATTCGTAGTATGTGTTTACTTACAACACACTACCGCACTATGGATAGTAATATATTTGTGTAAGCGTGTCGCAGCCTCTACAGACACACCCGACGGAAGTGAAGCAAGAAAGTCAACGGACGAGATAGTTTGTGATACGCAAATTTGTAGTTTTAGTGAGGTGTGACTAAACTAGGATTTATGTTTATAGTTCTCAATAAAAGTCTAAAGAAAAACTTAATAATTGTAAGAAAATCTTTCGTGTCTATGCATATCTATAATATAAAAATGAATCGCAAAATGTGTTGGTAAGCGCATAACTCAACAACGCCTCGACCAATTTGGCCAATTCTTTTTTTTAAATGTTCGTTGAACTTCAAAGATGGTTTTTACGGCGAGAAAAATTCTAATAATTGCCGGAAATACCCTAAAAACAACCCTTTTCTTTTTCCCATACAAACGTTTTCTAACTAAAACGTAGAAGTAAACGTAGTAGTAGTAAATTTGCTGCATAAAGTTCAAATTCGCGTGCGCGTTGATATACTTCTTTGTTTGATGGCAGTTTTGACAGGTTTCCAGACAAGTCTCAGTGCTGCCGCCCAGCGGGCTTCATGTCAGAAGAAACCCATTGATAATCCCTACTTAATATTATAATCTCAAGAACTACCGGTCGGATCTGAAAAATTATTTTTGTATACGATAGCACAGTTATTCCGGAAGGCTATAGGCTATATAACATAACACTTCGGCCCTTTGGGGCCGTGCAAAAGGCTAAAAAGGCTAAAAGATAATGGCGGCTAATCTCAGGAACTAGCAGTCTGATTTTAAAAATTTTAAATACATATCGCCTTCGATATTTTAAGGGGTGAAGAATTGAAATACAACATCTATTTCGTGATCAA
This sequence comes from Euclidia mi, assembly GCA_944739405.2. Taxonomy (NCBI): domain Eukaryota; kingdom Metazoa; phylum Arthropoda; class Insecta; order Lepidoptera; family Erebidae; genus Euclidia; species Euclidia mi. The sequence goes on along the minus strand of OX123187.2, from coordinate 1,634,736 downwards.
AGATGGCAGACGGGAAATCAAAGATGGCGGATGGGAAAAATTTTAAAAATCAGTATTGGTATCGTCTGCGATGTTAAAAGGCATGGGGAAACCAAATACAAAATCTGTTTCGTGATTCAAGATGGTGGATGGGAAATCAAAGATGGCGGATGGGATTTTTTTAAAGTCAATATGGGTATCGTCTCCGATATTTTACGGAATGGGGAATTCAAAAACACCATCTATTTCGTGATCAAAGATGGCGGATGGGATTTTTCTTTTAAATCAATATGGGTATCGTCTCCGATGTTTAAAGGGATGGGGAATCCAAATACAACATCTATTTCGTGATTCAAGATGGCGGATGGGAAATCAAAGATGGCGGATGGGTAGAATTTAAAAATTCAATATGGGTACATATCGTCTCTGATAATTTAGGGGATGGTGAATCCAAATACAACATCTATTTCCTGATCAAAGATGGCGGATAGGAAATCAAAGATGGCGGACGGGTTTTTTTTTTAAAGTCGATATTGGTATCGTCTCCGATATTTTAAGGAATGGGGAATTCAATATTATGTAAAAATCTATGTTTGTTTGTTCATCATTTATAGACTGAAATGATAAGAGATTAAGCGCTAAGTCAATGGTAATATTGGAAAAGGGGCTTGGAAAAAAGGGAACTAAATAAAAACTCTTTAAAAGGCGATACGAAGTTCGCTGGGTCAGCTAGTAGTTTTATACAGAAGATAGTAGCTACATTAAACTAGCCTTAGGAGCTTTGATGACTAGTTGTAGAAGCCCCTAGAACCATTTGACACTGATTTAAAAAGCTGATTGTTAAATGTGTAAAACGCTAGAATGTAAGTCTAGTTTAAGTATTTTATTCTGTAGGATAGGAATCGTAAAATGTAAACGGAACTTCAAATATTTAAATAATAATCGACTGGCAAGTCGCAGGCAGATGAGAGATGGAAATAAGAAATATATCGTAGAGCCATTAAACACCTTCGTTTTTTTTTTTTGGTGTCGGTTTGGAAAATCCTCATGGAGTCCCTTCGCCCTGGGGGGGAAGGACGAAGGGGACTGTCAGACTCTTACTGGCTAAAAACCAACCCGTGCTCCTCATGTACCCATGTGTCGGAGGGTAGGGTTTCACCTAAGCATTCCTCGCTACCCCCCGACGGGTATTGGCCCGCCAGATGGTCAGGCGGGCCCCGAACGAAACCCCCTTGGCGGCGGATGAAGGTGTTGTGCTCCGCCGCCAAAACACCCAGCGGCCGCAGAGGCTAGGGAGGACGGCAACGCAACACCGCATCTCCTCTTCCTCTGCGGCCCCACCGCGACGCAACGATGGTGCGCCCCCATTTGGTCGCGGGAGATAGGGCGCGCGGCAATGCAACACCGACACGCCTCTCCTCCCGCGACCGCACCCGACTGCGAGGGACAGACAGAACTGTCTCCCGCACCCGCACCTATGGACGCATCCTACGCAGGCCTCACGCAAGCCCACGTGGAGCGTCCCCTCCCGGGATCCCGCTTAGCTTCACCGTGGGAGAAAATCAAATCCACGGTTACTAAGTCCCCCCACCACGACAAGGTGGAGATCCCACGGGGGGGAGAGCCATTACACACTAGAGACTGGGTCTCCTAGCGCCTAAAACATGGAAACTTAGTAACGGTCCAAGCAAAGCGATTGAATTATTCTGCCCCTTTTTAAATGGGTTTAAGTTCTCAACTAAATCAATTTTGGATTCATCCTTGCAAGAAAAGTATTTTTCAAGTTCAGGCATCTGACAATTCCGTGCATATTTGGCTGCAGCCGCTACTCGCGGGGAGGGGGAGTTACCGCCTGGTCACGTTGCGATGTTAACGAAGCGAAAACTTCTTATAAATCATTACGGGATATAAATTACTATTTTTATGTTCTGTAATATTTCATAGTGTCAACTATAACAGTCTCAACTTAATCTTACCTAAAATCAATTATTCATATACATATGGGTATGTATTTATTATATATTTATTATGTGCGTGTGATGCCACATACGCTATTGAGTTCAGTCGTTGAACTTACAAGAACACAACGCAATATTCAATTCGTCAAAAGTAAGTCAAAAAAGGCTCATGAACAACGAAAATAGTCACAAATAAACAACATTATTTTTAAAGATCACTAAATCGCTACTATTAAAATTTTGTTACACATACACCCAAATGCTAAGTATTACATAATTGTAAGAGAGAGGGTACGCATAAAGATATGGACATAGCAAAAATATAAGTTTTCATTATAATTTACTACGCCACCCTAAAACAATATATTTCTCTGAGTTAGTAGCAATAATTCTATTAGATAATTTGTTATTAAGTACTAATTACTATCCTCTTTTCTGTTTGCTAAGATTTATGCGCATTAACAGTTGCCTGTGGCTATTTTGGGCAGCGAAATCTGTATTTTTTTTATTTACTACTATTTTTCACTGAAGTCTTTAATAATTATAACAATATTCTAATTGTATAAATTAATCTCGGATATGTTTTAGCAAGGGTGAAGATGTCGATGAAACTTAAAAGCCTTCGAATAATAGCAGACATATTGGATTGTCAGGTTATAGAGCCTCTGTTTACATTGTCGACCGTCTCGGTACTAAAGTCTCAGAAACTTTTTTACGAGGCTCCAATATTCACAACTTGGAATGTGTTCCAATACTGCTATACCACAAAGGTCAATGTCTTCTGCGCAAACAAATGTGTTCTACGTAGGAAAGAGCGAAATATTATGGACAAACACCATTGACACAACTGCTTAAAAATAAAAACACAATATATACGCAAATACACCCATAAACTGTATAATTATGTTGCTTAAATAAGCTTGAACTTGAACTTAACATTTGTATGGCGTTTTTGTAGGAATGCTTCGTTTTCCTTAAGTACTATTTATTTATTTGTTTTTATTGGCTCCCTTACTATACTCTTAACGTATTGAAAATAAATAAACTGGTGAGTCACATAAAATACACTCAACATACAAACCACAAATAACGATTCCCAAGACAGGTGACTGTCCAGCTTCACCTACGATACAACACTACCACACTCTATATTAGCTACCTAAACCAAATAATATATTACAGATCATTGTTAGTTATACGTGAGCTTTACCGAATCGTCCATAAATCGGAGAATCTGGATACTAGACCCGATTATTTAGTATTAGTATAAACGGATTTTAATGCTTTTTGTGGACTTTTGTCTGGAAAACTGCTTATTGGAATATCTATCATCATCATGAACCTTGTCCTTATGCCAGTTCTATACGGGATGCCTCTCACTGTTAACGAGTAATGTCTCGTTGGCACACGTCACATTTCGGTTTCCGTAAGATATTTTCTAAAACGTACAAATGAGCCGTAGGGCCAGCGCACAGCACGCACTTCTGTCCTATAAAGCTTTGACGACATGTGTGGCTGTAATATAAGAGGTAACAAACTCCCACCTCTACAATCGAACACTGAATTTTAAAATGTTTTATTTGAGTTTAAAAACAAACATTCTACTCATAAAAACAGCTTAGAGGCGGTGATTAGGGTCAGCGCGGGTTACGGTCAGGTACAAAGAAATTAATATTATTTTTAGGTTTCATTACGCTAGAATGCTTGTAATTCCTAAAGTTACTTTGTAAAAAAAAGCAATCAAAAAAGGATGAAACAAGAAAATAACTCATTTAGATATAAATCCAGAAAAGTGTAAGTTAAGAAATGCTCAAGCTGGAGCCTTAAGAAAGAAAATAGCTCATCTAGATTTTTTTAAGTAGTCCCGACTACGACCGTTCTAGTTTTTATTCTATTTTCTTTTGTTACGTATTTTACATGGCTAATGTAGCAGACATGTTTATTGCAGATACTGAATATACGTTTCAGCAGAAAATTATATAAACGCTTTTATTAATTACTCAAACACTTTAATATGTTTGGTCCACGTAAATAAACTTGTAATTATATTTTGTTTTCGTGTTTTCATTAAATACCAGATTTGTAACATAACCTAATTTAACTAAACTACATACGGTCAGAGTTCACAGACTAATTGATAATGAAGTGTTCTTCGGTGCGTGTTAATGAGCCAGTTGAACAACTCAGTTATAATAATTGTTCACAAGCTCTCCATTTAAGAACAGCCGAGGTCCCGCCACGCCACGCGCCGCGAGGCTGTAGCCACTAACAGTACTATGTTAATTGTGGCTCTGTCGCCAACTTTGCAACATGAATAAAACATTAACATTAACTTAGCAGGTCATTTCGGTCTATCGATTGTTCGAAACCAGTAGTTATTTATAAAACGGCTGCCATGTAAATGCAAGCTTTATTTTTAACTTTGGAAACTGCTGTTTTATATCGATTGCTATTCTAAGGCGGAATGACATAGCTGAAGTACAACATGTAACATGCGTGTCTGGCGATGGACAATCTGTGCGCGAGCCCACTGATGTATGAAATGTCGAGTGTCGATACTACACGGAGGACCTCCAGGGAGCCTCGTCACCCCCAGCACCACCGCATCTCCACAAATCTGAGCCTCCGAGGCGCTTTGTGAGCAACAAGCCCATTCTCCTCCCCCAGGGCAGCCGCAACCTAGTTGGTAGCAAAAGAAGAAACTGCACACAAAGCAATATGTTTACGCAGTTTCATACATAACAGTATCGGATTGGAACTTTATTGCACGAGGGCAGACCCGCCGAGATTTTGTGAATACTGCGGGTCACAGGGAGCGAGCTATGGTACGCATTTACTTTGAAATGAGTCCTAATTATGAAGTTGGGCGACTTTGTCTTTTAAGGCGCTGTTATACCTCAGAAGCCGTGAAACACCTAATTTTTCGTCGCGCATCTAGCCATAACGGTACATATTATAAACTAGCAAAAATTAGAGCTTAAAGTCAAAAGTCTGAACAAAAGACTTTTGAAAGAATTTTTCATGTACGTAAAATAGAATCACGGTAAAAAAATCACAAAATCGAGGCAGAAAATAATCTTTCGTCTCACCGTTTGCAATATTTTGATCGTAAGCTGTCATATTTTTTTTGATAATATTGTAGGAAATCTAATGATCTAAAGAATTACCCTATTTATTTTCATATTATACGTGTATATTTTGTAAAATTAAATAAAATCTGCCAAACGTCTATGATTTTGACGCTCGGTAGATCCCATCAATATCAAACGCTTCAGCAATTTAAACCTTATTAGCATAAGCGGTGTACTGAGTCTCAGTTGCTAGTTTACGCCCCGCCCAGACCTCATCATTCGGCTATGAGCCCTGTGAGAGATAGGTCATGTCGCTTGCGTCTCCGCTGCACGAAATTTTACGTAAACCTGTTTGTTATTATAATACGCCGATTTGAGTTCGTAATTTCATGTTTTATGTTATAGACTGAATACTTTGAATCAAATAGGCTTTTTATGTAACTATGGGCACATATAATTAGGACCTAAGTTTATACTCTTGTTGCGTTTAATGTGTTATTGTTTCTGTGCTTATAAATATATAATTAGAAGAATAAAATATGGACAATTAGAGAAATGAAGTTCTACGAAGGATTTGTACAAGAAAGCGTCGTAATAAAATAGAAATTCATCCATGGCCAAGTGATTATGAAATATGTAACATTTTTACACAAATTATTTTCATAACAGTCTTTTATGACTAACTATTACTACTTATATATTATCGATTATGCATAATATAATTATATAAATTATTCTCACAATACATAGCTGCCACAGTTTTCAATTTTTGAAAGAGTAATAACATAAAATCGAATCATTTTATGTACCTATATTTCAAATTCATTAGTTTGTCAGAGCGCCTGGAGCGCTAAGATGCCGCCACGGCGAACAATAATGATGACAGCGCTAATATGGCGCTCCGCAATCCGCACACAAGCGGTAACGACTGTTGTATTATTGTGTTTTGAACATAAACCTTTTTAGGTACATCGGGTAAAACTTTGATTATTCATAAACTATTAGGTATGTCTCAGTACATCTAATATCTTTTTCATTTCTAAAATTAATCATTTATAAGTAAGAAGGTAACTTCTCTGTTTGCTATAACACAAGATATAGTATTTTTTTAATAATAAAGTACGTAACTAATTATCATTATTGTAATTACAGTGAAGTTAAAGATAACAGTTCTGCAACGTCTTACACACACTTGACTTCAGTCATTCCTAACACGATCTGTTCAAGAGCTAGCCAAGAAATGCCAAACATTTTTTTTAACAAATTTGACTCAAATTCCTAGTGATAAGCAAAAATTACAAGAGGGATAGCAGTGACTGGTTCGAATTGCGTAAGAATATGTTGAAAAATTGAAATTTTTGTATAGTGGTAAAAAGAAGAGATAACAGCAGTAAAGCCAACTTAGTAAAAAATATTTTGTACAAATAAAATATTTGCAATGTAAAATCAGTTGCGCATGGAATCTAAAATGAACAACTGGCTTTGCAACAACTGGAAAAGCAAGAAAATGTAACAATCGAGCCTTGTGGATTATTCGATTATTGGTGCCACGCCAGATGGATTAATAGGTCCAAACACGATTGTGGAAATTGAATGTTTTAAAGTTGCCTATAACAATGGCCTGGAGAATAGTATAAGAGCAAATAAAATACAAATATGGAAACATGATAAAAAAGTGAACTGACTAGTCTAAACAAATATTGTAATTGTTATTACCAAATTCAGGGGCAACGCCACGTTACACGCAAACAAAAGTGTTTATTTGCTGTGTGGAGTGGCGAAAGTATACCACTAAAAATAGAAATTATAGAAAGAGATGATGTTTTCTGGGAGAAGCTTGTGGCGTTTTATATGAATTGGCAGTTGCCTGAAATTGTTGATTCTCGTCAAGCTCAAGGGATGGCATTGCGAGATCACGGAGAGGAAAATGTTTCATCAGTGCTTGAAATTTCTACAATACCAAGCCGTAAAAGGAAAGTAAATGAAACTGTGCCTCGTAAACAACAGCAAATAATAAGTATTGAACTCACACACTGCCTTTAACATTCGATGAGAATAAAGAAAACCTGCCGGGTTGTAGCAGACAGCTAACTTTTGATGAGCTGTAAACTCTGTATTTCGTTAATAAATTATAAATGAATATAAATAAATATCTTTTAATATTTATTTTCTTTGAAACAACACATATTTGAAGCGAAAGAATTTTTATATATTTTTCCATACAAACATGTATGACGAGAGCTAACGAAAAAGCAGTAACTCAAATTCTAATTCTATAATTTTCTAAGCGACATAGCAGTATCTCATGAATAAGGTATATCCACATATATTTTTGATGTTTCATCTATTTTGAAAAATAATAATGTGTTGGGTTTCGAAACGAGTCGCCTGAATTTGAGGGTATTGGTAGTGTAGGGGGCTTAAGGTAGTTCGTTTTAATCCCCTAAAAGTAATTTTGGCTGCCGGAGTTGCGTCTAAATATTTTTAAACAATTTCCAAAATTTCATAAATACTTCGGCAATTATGCAAAACGGAACATAGTTTTTATACTTTAGTACAGTTTTACAAATGTAATTTTTAGGTTTTATGTGAAAAACGTGAAACGAAACGCAAAACTGCCATCTTGAAATGATCATATTGACAGCTAATGTCAAATTTGTGCATCATTGCTTTCGAGTGCCTTGGGTTAGGTGCGACTGTAATAAGTAAATAAATAGGTTATGTTAGGTTCTCTTTTGACCCTTAATCCGAAAATAGGAGCCCTTCGCAGGGCTCCGACAACCTTAGTTTATTAAACTAGTGTCATGAATGTGGAAGTTGGCAGTGCCATACACACCGATGTTTGGAGATTTTTTTTTTTCAGAGGAAACCAAGTATTTCCGGCAAGTGAAAATGGTGAGGGGGGTTTCAAGACCTCCCCTGCTCCCTCTCCAATCACTCACAACCCCTAAAAACGGCGACGTATTTCGAAACCTTTGCCATAATAATTATACCTATAATAACAATAAACATCCATAACTAAATAAAAGAAATCAACTTTTACTAAACTTCAATTATCTCGTAACTCGCTTTAGTTGAGATACGGCTTTTGCGCTTAGTAGAGCAGTATTGTGTTTGTTAGGGTACCGTAGCCAAAAATTGTAAAAACGGAACCCTTATAGATTCGCAATGTCTGTCTGTCTGTCCGCCCGTATGTCACAGCCAATTTATTGCAAAACAGATTTGAAAACTGGCAGAAATGGAATTAGATGTAGGTATTCTATGAACTGCTTCACTATTTTTATACAAAAACAAAACAAACATAATAATGGCCTCTCCATACATGGAACTGACTTAATTATTTTTATCATCTTACGGCACGTAGGTATTTACCTACTTTCGTCAACATTTAATACCTATAACGTCTAATGTAAACCAGTTTTGCACATGGCTGCACTGAGAACAAAAATTGCGCTATGCCTATATTGTACAAACAGATTGATGTATGTAATATAAATTTTAATATCAGTGTCTCAATTCAATATGCTAAAACGTTTTGCTTGCGATTTTGAAATCTTGGAATACGGATGTCGCCAGAATACGGCCGCACGCGACGAGAATGAAGGGGGGCGCCCCGCAGTAGACGGAGCTAAGCTCCCTTCACCTCCCCTGCTTCACCCCCTCATTTACCAAAACAGTCGCTTAGGACAGCGCCTTAACTAACGACAAACATAAATATGGAGAATGAGTTATCAAAGTAAGGACAGGTACGTAAGTAGTGTTGCTATAAGCTAATACAAAGGTTAAGCTTAAAGCTGCCTCGAAAGCAAATAGTACTAAGAAACTCACCGAGAGTTTTGTTAAGTTAGTATTTTTGTACATAAATAGATTGTGTTAATTAACAGAGACACAACCAGATGTTATTCTACTAATTCTTTAATTACCCTAGAGCAGCTTACGCCTTCTCTAAAATACGGCACCTAGTTTGTACCTAAATGAAATGTTCAAATAAATATAACCCAATGTGCAGAAAAGTTCATAGCATCATAATTTTATTTATGATTCTAAGAATATATTACCAGTAAATGACAAATGTTACCAGTGAATGGTCTAGTTTCAATTTAATTATATTGGACTTACAGATAATTATGTCCCTAGTATGATCAGTAAGATTATTCTTATATTTTATTTATAAAAAGTCCTTCTTTTCTCAGAAACATTTAAACTAACATTTTACGCATTGCAAAAAACCGATTGTGTTTGATAATTTGGAGCCCCGAATTTAAGTGGTTTGTGGTGTGTACCTACCAGGAATAAAATGGCTGCCATAGCACAGAATAATTAATAGTACTAACGTACAGAAGCTTCACTTTTCAAACCAATTTATTGAAATTACGACTCTTGGTACTAAGCAATAAAGTTCAATTCAGCTCGCATAAGCACTCAGTGCCTAATGCGATATTAACCTAACAGTTCCCGTTCTTTTCTAACACATAACGCTGTCGCTGTCTGGCGCGGAGTGGCGCGCTAGGGTTGTCGACTTGGCGCTGCTACTATATTTATTCATCGTCTATCTACCTACTTGACCACGTACCTAATAATAAATAATTATCCTATAAGTATCCTATCCCACTATTGGAGCTAGTAGAATAAAAGCACAAAAATTCTGGTCGTTTACATTTTTACTATACAAATTCTTAGTTATTTCCTAAACGCGTGGACCGATTAACATGATTCAAACAGATAAAATGGTTTTTGAACTAAATCTTTAATTTGACACCATAATCGTTGAGATATCTCAACAAACAAAAAATCTAATTTTCAAGTTGCTCTCGTAATATAAATAAAATCAAATTTTCAAGTAGCTTTCGACTCACAGTTAATTAAGCAATACTTTGCATTAGACTTGTGATGATACATTTTTGTTGTTAAAGGCGTTTAAGTTTATAATTTGAACAGTGTATGAACACGGCGCGTGTGTTGCAAAAGTGAACATTTAAAAGTCGGTAAATTTTCCAGCTAAAAATCGGAAGAAATCGGGAGATTTTTTTATTAAATTAAAACAAAAGTGCTTTACACAAATCAACAGTCATTTATTTATTAAAAATATACCAATCAACAGTCATTTATTTATTAAAAAAGTATAGGTATACATCTTAACTTAGTATTGAGTGATTACTCTTTATTCCTTATCATACCACTTCTTGGTAGCTATTTTGGTAAAAAATTTTTCCTCGATATTAAAATTATAGCATGTTTGGTTGTTTTCTCCGACACATCTTTTTGTGTGGAGAATACCTATAATTGAAGCAGTGGAAAGAAAAGAAAGTGTTAATTTACAAAACTAGTCATCTTAGGCTGATCCGTAAAGCATTTGCTGATTTTAATGTGGAGTTGTGAAGCGGTATGTTTTTTAACAGCGTCGAAACCAGAAGAAATATTAATATCTTTATTACAACTTTGGCAATGAGCGTGGTTTTTTCCTTTTATGCTTTTTTTAACCAATTAGAGCATTCTGGTCGGGATTCCTATTCTTCCTTATAATATTGTAAGTATTATTTTCGTTTAACTCCAGAACTAGTACTTGGGCTATCATAATCATCGGAGTCTAACATTGTAGGTATTGAAAAGCACAACAATTCACGACAAAATGACAAAACAAGTGCACTAACGAACGAACGAAACGATAATAAACATTAAAATGATCATCGTACTTTCGGCAAAACAACTCGAAACTGAATTTTGATTTGGGAAACCCCTCAGACATCCATTAAACAATAATGAACTCTATTAAAGGCATTTCGATGTAATATGATTTGCGTATGCTGCTGTATCAAAAAGCCGTGTGTGACATTTTGGGGAATCCCCGTGCAGTTATTTAATGTTACCAGGTTATGTTTGGTGTTGCCTTATCATTATTACCTTTGCCTTAAAAATTCGGGAGAAACGGTGGCTAAATCGGGATATCGGGAGGGAAGAGCCGAAATCGGTAGATCTCCCGATAAATCGGGAACTTTTGCATCACTGGCGCGTGGTTCATATGTTTCGGTCGCACTCGTTGCGTGACGTCTAATGTGAGCGGCGCGCGGCAACCTACTAAATCCAACCTACCGACATGGTCGGCCGAGGTACTTGTAAGTTTGTACCTAAAATGCGAAGTGCGCCCGGCCTGGCCATAGTAACTACGTGAAATAGGGTTGCGATGACAATTCAGACCAGTTTGTCGATTTAAACAAAAAGCTGTCACGAAAATGAAAAATAATTGTAGCACATTTACCCTACCTTTCTCGACGTGGATTCACGATCGTGACATTATGACTAGATCAACAGGCACGTCCGACACGCTAGACAGACCAGCGTCCACACGCAATATCTATAATAGTCACGTCTCAATGGGGATAGATTTCGTCAATCACAGTAATTCTCCAGAGCGTCTTTCACCACTCATTGAATTGTAACTTCTTTCTTACGATACATATCATCGCGTTGCCGTTTTGTTCAATTTATTTTATATAAAATAGCGTATTCAGTACAGCAATAAACGAGATAATTATAAAAACATATTGCGCAACAAACAAGCTGTTGAGCGACACGTCGGCGACAAATGTATCAGGTGGAAATATATATCTTATGATGTTCCATAAATAATGGCCAGTGTATACTTCGGAGTTATTTATAGGTGTATCTATCACTTCTGAAGACAACTACAAAGGCACCGAAGCTATAAACTACGCTTGTTTAAAATAAAATGCACAAACGTAATGTTTATCTATATTTATCGAATATTTTCAACTTGTTCATGTCGTTGTTCAGCCGCGCAAAACTATTTAATCTCCGCTGCAATAAATGTCGGCGACCACAGTGGACTTTACAACAAATTGCTTTTCAAATATTAGACAGATTGTTCGCGAATTTGAGATTGTTTTAGTTAACAAAATAAAACATTTACAAATAGCCACTATGTTTTCATGCTTATTACATTATTGGTCGTTGGGCAATTTTCAATTCTATGGAATATGTGCATATTTTAACGCAAATATTTGGCAACCAGCCTTCACGCAATTGTAACTCGCCTCTCACGCCGTGTGTCATGTTTACACGTTGTGTTTGTATACGACAGCTCGTCAGTGCAATAGAATTATCTAAACTTCATTCACTATAATGCGAGTATTGACGCAACACATTATAGATTTATGCGCATACGTTGACAAGAACAGTCATATATATAGCTAAGCCAGCAACAAAAAATGTGACGAAAGTCTACTTTAGCCGAGTGACAACATGAAAATATTGGAGCGGTTTTGTACAAACATAATAAATCTCACGTTGAGTCTTCTGAGAGTAGACGCCGCCGCCGTAGTCAAATATAAACCGTAATGTTATAAGACATGGCGCGATTGAATCTGTCAATATTGATACAATACGAGTGCGCACTACACAAAGAGAGGCGACGCCGAGGTACCACGGGTTATAGCCGACGTAAATGATTCGGCGACGACATATGTGTGCGCAGGTAGTCACGACTCAGCCACAAATCGAATTACATCCACCTCGCAGCCTCTTCAGATTTATTGAGACCAGCCACGTGTGCGTGACCCTCACCGACACCAGTGGCCCCGCAGACACGGCACGCATCGTTTACCCGAGCCACCACTATGAATACTGCAAGCAGACCTGCGATTGGCTGAACCAATAATAACAATATATTATTTGATAGCCAATAAATATTGAGAGGTATCAATGATAATAAGTTATATAGTTTGCTCTCTTGCGACTGTAATAATGTTTGGTGAATGTAAACAGTAGCAGCGGGTGTGCCTCTTGCGTCGGTGGCGCAGGTTTGGTTATAGCCGACTTATTTTATTACTATTAAATTGTATACTTATTTGGTAAATTTTGACAGGGAATCAATGATAATAAGTTATATAGTTTGCTCACTTGCGGTACACGAGTGTAATGATGTTTGATGTAGGTATGTAAACACAAGCAGTGGGTGGGCGTGTGGCGTCGGTGGCGCTAGTTTGGTTTTACTGCGCCGCTCGGAACCGTTCGTTCGTGTAATTATGTGTGTGGTTTGTTTGATGTGCCATTGTAAACATTCAAGATAACTCAGTCAAGCTATATTCACCACGAGAAACAAGCTGTGAGGCAATTAGGCCAACGGTCCGCCTTATGGATGGTTAGAATAACATTTCCTGCGAGCCGAAACTACTCTGAGCCGCTGCCTCTCGCAAACTGCTGACTTACCCAAACGATATTGTTGACAAAGATACCTTGTTTTGAAGATACTGTCACAATACTTTATGCGACAAGGCACACAAATTGTTCCCTAAATATTTTTGTACTAAATATAATAAATACCATCTAACAAGTGCGCATTAAGTTAGTCAACAACGTAATAATAGCGTAATAATGATCATCTACACTTAATGGTCTTATTATAATTTTACCAAAAGTTAACTGTACCTTAAAATATATTCGCTATAAAATGTATTATCGCTGAAAAGCTATCATTTTGAAAATGCATATTTCCTACATGGCAGCCAGATTGCCGAAAAGAAAATCGCATTTTTATAGAGCTCGCTTCGCTCGTTCGTCGAGCTCTCGACGAACGAGCGAAGCTTTTTTTAGTGAAGAGCGAGCTTATTACTAAGACTAGCTTCATTGAATAAAGCAACGTTATGACTAGTGACGTCGCGTCCCCGACACAATGCCGGCTGTATAAAAAAATATATCATGAAATATGATTTTCATTTTGTCTTTTCGATTATTAACTCTCTTACATTATTTTTTGTAAAGTAGTATGGATTAATTATGGATATTTGATAGCCAGTGTATAAAGTGACGAAATCTGAGCGTTATTGGGCTAAATATCTGGTTCTCATATGTCAGTTTCCCGGTTACTCTAAGTGATTAACCTTTTATCTTATTCAGGCAATTTGACTGAAACATTATTTGACATCAGCATTTTAGTTCTTATAATTACTGTACTCCATACTTCTGACTGCCTCCGTGGTCCAGTGGATAGCGTATGCGACTGCTGATCGGAAGTCCCGGGTTCGATTCCCGGGTCCGGCAAAGTGTTATTGGGTTTTTCCGTTAGGAAATTCTCAGAAACAGCACGTAGTCTGGTAATGTGCCCGGTACGGCAATAGGCTAGCCCCCTATTACGTGGGACCTAAAAATTCATGGCGAAATGTGGGTGTAATATTACACCTCTGCCTACTCCTTCGGGGATACATGCGTGAGTCTATAAAAAAATACTCCATAAAAAGCTTGAGTTGCTTCATATTTATTAAGTACCTTATTTATTTTTAACTTGACATAACATAAACACTGATTTTGACATTCTTATTCATATTTTCGTTTGACATGTCTATTAATTTATTTTTAATTTGATAAAGTAATTTTAATCCCAATTGAATTTGTTATTTGATGTTATGTTGATTTTATTTTATAAATTATTGTGTTTATATTATAATTATTGTTGTATGTTCACACACAATGTAAAAGTTTTTTTTTAAATAAATAAATGAAATGAAATTATTAACCTTACTTTCTTATTTAAAACTAGAGGACGCCAGCAGCTACGCCTGCAATTTTTTTTAAATTTACCCGTTTTGGGCAATCCCGTGGGAATTTCGGGAAATCCCTTCTTAGTGCACCCCTACGGTCTCCAAGGAACATACATGCCAGATTTCAGCTTCCTGCGCCCAATAGTTTCGGCTGTAGCGTGTCTGTCAGTCAGTCAGTAACGCAAGGATTTTATATATTAAGATTAAGAGAATATATATCTATACGGCTTTGTCTCGCTAAACCCAACTCAAAACCAAACTGACACCAGTGTCAAAAACTGTTGACAGTCATTATGGGGTCTTGACCTTGTATTAAATGATCCTGATTGTAACTTTAGAATACAGCTATCCCTTTGAGTAGCAGAGATCAGGCAAAGTTGATAACATTTGTTTCTGTTAAATGGTTTAAATGTGCAAATCGACACCGAGATAATAAACACAAATCGAATCGAAGGTAGATCGTAAACGTACCTCATACTGGGTAGCATTATTATTCGTGATCGTTAAGTTTCGGTTACGGTTCAATAATTCGATATTAAAAAAATACGTTTATGGACACTAAGAACATTACATAAATGCTTAACTCGTTGACAAAAGCACCTCTATAAAGCTGAAAAATAGCTGAAAATTGCAAAAATAGTTTGCGAGGCCCGTCGAGTGATTTGTCTGTCTCTATTCAATAGCGTACCGATTTTGATATATCGGCTCGTTTGTTAAATGTCATCGCTTGTTACCTCCAGTTCGCTACAAAGTCGAGCGCGGCTGTGTGTCGTGTTTAGGCTTGATCCCGGGATCTCGAGATCGCGCTCCATTAACTTGTTTTGAATATACGGGATCAAAATTGGTTAGGCGATTGACAATAAATGCTATGTAGGAGCATTATAAAACGAAAAATATTTTGATTGCATTTTGTATCAGTCCGTACCTACTAACATCAGAATTCCGGGGCAGTAACTGACACTTTCAATACTTTGTTTACAAGCCAAAAAATATAGAAAAGGAAAACCTACAGAATTTCTTTATGACACTGCCAATCATTACGAGGTAAATTAAGTAGGTTGGCTGTTATTCCTTCGACTGTATTTCCACAAACGTTATTTCTTATCCCAGGAACCTGGTATTTGAAATCCCTAGCTACATCACACGTCACATTGCCGACTTTCCTTTTAAACTAAACATGTCACATAATGCACTCGACGCCTTTCACACATGAGGAGGAGTTGTATGAATATCCGGTTCACGAGTGACTTGGCTTAAGTATGTCTAAGTCGAATAAATACCAGAACGTTCAGCGCGGCCTCATACTGTATGTGTATAGTGTCACGTGCATCGTCTTGTGTCCGCCTCAAGCAGGCCACACTTCCGCCTCACCACTGCCCGCTCTTTTACGTTACTTTGTGTTTTGAATAAAGCTGTAGAGAAGAACACTGGTGTAGCACATTTCGTTTCAAGTTTCAAGTTTGTACCTGAAATACTCGTAAGTTGGAGGCAGTGTCGACAATACGACTAAGTACTAAAACAAACAGAAGGTGCACAAACTAACAAGTCATCAGCGAGAGTGCAGCTGCATGTGCACTGCGCGCGTGTGTGAGTGCCTCCTGCAGGCGCGTCTCGCCCGCTCTACTACACAAGCTCCAAATCCCGCAATCAGCGGCGCGCAGCGCGAGACCACGTCTCACTGAACATAAATTAACTGTATCATTATTGTAAACTAAATTGTTGTTGCTTTGGCCGGATTACTTCGGAATTTATTAAAAGGCTCAGATCGGCGGCTTAGGGCGGCAGACGTGCGGCGCACCGCCATCAACACCCTACGTCGCTTCAGTTTCAGCGAAAACGTATTGTCTATAAATAAACCTTGTTCAGCGTGTGCTCCGGTGACTCCACAGAGATGCATCTCAGGTGTTTTCTCGACTTACTCGCTAAGTCACCGAGCTCGATTAGTCGCGAAATAAATTCAACGAATCAGCTACATTAAGTTTATTAGCTATTATTTACGAGACTCAGTTACAAGCGATCGCACAGCCGAGACCTAAAACGAACGAACCGACATTAACCGCAGGCTCAGCGAAGAAAACTCCGCTATATACTGGCGGTAAGCGCCTAGTCTCTATACGTGTATGTGTAACATAAAAGCGCGACAGTCGCTGTAAGGGGAGGGCACACGTTATTTGTTCCACAGAAAAATGTCACAGTCTGGCGCGTCACGCCATATTAACATATTTAACCGCGCGGCGCCATCCGCGGCTGCGCGATGTTGCTTCGTCGAGCAGGTGACGTCACGCGTAACGTGTGACAGTGTGTGAACGTGTTATCGCTTGATCCCGACACGAGCGCGCGGCTCCGCAGGGTGCGGCGCCAGCAACTATGCTGATAGCTGCCGACTACATGTAACGCCTCCCTGTGTTACCTTACACCTTTCACCACACTACACATACGTAGGACTGAGGCGCTTTGATTTTACATACTTGCGTCACGTTTTATAACAACTCTTCAGCAATGTTTAAAAACAAATAGCACCAGGTAAGTCAATTTTAATCTGAATATTTAAAACGATTCGCAGCGTTAATATCTAAGGTGTACATTCAGTTTATTTATTAAAATATTCAGAATTCAAATACCATTAAGATAAGCACTCTGAGATTATGACAGACATTGCCATAATTTCCATTCATGCTAATTGCTCTGCCGAAGAAACTTCACGTCGCGTTGCGAAACGTTGCGAAACGGTGCAACCGCAAGAACTTCAACAACGAACAGTGGCTCGACAAAACAACCGAACACAACATTTTAGCTATAAATAAACTAGTTAAACTACTTCAACGTTCTCTTCATTTACAATTCATTAATGTATTCACCAATGAAATAGAAAGGATTCGAAATCAAGTTGTACTTATCATTTTTATGGACATCATTAATTCCTGCATTTTGGGGTACCTACTAATGAACGCTTGTGAAAATGTTTTTGCTATAAACCATTTCACATGCTGATGTTTACATGTCTTGTTTTTGACATAAATATAAGAAAACTCTCCCTATCAGAATATGTGTGCGGGTGGTATAAGTGGTGTATTTTATTATATGATAAATAGTGTGAAGATATTGATCCCTCGGCGGCGGTGACGCGCGGCTCCCAGCTCCTAATGGGAAGACATAGTGCGCTGCTCCCGGCTCCGTCCAACGACGTTCAATGGGAAATTTGCGGTAAACTATATTATTTGTGAGCTCAACCAGGAAAAAACATTATCCTCAGTTTATTGGCACCAGTACGCGTATAATAACTTTGAACATACAACTGTGGAATCGAATCTAGCGTGTTGTATAGTCACTGTGTTGTATTGCGCAGTCAGGTGTATTGGTGGATGTTATGTAGTAGTAAGTAAAATGAATGCATTGATGCTTGCAGAATTAAAATAGGGTATTTTTGGTAGCTTAAAATTTGACTTTTTGTATTAACAGCAAGTTCTAAACTAAAAATTAATTTTACAAGCGATTATTTAATAAGGGATTTATTAAGTGGTCGTTCCTGAGCCGTCGTTCAAACATGTAAACGCAGGTACCGAGAATGCTCAGTGTGCTCACATATCTGTGAATCGTACAAAGTTTGAAGTATATTTGGTTCAAACCCACATCGCGGGGCGCACTGGGAGCGCTGCCACTAACAAACTATTGTGGCATCCGCGCTTGGCTTATTATTTGGGTTCCGTTATAAATTACCAGGAACTACTATAGTATCGTTATGTCCAGTTTAATTCGGAGAGTATAACAGTTAAGGGGCTGAGATTACGACCAAGTAAAAGTATAATAATACATTAGATTATTTGTATCATTTACTATGAGTAGAGCTACGGACGTCTTAAGCCGAAACGGGCGCTTGGGCAGAGAGGAAATGGATAGCTCTAAGGCCCACAAGATATACACATCTCCTGCTAAAAGTAGAGAAAATTAAAGAAACGAAATATTTTTGCTATTTTATATACATTGCCAGCGATAGCCTAGCGGTGAGACTGACAGACTGCTTCACAGTGGGTCTCGGGTTCAATTCCACGGCGCGCACCAATGACTTTTCAAAGTTAAGTGCGTATTGAGTTGTTAATTATCGCTTGCCCCGTGCCTGGGTTTTTAATTATCACACGTTAAGACGTCGGTCCCGGCTATCATGAAAAACTTCGACAGCCGTTATATTAATGGAAATAGTGGCTTATCTTAAACTCATTGTTGCACATATTAAAACGTATACATCGTGATGAGTCGTCCTTAGAATGAACACGAGACTAGCTCCACATACTATTTAGTATTAACCCCCCAGATATCCACTAACCTTGTCCTAGAGCTGATCTAATTCTGATACTGATCGACTGATAGCAATTATAGCGCAGATCGTATCACTTGATCAACAGCGTGGGCCGCCGCCGCCTCCACCCGCCTACCATCATACTTAGTGGCTGCCTCATAAACTGAGCAAAACATTGTATTTTCTTACAAAAATCCCCCACGCTACTCCTTATCGTAAACACTTAGAGGTGTAAACAAAAATATAACCCACGTACATTACCACGCATTACAGTAATGATACCGTGATTGTTCCCTTTCACAAATAACCATAAATAGCTTATTATGGTTTGATAGAAATAGCCTAAAGTATAATAGGAATAGAACATTCAACAAACAATTATGACGCGGCTATCCATCTATACAACAACGTCTTCGTAAACTTATAATGGCTTATTTATTGTGTTTCTATGAATAGGTTAGTCCATGTCTATGAGAAGACGATCTGTCTGGTCACCGCCCACTCGGGCTATAATAAAAGTCTGAGATTGTTCATTTCGCTACAAAAAAACAAATTAGTCTGCATTGCAATCAACGCTAATTGCGCGTCAACTACTTGTGTTTTTCAATGTCAGTGGTCCTTGCACAGTGTACAACAACACAACTTATACCTGCGCCCCAATGGACCCGCTCTAGTTTAGCGTCTATTTCTATTGTGTGATTTATCCCTAGTTAAATCTTCATTTAAATTAATTTTAGAATTATAAATAACCTATATAGTTACCTACCATAACCGTGACAAGGTTGTCTGTTTTGTGAGGTTGCCTTTTGTACAGCCCGCCTGGAGAATAAAGAAAATCTGTAGTTATATCGGAGAGATCTTCGTACTGGTGTAGAAAATGTAGAAAGTCCGCCACACGTGACTGCGGCAAACTATCGACGCAACTTCATAAGCATCAAATGAGAATAATAACATACATACATACATAGACTCACGCCTGTTTCCCGGAGGAGTAGGTCGAGACTACGGAACGCCATTTGCAACGATCCTGACATATCTCTCTTGCTTCATTCACTCCCATCAGATTCCTCATGCATGCTCTTATGTTTAGGGTACTTCTAACCTGTCCTTTTTTAGGATGTCTCCAATCTGATCAGAGAACGTCCGCTTAGGTCTTCCCCTTCGTCCTGTCACATTCACACTTGCCTTATATATCTGCTTGGTCAGTTTTTCGTCAACCATCCTCTCCACATGCCCAAACCACCTTAGCATACCTTTTTCTTGATGCCTGTCACTACATCTTCTTTTACCCCAGAACACTCTTTTATCACACAATTCTTTACTCTTTCGGTCAAAGACACACCACACATACTTCTCAGTGCTCTTATTTTTACAGCATTTATTCATATAATAACATTTCTTGAAATTAATTATTTTGCTGAATTATTAGAAGCCGGTGTTAATATTCAATCTACCATGGATGTGGCTACTACAGATGCATAAGTATTTGACATATTGTGTATGGAGCTTATGTCAAATGTGTACCTACCTATTTCCTTAAAGTGTGCTTAAAGTAAGGAAGATTTATTTTAAGCCTATCTCTAATAGACAAATCCATGGATAGATCGAATGTTGAATCCAGCCGTAATTATGATTATGATAAAGACTAACTGTCATCCGAGTAGATTATGTTTTATTTATTATTGCAACGACTGAGCGCTTTCCGTAATCGTTTATAAGACATGCCCACGGTTGGAAAGCGCTCAGTCGTTGCCCATCGTTCCTGAGGATGCCTCGTGCACAGGCGAAACACGTGTCGAAGAATAGTCGGCGCATACAGCGGGATACTGCAAGTCAGGTATCTTCCTGGAACCCATACCATTTCTATATCCCTTATCCTTTTAGAGGAGTTCGATATTGTCAACCTTTTTCTATTGCAATAGTTGGGGTGGTCAATTCGAGGGTGCGTGGTGGGTTCCTCTTTCCTTCCATTAGGTTACAATGGAGTTCCGCCAAGTAACGCCTGATTCAATCAACTATATTATTATATGATTTGCCAGCCGATTGTAACTATGACTTTCTGGTTGCTATTTTGTGACCTCAGTAAATATATGATCGCAATCCTTGTCAAACGTAAAAATAAGTAATAAGTTAATAAATGCGCCTCATCTAATTTATAATGGCTCACAATTCAATTCTAGAATTAATAAATAATAGAAATGATCCACGTAAATAATAAAAGCAGTTTGATAGACTTAACATGTTTTAACTCGAAATTCGTCTGATAGTTTACAGGTAACAAGGCCAAAATATTATAAATAACTAATAATATTTCAAGTCTCAGTGATCGTCTTTGTGGGAGTGTTTAAAATAGTTTGAATGTCAGTGAAGTCCTCCGGGACGCAGGGATTAACTCTAGTTGTGGACTTTTTGTGTTATTATGTATTAAATGTACCTATACCTAGTCACATATTATGTACGTAGCCATTCGAAAATTCTCTCAAGTAAACATTTATAGTTGGATTGACTGATTGTATTGGATACAACAAAGCTCGCCATATGAACAACATGCAAGTGAACTCTTTCTGAACAAATTACTTTTTTTACTAATTTGATACTCTAATTATATATAGAGTATTGATATAAAATACAATCGGTAAACTCTTCTTAATCCTTTCCAAAACTTTTATTGACTTCGGCCCACAGCTAAATAAGTGACGTGCGAAGTCTCCCTACCCCTCACACCCTCTCACACCGGGCGCTACTTACGCAATACTTGTATTTTAGAAATATTTACACTTTTCTTTTTGATACCTAATCAAATGACAGCTTATATTTGCCCGCGATGTTTAGAAGTAAAGTAACACAATAACACAATATAAGTGAATGCGCCCGTCGCCCATAAACACAGCCGTCCCTTGATACACTGGTAGTCTGGTACTTATGAAGCAAATATATGTCGAGCAGATAATGGAGAAAAACGCCGTATTGTTGGTTTTTGTGTGAGCTGACGACGCGCTACGTAGAAACAACACCTCACGGCCGCGGCTCCGGCCCACACTCCGGCCACACACTAAACAAGACACCAGCTCATTTATATCGGGAGCATCCCCCGGGAGCGACGGGACGGAGGAGCCATGATTAATGTACTGGACGCCACTTCATATCACTTTATATCGGCGGCACCGGCACGTGACCTTGGACAAAGTTTTAGCAACTTGTAAGCCGCCCGTGACTAATTCATACACATGTGTGTGCCAGTGCTCTGTAGGCACTCGACTTACTACACGAGAACAGAACAAGTTCGAAACCAATTATAACTGATAATAGAAATATATGGCGTGGTGTCAGGATCAAACCTCTACGATATAACGTACAACTTTACCGCAAGTAATTAAAAATAAACTTACCTAGATCCGCTCGAACTAAAGAACTAAACAAAAGTTTTGGGTAGAAATGTCTATCTCATATAGAAAGTTTATCTTTTTGTATCTAAAAAGAAGCCTGAAAGTAAAAGGAGGCTAAAGTAGACACATAACTGTGTATATATGTAGAAGTGTGTGCTCACCTACATTGGATGGTATCATTATTATTTACGTGTTGAGCACGTGGTGGTTATTAATTATTATAATGTCATCATTATTCACCACGAGCACGTAGCTCTAACTGAACTTTAATGCGATTTCTAAGTGAAATAAGAGATCAGCCCCGTAGCGCCCGACGCACCAGGCGTGGGGCCCGTCCGCGGGACTCAGTACTAATAAATCACATTGTGATGTCAGCCACGTTCAGACTAATTGAATTTCGTGTAATTCAGTTAGTGTTTGTAGAATTAAACCACAAAAGACAACAATCACAAGTCACTTCTAATAGATAACATTAAATAATGCATTAGTTAGCGCCTCGTTGGGCATTCAGCTACAGTTGTAGTTGACTCAATCATAAACTCAACTAAAGCGCCGGGTATTCGTGGACTTATTTATGCAGATAAGATACAGCTTGTCTTTTCATTTTGTTCGAGAATGTTTGAGATGAATGAAAGATGTGAATATTGCCTACCGCAGGACTCGTGTAATAAGTATTTGCAGTGAGGTAGGAGCGAGCCGCCACTTGATTGTGTTTACACTGGTCGGGTGCAGGTGTCGGGTGTAGATGTCGGTGTCGGGTGTAGGTGTCGGGTGTCAGTGTCGGATGTCCAGTGTCGCTGTGTGTCGGGTGAGAGTGGGCCCGGATATCAATGTGTCGCACTAAAAAAACTCAGAGAATTAACCTTTTCACAAAATTCGGCAAAAAGAGCGTGATTACCGCAACGGAGACAATTTCTACATGTATGAAGGAAAAAATATTAAGCAGAACATAATTATTACATATTTTTATTCCATCTGCACTGTATTCTAGACAGTGTGGAATGTTTAAAACATTTGAAAGTAACAAAGAATAAAAACCAAATCAGCCACCTAATAGCGTATGTCATTTACATTTTATTGTATCAAACGAGCAGCTTTATGAAGAGACGCCAGAGAGTAAACACTCTCTCATGGACATAATATGCCGAGGGAGCAGTCCCGCCTATTACGATAAAAACAAATCGAGTCTGACGAGGTTTTGGGAAGTTACACGAAACATGGTCGCTCGCCCTGGCGCCAAAACTTCGGACTCGGCGACCCCTTGCGTCTGATACAAATTGCACAACATCGCTATCCCTTGATACTGCGTCTTCAGCTGTGTAATATAGTAAACGGGTAATAACTCACTGTTTGCGGCGAGCTTCTTAATAAAATATTGTTTATTGTACACAGATTACAGACGAGACAGACTCCTTAAAAATTAGACGGCTTTACCTAACAGCAGCGTTTAATCATGGAAACGTGATATTAATAGATCCATAATTATATTCTAAGTACCCAACTTTGTTAAAATTACACAGAAGTTGTAGTAACTTGCGTAACGAAGCTGATTCTTATACGTGTACCTAATTATGGGATAGCCTTAATTAACATGAACGTCCCTAAAACCTCTAACAAGTGCATACCAATTGAAGTCTCCGTTAAAACAAAGCATTGAGTATTCTTGACTGAAGTCGTTTTATTCAACAGTTTTTTTGTTTAATCTCATTTGAATATTTAATTAGCTAAGGACTTGGTAACAAAAGGGAACTTTTTATTCACAAACAAACACATCCGTTTTTAAGTGGGTGAGTTTAGCGCGACAACATTATGAAAAGGACATAGACCCACGTCTCACTCCACAACCGGCTATTTATTTGAATAAACCTTTCTGGGTAATATTTAATCCACAAAGTGATTAGTGACATGTGTGACAGAATGTTTGTCCAACAAATAGTTCTTATAGATAACTAGAGGACGCCAGCAGCTACGCCTGCATTTTTTTTAATTTACCCGTTTTGGCCGATCCCGTGGGAATTTCGGAAAATCCCTTCTTAGTGCACCCCTACGGCCCCCAAGGAACATACATGCCAAATTTCAGCTTCCTACGGCCAAAAGTTTCGGCTGTAGCGTGTCTGCAGTCAGTCAGTAACGCAAGGATTTTA
This sequence comes from Euclidia mi, assembly GCA_944739405.2. Lineage (NCBI taxonomy): Eukaryota > Metazoa > Arthropoda > Insecta > Lepidoptera > Erebidae > Euclidia > Euclidia mi. The sequence continues at coordinate 1,610,350 of OX123187.2, read as the reverse complement.
TATATTAAGATAATCGCAGCCGAAACACACAAGCACACGCACTGATTTATACACACAGCCCAGCACTGAGCAGGTTTATTACAACACACCAAAATAATTTAAACATACAGACCCTCTATTGTACACAATATACAATACAATACTTTCATTAGGTACCTACTTTCCTTCCTCGTCTAAACCTAGTTTAGTATACACAGTTGCAATGTGCACACTCAGTCTGCCTGACACTAGAAACGAAAACCCTTCATTTAAAGGATTATTAATTAAGTGCATCCCTGAAATGGTCGCTGGCTTATTAATTCACACCTGAGTCTTTTACACTCTCTGCCTGGTCGTACACCACAGCGAAATAAATGCAAATTATATTTAGATATAAATACCAAAGTCGACAAAAGAAATCGTTATAGAAATGGACATGAAAAATCAAATATATAAATCAATAAAACTTTCGTGAATATTACGGTACTTAATAAACGATCATTCACTGCATGAATCTCAACTAGAACCTCCACTAAATACCTCAGTAATGAAACCACAAAATATAGCAGTAAAGTTATATATCACTAAATCGTTACATACGTTAAGAATATTCATAAGATTTATCTGATCATTGGCGTGACATATTTTACGATCGTAAAAACATTACGAGCTTGGCATACAGCGTTGCAACATTGTATAAACGTATACATACCCGAATATAAGCTAATCAAATTATCTTTAGTGTCGTCGAGTGTCGCAGGACGAGTACAGCTCCACACAAGCTCTAATCAATCTAGCGCGATGAGGACAGCAACTTCGATCCTGGAGTACCGGTAAATGTTCAAAAAGCTCTTCACGTTACTCGGATTATCCGTAATGCTACAGGTATCTAAAAGGGCTTCGGTAAAGTAGTGTTCTTCTGGGGTACCATAACGGCCTGGCCACGGACAATTCGCTCCAGCGAAAATTCGCGCGACGCGACCGGCGACGCGACTTGCGACTGAATCAAATGTATAGAAATGTTCTAAGTATGCCACGCGCAGCGGTGACCGGCGACGCGACCGGCGAATAGCACCGAGCGGTACAGCGGTGACTAGCGTCGGAGCTGAGTCAGTATCAATTTTTTTGTTTATTTCTCCGCGAGCATGATATTATTCTTAGAATTTTTAGTTAGGCTAGCTATTTGAAACGTCTGGATGTTATCTATATCTACATAAATGTATACAGTATAAATAAAGTTGAAGTGTCTGTCTGTGATTTCAAAATACCTTAGTAAGTTTTTAGAAGTGCATATACCTAGTTAGTTAGATCACACCTACATAAACTTTTCCGTATTTTAACTCAAAACTCAAAACAAGCGTCGGCTCAGTACGCATTCAGTAGGTAACTACAGAATGTATACCAAAGCGCCTTGAGTTTGGTATGCAGTAGGTTAGGTGGGTACCGAGCCTGACGCTCGTAGGTATAAATCGCGTTCCGACCGTTTGTATAAAGATAAAATACAGTACTTATAGATTTCAATACCGTGGTTAGGTACACAATATCAAGTCTGCCTCTGTGATCTTGCGGATCATGAGGTCTCGGGTTCGATTGCCGAGTTGAAACAAATGTGATATTGCCACCAAAGTCCGTACAATGTCGAGCTAAATTTCATAAAAAGATCTCAGCTAATGTCGTCTCGCTCCTGGTCTACACTGGTCGCGGCGGCGAGCGCGTGTGCCCGTGGCATGTTTTTCGCGTCGCGCGAATTGTCGCGTCGCCGGTCGTGTCGCAGGTCGCGTCGCCGGTCCCCGTGGCCAAGCCGTAAGTTTTACCACTGGCTGTCATATTTTATTTTTAATTCAGTTCTTGTTTGTATCTGAATATACTAGGTACCGGTGGAATATAATTATGTATTTGCTGCTTAATTAATAAAACGGTGAATGATACTTTAAATACTACTTTCCTTTTTAAATAGACATGTAATAGGTATGAATTTTAACTTACTACCAAATTTTATAAACCTACCTTAAATGAATTTTCTATTCCCTCTTCAGGGCAGATAACGATGTGCTTTGTAATATTTAATGACCAGTAAACTTCATGGGATGAAAATAATGAATTTAATATTTTTAGTTTTTTTTAAACGATCACAGAGCCACGTCGAGGCGACCAAAAGAAAAAACTAAACAGTTTCCAATTTTCGCAAACGGACGACCGACAATAATGAATATATCATCGATCTGACTGTCAGTTCCTGGACGAGACCTAGTCATTAATCAGGCACTACTCTTCTTTAACGTCTTTATTAAAAAAATACTTAAAAAATAGTTTAGATTTGTGAAATGTTTTGCGTCACTGCAGAACTAAAGACATAAATAGTAAGCACGTGATATACAACTTTGTTAACAAATATCATTTAAAAATTGTAAATGTTTTAATATCTCTATTTTTCTTAATACGATTGTTAGAATGTCTGATTGGAGAAAAAAAAATCTTTATTCCATTTTTCAATATAAATTTTGATCAGCGATGAGAAGATTATGCTTTGCCCAATGGTTCAGAAACCCGCAAATTGATTTCGTGCGGCGACGTTAAATCCAAAGCTGTTGGTAGTAGATGACAGGCTTTTTAGAAGCCGAGTGAAGCCTTGTTGAGAGCGAATTAGTTACGGGTTCATTTGCACGCCTTCATCATGTCTATCCAATAAACGTTTCGATCTTCTTTATAACGTTCATGAGAACAATTAGCCTTTATCTCGGTAAAGTGAATTAAAAACATGTTTTAAATCGGGTGGATAGATATAGGATATATACCCGTGAAGCAGTTACGATGCGCTTAATACGTGTAATTGTAATCGAAAAATAAAAAGGTCAAACGTTTTGATATCGATTAACTGTAAACGTTTACGAGTTGGCGACTCATTGACTCACCGCGCCCTAGTAGTGAACGTCGCTTCACGCATTTTTCTCAATTAAATGAACTTAAATAGACTAATTAACCAAAACCGAATTGTTGCTGTCATTGTATTAATTCGCGGCAAGCAACACTCAATTAATTTACATCTATACTATACTTTTATAACATAAAGCTGAAGAGTTTATTTGTTTATTTGCTTGAACACGCTAATCTCAGGTACAACTGGTCTGATTTGAAAAAATATTTGAGTATTAGATAGCCCATTTATCTAGGTAGGCTTTAGGCTTTATAACATCACGCTATGAGCTACGGGATGAGAGCAGTAGCCTTAAATAACACGGGTGTAACCGCAAGCTCATCTTGTTTTAATAACCCGATTAATACCGTTTATTTAATACGCAGTGCTACAAATTGCGGTAATAACTGAGATTCAAAAGAAACCTCTATATAATCTAGAAGACGCCTTATTGAATTAAGAGCGACGTCACAATCGCCTAGCTTACAATCAAGACCCTTGTAACGATACCTCATTTGTCAACTCTTGATCGCTGGCTCCGAGGCTATGTGATAATATATCAACATACACACGTATCATCTGATATGATTATCCTCCGTAGTTGGGTAGTAAACCAAGGATAAACAAAAAACATATATATATAGATGAACCTCGTCCTTATTCATTTTATTAGCACCTATCTAAAACTAATAATCGTACAAAATAGGTAACTGGAGCAGGGCCCAACAGCGTCTTAAATGGCTTCGTTGGACCGACGACGACCGGGCGACCCGACGAACCGAATTAATTTAAACATCTCACACAGTTTGTAGTTTATTTATTTTGATATTCGTTTGAATGAGCTTCATTAAGTATTAATTAGTCGCGGCCCGCTCGGACGAGCGACACACGTGTCCGGTGTTTACGCTGAATTTAACGCTCAGTTAATTGCCACAAATGTTTGGGAAACTCAAAAGAAAATGCTGAAACTACATTCATAAAGGAAATTTCACGCCCGCTGTATTAGTCTTATTATGTGTTATCCCATCACAAACATAAACCTGAATTGAGATTATTTAAGAGCAGAGTTCAGTCTATACGATATGCGTCTAATATTGATGTCTATATGTACGGGTAACTTTGTAGAAAATAATAATACCTTGGTCTTAAAACCATGTTTTCAAGCTCACAAACTAATATGATATAAATTAGAAATAAACTTGATAGGTCTGTAACAGATATCTTTCGTTTTCATAATGTATTCTGATCTATATTTTATACTACACCTAAACTTAAGAAACTTTTATGTACATACATGACCGCGCTCGGGGGAGCTTTAGTTGTTAACTAATTTGTTTCTAGCTAACTATTACCTGCGGTTTTACTCTCTGAAGTCGAGAAGAAACATCGTTCGGTGCGCACGTAGCCGCGGCTCCCCGGGGACAGATACTCGTCCGGGCGCCAGGTCTGCTCGCTTCAGCCCTTTATCTCTGCCCATACAATCAATGAGCCTCATTGTCCGCCTGCTATTCATACAAATGCAAAAATAAATGTACGTATACCTTCTTGTTATTTTTAATATCAGGAAGGACTCTGTTTATATAATAGGTGGGATAACTTACATTTTTATTAGGAATTTAACTATTTTCCGGTGCGAAAAAATATTTTCTGTATTATATAACATTTCTATGTATATTCATACTTACCTATAATATGTAATGGTGTAAAGGGACACAGCTGTCAATTTAAGATTATAATTTTTCAGTAAGGGTTCTTTTAATAACTTCTACGTACCCATATTTACATTCGACCGATACATTGCGTCATTTGTTGTACTGCAGAACCCTTAAAGGATTCCCAAGTAAACTACCATGAGTTCGAGATAAATGAGATAATAATTAACTATTTGATAGGCACACGCACAAGTTCGAAAAGTCTGTGGCGCACTAAGACACTCTGCGTAGCTAAATCGTCTGCGTAGCTGTTTCTTGGTCTCGCTTTCTACACTAGGATAACACTGCCGTTTGAATCTTTAGGTACTTACTAGAGGACCCGTGCTGCTCCACAGCATATTTTAATATTATAAAAAAGCTCTTACATATAGGTATGATGAGTACATTGTAGCCTTATCTAATAAGTTAAAAGATGATATTCTTACCAAATATATATATATATATATATATATCACAAAACTTCTTTTCTCACAACATTGGCTTTGCGTTGCACCTTAGGTATCGTGAAATTTTCTACCTTGGCATTACTGAATGGTTTACCGCGCAATAGGGATATAATTATATAATATGTATGTCCATTGGCACCCATCACACGTTTGTAATATGTTGCATTTGTAATGGTCTGGCCACATGCTTCGTCCCCGATAATGAAGTTACTATAGTCTGTGCGGAAAGAGAACAGACTTTTTATTTGAGGGCGCCACAATACGTACTTACCGTATTTCTCATGCTTTTAACATTGTTAATTTATTATAGTGCAACTAAAAAATCTTGATCTGTTGAACCTGTGTTACTCAGACAGACAGAATGGAACCCGCTTCCACCCGTATTTATTAGCAGTAGGAGGACCATCCGGTGCTAAATCTCCAACGGAGCCGTCATTGACCACGATTCTTTGTTCAAACTTTCTCTGAGTATTTATTAATTTCCTTCCAAGAACTATCATTATAATTGAAAATACAACTACTCACAAAAAATACGTTATTAAATTATAAACTTAAGTAACTAACTTACGATAACTTCACTTTTTTATTTTATCTGTCAATATTTAACTACCAAAATTAAAAATATAGATAAGCAACTTTTTTTTATAAGTAAGAAAATAGGTTTTATTTCTGTTATCCAGCTTAATATTTCTGCGAAAAGCACGATTTATTTTGTTTTGTGTATGAGTGTGATTAATCCATCATAATTTAGAAATGTAATACTTAATTACGTTTATAGTTTTGGTAGAAATTGTAGTTTTGGTAGGAATGGTATCTTTGGTAGCAATCGTAAGTAACATTGCTACCAAAACTACCATAAATGGCAAAAATACAATTTCTACCAAAACTTATATTCCTACCGAAAATACTATTCCTATCAAAACTACTATTTGTACGAAAACTACTATTCGTACTAACACTATCATATTTATCATTTTTTCAAAACTACCATTTCTACTAAAACCGCCGGCGAGGTGCCGTCAAAAATATCTTTTCTCTCAAAACTACTATTCTTACCAAAGCTACAATTTCTACCATAACTACCACTTGTAATAATATAATTATAATTATGACAATAGTACTATGAACCGCTGTAATATGTTCCACATGAAAGAAAATTAAGAAACCCGAAGCAAGTCCGTAATTTAAAAACACAAAATTTTTCCTAACCTAAAACGTAAGGAAAATTCCTGAAATTCAGAGATCAGTTCACCCAACATTAAGGGTTGACTGGTAACATTCGGTAAATATTACCTGCCATCAGCGATAATTCACTATAGTGATAATTTTATCAACATCGGGTATAATTTTACACACCACCACACTCACACCCGTATGAAAGTAAGGCAAGGTCACTGCCAAGGAGGCATAACGTTTTTTCCTGGCTGTTACCGCAAGGGAGTGATTCATATAGATGCCATAAAAATATTTTTTGAATTTAGAACCGTCTATGTAGAGAGAAAGCATTGGAATCTTAAGAAATTTATAGGAAAATATTGGAAAATAAGTTCAATGTCCACACCTATCTTCCTTCAAACTTACCCAATTAAATGAGCATGCGATCAAATGAAAGAGCTCTTTTCAGCGCGTGTTTTAGGCCTATAACGAAACGCGTACCTCAATGAGAACCAGATATATAGGAGCAGAAAGTCATTGACTACGGCTACGAAAACGTAAAAAATGTATGGGAGGAAACTGTTTTTGCACATAACTTGATGAATGTGCAACTTAGGTAATTTCTAATGCTTGATGACAAATCTATACAGCGAGAGCTTTCATTAAAAAAAAAATCATGTGAATCGGTTGGGTAGAATGGGCTGGCCGACTCGTATTATAAAACACAAATTCTTTTAATATATAGACTAGAGGACCCGTGCTGCTCCACAGCATATTTTAATATTATAAAAAAGCTCTTACATATAGGTATGATGAGTACATTGTAGCCTTATCTAATAAGTAAAAAGATGATATTGTTACCCAATAAAATTTGGGAATATGTTACAAAACTTCTTTTCTCACAACATTACAACTTTTTTTATAAGAAAATAGGTTTTATTTTTGTTATCCAGCTAAATATTTCTGTGAGAAGCATGATTTATTTTGTTTTGTGTATGGGTGTGATTAATCCATCATAATTTAGAAATGTAATGGTAACTTTGGTAGAAATGGTAGTTTTGATAGTGATGGTACTTTTGGTAGAAATGGTACCTTTGGTAGCAATCATAAGTAACAATTTCTACCAAAACTACTATTCCTACCGAAAATACTGCTATCTAAACTACTATTTGTACCAAAACTACTATTCGTACTAACACTATCATATCTACAATTTTTCAAAACTACCATTTCTACCAAAACCGCCAGTGCTGTCAAAAGTACCTTTTCTATCAAAACTACTATTCTTACCAAAGCTACAATTTCTACCATAACTACCACTTGTAATATAATTATATGATAATAGTACTATGAACCACTGTAATATGTTCCACATAATAAAAAAAATAAACGACATTCACAAAAAAATAAACGACAAAAATTACGGACTTTCTTCGGGCATCTTGTCCCCCCCCCCCCTCCGAACATCCAGGGGGGAGAGCCGAGCCACATCCACCTGCCCCAAACTCGGTACAGACTTGGCGGAAGAGTCCCTATGAGGTACAGTCCGTAACTGGATTTCATCGCGATACAAACAAAGGTGGAAAATTCCTCAACATCAGAGATCAGTTCACCCAACATTAAGGGTTAACTGGTAACATTCGGGGAATATTACCTGCCATCAGCGATAATTCAGTATAGTGATAATTTTACCAACATCGTGTATGTATAATTTTACACACCACCGCACTCACACCCGTATGAAAGTAAGGCAAGGTCACCTTAAGGAGGCATAACGTTTTTTCCTGGCAGTTACCGCAAGGAACTTATTAGATGCCATAATAGTTATTTGTGCAACAAGAGAGCAAAGTTGTTTTTTGTTTCGAGTGCTGATTTTGAGTCCCGAGCTAGCGAAGGATTCTATGATTGATTCACGAGCGTAGCGAGTGAATCAAAGTTAGAATCCTGAGCGTGGTGAGGGACTCAACAGCACGAGATACAAAAAACTTTGCTCTCGTGTAGCACACATAACTTTTCACCACAACAGTGAGAACACATATTACTTAGGAGACATAGAAATGAACAGGAATAGATTAAATTCTGCATAATCACTTGTTGATTTAACTCTTTTGGTGTTAAAGTACAGTCATCATCGCTAGTTTCACTCATCTTTTTAGATTATTTTGTATATTAATATAAATTTAACACGTTACGCTATACCTACTGTATCAGCATCAGCGAAATTTTTATTCCCGCTACTTTTTTAAATCGCGTTTTAATACCGCGTCCCTGATGTTAATTTTTCAAATGTATCATTGTTGTAATTCTAAATACAAATGTATTGGTTAAATACTAATTTTATACTATTAATTAGACTTATTTCTATTAAAATCCAATAATAAATTAAACATGTAAACAATAACATATAAAAAAAGTAATTTCTTTATTCTTTTTTTTTTTTGCGTTGCCGTAGGTGTTTTCTTAGAGGTCGAATTCCAAAATCGAATTTCGAATTCGAAGGGGTTTGTTTTTTCACTCACTTTTTATATGCATGTGAAAGAGACACAGCACAGTAAAATTCGAATGTTTCAAATTTGCGGCTGAACAATGTCAATTCGTGGCATTGAAGATTGAAAAATTAAAAAGCTACTTTGCCTCACGCTCGAATCAAAATCGCGTTTTGTTCACTGTTGTCTCGCAGCAAAAGCGGCATGTTTGAGCTGCTGTGGTGAAAAAATATTTTTGAATTAAGAACCGTCCATGTAGAGAGAAAGTTATGGAATCTTAAGATATTTATAGGAAAAATATTGAAAAATAAGTTCAATGTCCACACCTATCTTCCTTAAAACTTACCCAATTTAAATGAGCATACCATCAAATGAAAGAGCTCTTTTCAGCGCGTGTTTTAGGTCTATAACGAAACGCCTATCTCAATGAGAACCAGATATATAGAAGCAGAAAGTCATTGACTACGGCTACGAAAACGTAAAAAATGTATGGGAGAAAACTGTTTTTGCATAAAACTTGATGAATGTGCAAGTTAGGTAATTTCTAATGCTTGATGACAAATCTATGCAGCGAGAGCTTTCATTTAAAAAAAAAATCATGTGAATCGGTTGGGTAGAACGGGCTGGCCGACTCGTATTATAAAACACAAATTCTTTTAATATATAGATTATCGAATTTAAAAAAGGCATCAGATCACCTGTAAATTCCAATAAATATTAATCACATTCACCTATTTCAACATAACTATTCTTAAAATGACTACTTATATACTTAAAATGATTATATATATAACCTGCTTTGGCCTGACATAATCAAAAGTTGTGACACCGAAGCGCCCGGGAACATGTTTATACACACTCACACTTACGACAGAGTTAAACTTGAACAATGTTACGATATTATACAGCCGCGCGCCACTTGTGCGCCACGATAAATAGTTTAGCATTCATTTGCAAATCACTGCGGAGCTTACTGGAGCCGCCGGGCCGGGGGCCCAGGGGCACGGGAGGGACTTATAATAAGTCTTAGTTTTGGACTTCTGGGGTACAAAATAGTGAATACAGCTAAACAGAACTAACATCGTTACTGATACGAAAGAACAGAGCTCTGAACCAAAGTCCTTTATTAGATCTCTGGTAAGAAAGAAGCCATTCCTTCAGTACCATTCCCCATGTCTCTCGTCCGCTATTAAGGATTGACACACTGTTCTCTAGAACAATTTTAATAAAAGCAATTTACGGGCAAGCCATTTTGATAATTGCTTAACTACCGGCGAACAGATCTGACACAGCCGCTCAGTCATAATTGTAAGAGACGGGCCGTAACGAAACTATATCAACCTCATTATCAGGTACTCAGATGTCAATCACACTCATCAGTGAATTACGAAGTTACATTAGTACGCATGAACACACAACACGTTAAAGGCTCGTTTGAGGTAACAAAACGTAACCGAGTGTAAAGTGGTCTGCAGGCGACCGGAGCCCTCGCGACCCACTGCTTCACCGCACTCAGGACAACACTAACAACATAATTTAAAATGTCAATGTCATTAGTAGAACTCATGTATGTGATCGTCACTTGAAGCTACCAAATAAAATTAGGGTTAGTTTGAGGAATCCGTTTGAAATTAACAATAAGCCTGAGTGGTGACCTCGTTTTCATAACACAAAAATTACCGTCTTATATGTAGGCCTTATAATAATATGTGTCTTACATAATAGGACCTAAAAACGTTTATTGCGTAAGTACGAGTGCGAAAATAAACACAAGTGTTTGTTTAAACTTGTACATACCTACTTTTATATAGAGCCATCTAATAGTGCAGTCATTTACTTACCTTACGATGACACTTCAGGGTACAGTAGTAAATACATCTACTCACATGATTAGATTATAATTACAGTTGCTATGATTTGCTGCTGTTGTTTGGGAAAACAAACAGTTACACATTTTCTTAATCTAAGGTTATAACATGACAATATCTGTAATTGTGTAGCTCCCTACGTTATTCACATGTTATTTATAATAATATTAGGTTATGAACTGAAGTGATTAGCGAGTTATAATGATTGGCATAAAATTAAGTTAAAACTAAAAATAACGTAAGAATTTACCTACTTGATTTACAATTTATATTATTTAACAAAAACTCTTATCCATAAACTTTCTGTAACAGTGAGTGTCTGAATTTACTACGTGACAATGTAAATATATCAAAATCTATGAAATGTGAATTATAATTACTGACAATACGAACGTAGAGTAATAAGTAGCAAACAAAGGGCGCGCGCGCACCTCACGTCTGATGACAGTCCTCGGAACAACATAAAACCGTTTATTTGTTAGTTCTGGGCAGTCGAATCTGTTGTTTCACAAGTCATACAAAAACATTGCTACAAGAAAAAGACGTCTCGATTCTAAATTAGGAAGGATACTTTTTCTATTAGTGGTACTGGTGGTACTAGTATTTCTACTCAAGTTATTATTATGGTGGCAACATCATTGTCTTGAGGAATTTAGATTGTACTCTCTCTAAGCTATCTTTGTATTTTTGGTAGAGCGGATTCCATATTAGCACAGCGTATTCCAATTGAGAATCGAGATATACTTAAATGAGAAAGAATGTATTTGATTTTCTAACGATGTATGAGACTCATACTACTTATTATTATTATTATTACTCGTTGGTTACGTACTTATTGTTAAATGGTGACACAAGCAAGGCTCTACTAACTCCTACTCCTCGGTAAAGTATAGTTCGTGTACAAAAAACCCTTGTACTCGTAGCAGAACTAATTATCGTTTTTATTAGGTGCTGTATTTCAATTATAATTGTGTTAAAATCTAAACTTGACACAATAAGTAGATTAATTAAACAGGTGTGCGATCTTGAGGACCTTCAGTTCAAACCCTGTGTCGAAGAAGTTTTAATGTCTTACGAAGAATTCTCTTACATCTCAGAGCATGTCAATGTTGTATAGCAATAGACGTGCTCTCTCTTAAGGGTATACTATTCTCGCTTCTCTTCCCATAGCCACTTTCAGGAACAGGCAGAGACTTATTATGCAAATACATGCGAAGATTCGTGAGGTTATTTACCTAAAGTATTGTATCAGACGTTGAATTAAAATGGAACACATTACAACAGCCGACCATCTCGCATTAAAGCGATCTAGGAGATTAGCTCCTGAATGAGAGGTTCATAATTAATATCTCGTTTAGTCCAAAGGGGAAGTAGGGAAAACAATCCCGCAGCCTCGCAAGACAATGTGACAATTATCTCCTCGGGGCATCACTCGCGCGTGTGTTTACATTTAAATTCGTATTTGGTTTTGGAGCATTTATTAATTGTTAAATCTGTGCAGAAGTTAATACAGGTATGTATTCGTTGTTTCCAATGACTAAAAGTAAGTATTTATTCGGCCTACGTGGAGTGACTTGGGCATATCCTATGGACGTCTAGAGGCTGATATGATGATGATGCAGTCTTGATTCATTTATTATTTATTGTAGAACAGAAACACATCTTGTCTCGATTAGGGCATGCAACATCGACATTCAAATGAGCTCGTAAAATATTTAGCTTTACGATAGAATCTCTCACGAATGATCTATTTTGGTAGTTCTAAATTGGATAAAAGCATTTTGACAACCGTTTGCGCGACGCACCTTCGGCAATTAATGGTTTTGAACGTGCTTTAAGTTCTTTGAAGATTTAATATTTTGTATTTAATTGAAATTAAACTACAATTTACGGATTTTATCGCGTTATATTGGTTTCACTTGTTTTTACATTTAAACCGAATGATCTAGAAACTACATTTTTATTACTAGCCAAACGTTTCGAATTCTTTACAGGATTCATGTTCACGGCAGACTGAGGTGGTATTCGTCTTTGTCTTGAATTTAAAAGTTATCTCAAAGTACCCGAACATTTTCAACTATTGGTGTTACTATCTACGCAGAATGTGCTCACTGTGTCTTGATGTCTTCTGGTGACTTTGTCCTTCTTGGGTTTCATTAGCCTGACAACAGGGTCCCAAGCTGGAGGAACATTCCAACCATCTTCCCTATTGAAATTAGGATGTTTTTAATTTCAATAGCTTCTCGTATCATTCTTGGAATAAAGCGGTGTTCTTTTGCGAGTATCTGTGGTTTATCAAATCGCAGGTAATGGTTGGTTCCTTGTTCTACATGTTCACACACAGCAGACTTCGTCGAGCGTTTGTGTTTAATGTCAGCTATATGTTCCTTTAGTCGAATGCCTATGCTTCTCTGGTTTGTCCAATGTATGAGAGCCCACACTCACAGTCTATCTTGTAAACCCCGGCCTCTGTAAGAGTAACTGACTCTTGACAGATGGTAATAATTGGCTTATCTTCGTTGGCGGCTTGCTAGAAAGTTTTGATTGAAGCTCGCTTCAAGATGTAGCCAATCTTGTCGGTCATGCCCTTGATGTATGGGAGGACAGCAGGTTGTCTCTCTACTGTGGCTGGCTTGTTCTTCGGGGATCTGTGACGTTGGCGCGGCGGTCGGAGCTTGTTGTCTTGCAGAACTTGCTTGACATGTTG